>OY288282.1:23600779-24200779 GCA_958450335.1 Hibiscus tridactylites
GTGTCCGCAACAAGATTCATCCAAGGACTTTTAACCACCTTGATGATCTTAGATAACAAGCTCACTCAAGGACTTTTAACCACCTTAGTGACCTTCACTTTTACAAACCATCACTTGCCAATACACACTTTATACATCATGTAATCCACTGTTTTAAAAGCATTTAAACCAAGCCATTTCATCATGCATTTCAAAGCATTAAATCATCATTTAACAATGCATAAAAACAAGGCACTCTACCTAGAGACACCTTCAACACATGGCTTAAATCATCAGCATAAATCATGCTAAAACATCAGCAATTAACATGCTAAAACATGCTTTCCAAAACAGTAGCAAATCATGCAAAATCATCATTTCACATTTCATCAAAACATGGCCACCACTTTAAGAGAGTAATCCGAAAACTTACACTTGAGCTTAGCAAAGTTGTTTAGACTTATACTAAGCTCCCAAAACCTTCAACCTTTGGTTTAAAAGCTGAAAATCCATTTTCACTCACCGATTACCAAACAAGCCTAGCCAACAAGCTTTCCAAGCTTCCGAACCTTCGAAAACACCTCCAAAACTCAAGGATCAACCTCCCCTGTTTTCAAGCACATAAAAACAGAACATTAATGAATCCTTATGCATTAAAACACCAGCAACATCAACACAACTCGCTGCTCATCACAAATCTAACAATTTGGCTACCAAACACAACCGAAATCATCTCCAAACACTTCCAAAACTTAACCCAGCCAAGATCCATCACTTCTAACCATTTTTATACATCAACTAACATGCAAAAAGATCACAACCACGTCCTTATACCTCCAGGTATAACAGATCACCAAAAACACTCCAAAAACAACCAAAAACTCAAGCCAAACTTAGGAAATTCAATCCTATCCGGGATTGCATTGATTAAACCTCAACTTCTAATCATTTTAGCATTCATTTAACATCATTTTTAACACTCAAAACCCTGCTTAAACAGATCACACGAAATTTTCACCAAAATCACCAAATCTTGCATTTTAGCCAAAAATCAAGATCTCAATTGAAAAGCTTTAATAAAACATGAATCAAGGATTGAGAACTTAGGAATTTCAGTAAAGAACTGATAGTTTAGAGGAGAAGGACGTTCTTACCTCCAAACTTGAATTTCTCCCTTTAGAGCCAAAATGCTTGATGAATCAACTTGTAAATTGTGAGGTTTTGATGATTGAGATGATTAGAAATCAAATGAGAGTTGAAATGAGAGTTTAAGAAGTCAAAATCAGAGAAAGAAATCTGAGGAAATCTTGTTTGGGTAGAGAGAAAATGAGAGAAAAGAGAATTTGAGAGAAAATAGAAAAATTAGTTAAGAATTGGTTAAAAATGATTTCCCTCCCTTTTCTTAATCTTTAAAATCAGATTTTAGGCTTAAAATATCTTAGAAAAATCTGGAGAAATCCTTTTTGGAATAATAGCTCCTTAAAGATTCAAAGTTTCAATCCTTTATAAAACTGTCCCGCAACTTTCAAAAATTACATTTTGGTCACTAGCCAAAATGTCAACCTTCCGAACCTCATTTTCCAAAATTGATTTCACAGTTCACTTTTATATATTAAAAGATGATTTTAGAATATTTTTCCATATTTTTAATGCAACCCGAACTAGGTTTTTCCTAAATTCACTCTTATATATTCGATCAGCACTTTGACTAAACCGGTCAACGCCAAAACTTCTGAGCCCAAAACCGGGGCGTTACAAAGGAGCTCAAGGAGCTGGGCATCAGGGAGATGCTGGTGCTAGACTACCCTTGGAACGTTTGCGCAGTCTTGGTGGGACTGAGTTTAGGGGTATGTCAGCTGAGAGGTCTGAAGCGTGGTTGGAGAGTACCAAGCGTGTCTTGGGACAAATGAGTTGCACTGATGTGCAGAAGCTGGGATGTATGGTGTCACTGCTGCAAGGTGATGCTTATACGTGGTGGACGACCACAATCTCTGGGATGGCTGATGCTGATGTTACATGGACGTTCTTTCAGCATGCGTTCAAGAGGAGATATCTGGGAGTTAGATATCTGGATGAAAAGAAGCTTGAATTCATGTCTCTGACCCAAGGGAACATGAGTGTGGCTGAGTATGAGGTACAGTTTGTACGTCTTAGCCAGTATGCACCAGAGTTGGTACCTGATGAGCGCGAAAGGTGCGAAAGGTTCCGTTATGGTTTGGTGACGGAGGTTAAGACCTATATGTTAGCTGCTGAGTACAATGATTTCGATGTGTTGGTTAGTCGATCGAAGGACATTGAGATGAACCTGAGTTTGTCTGCTAAGGGTGCTGGAGCTAGTTCTGGAAAGAGAGCTGCTGAGTATAGTTCCGGTGGACGGAACAAGAGAGGGCGTGATCAGAGGTTTCAGTCCTCGTCTAAGAGAGGTGGAGGTGCACCTACTAGGGGCGACAATGCTAGAGCTGACCCTAGTGCTTGTTGGATTTGTGGTTCCCGTGGTCACTTGAAGCGTGACTGTCCTCGTGCTGGGAGGGAGGTGCAAGCTCCTGTGATAGCAGCTGGTTATGAGTGCTGGAACTGTGGTTCTGCTGATCATTTGAGACGTGATTGTCCGAGGATGGCTGGTGGTCAAGAGCGTGCTACTGTTGTTGCAGTATCGCAGAGAGGTCGTGGGCGCGGCCGTGGTAATTTTCAGAGGCGAGAGGAAGGTGGGCGCGGTGTAGCTCATGTTGTGGCTATTCAACCTGAGGGTGGAGGCCAAGCGAGGGTGTATGCTCAGCGCGAAGGAAGGAATGATGCAGATGTGATTGCAGGTACCTTTACTTTGCAATCCTTGTCATTGCTTTCTTTGATTGATTCTGGATCTACGCATTCATACATTCTTCGTGAGCATGCTGAGTTGCTTGGTTTGCCTGTTGAGTCTTTGGATGTTGGTGTTAGAGTCACTAGTTCTTTTGGTGAAACTGTTGTGACTCGTAAGCTTTATAAAAGGTGTCCTTTGGTTGTTCAAGAGCATGTCTTTCTTGTTGATCTTATGGAGTTGCCCTTTTATGGTTTTGATGTGATCCTTGGTATGGATTGGCTTGCTGAGCATCGTGCTGTTGTGGATTGTGAGAATAAGCGGGTTTCGCTTAGGCTTGCGGATGATTATGAAGTGGTGGTGGTTGGTGAGAATGTGAAGTTTCTTGCCAATGTTGTTTCTACCTTGGAGGCGAGCAGGATGCTGAGGCAAGGTTGTGAAGCTTTTCTGGCTTTTGTGATGAATCCTAGTTCGAAGGAGCTTAGGGTGCAGGATATCAGGGTTGTGAAGGAGTTTCCTGATGTTTTTCCTGAGGAGTTGCCTGGTTTACCTCCTAATCGCGAGGTGGAGTTTGGTATTGAGCTGTATGAGAATACCACTCCTGTGTCCATTACTCCCTATAGAATGGCACCTAAAGAGCTGAAGGAGCTGAAGACGCAGTTGCAAGAGTTGCTTGATCGTGGTTTCATCCGGCCGAGTGTTTCGCCTTGGGGTGCTCCTGTCTTGTTTGTGAAGAAGAAAGATGGCACGATGAGGATGTGCATTGATTACCGTCAGCTGAACAAGTTGACTATCAAGAATCGGTATCCTTTGCCGAGGATTGATGATCTCTTTGATCAATTTCGGGGAGCTGCGGTGTTCTCTAAGATTGACTTGAGGTCAGGGTATTATCAGTTGAAGGTGAAGGATGTGGATGTGCCTAAGACAGCTTTCAGGACAAGGTATGGGCATTATGAGTTCCTTGTGATGCCGTTTGGTTTGACAAATGCTCCTGCTGCTTTCATGGACATGATGAATCATGTTTTTCATGAATACCTGGACAAGTTTGTTGTGGTGTTCATTGATGATATCCTTGTGTACTCGCGTACTGAGGAAGAGCACGAAGATCATTTGAGGGTTGTGTTGCAAGCTTTGTTGGAGAATCAGCTTTATGCTAAGTTGAGCAAGTGTGAGTTTTGGCTTAGAGAGGTTGTTTTTCTTGGGCATGTGGTCTCAGCTGAGGGGATTCGTGTTGATCCTCAGAAGATTGAAGCGGTGATGAACTGGAAAGTTCCTAAGTCTGTTTAGGAGGTTCGTAGTTTCCTTGGTTTGGCAGGATACTACCGAAGGTTTGTGGATGGTTTTTCCAAGATTGCTGCTCCTTTGACGAAGTTGCTGCAGAAAGATGTTAGGTATGAGTGGACAGAAGCGAGACAGCAAGCTTTTGAGAAGCTGAAGTTGGCTTTGACGCAAGCTCCTATCTTGATTCAGCCTGAATCAGGGAAAGAGTTTGTAGTCTACAGTGATGCATCCTATGTTGGTTTGGGGTGTGTGCTGATGCAAGAGGGTAAGGTTGCGGCTTATGCGTCGCGGCAGTTGAAGGTGCATGAGCGCAATTATCGTACGCATGATATTGAGCTGGCTGCAGTGGTTTTTGCTCTGAAGATCTGGAGGCATTATCTGTATGGTGAGAAGTGTACGGTGTACACGGATCACAAGAGTTTGAGGTATCTGATGTCTCAGAAGGAGTTGAATCTCAGGCAGCGACGTTGGTTGGAGTTGCTCAAGGATTATGATCTGACGATAGAGTATCATCCTGGAAAGGCCAATGTTGTTGCGGATGCCTTGAGTAGAAAGGTAGCTGTTGAGCTGAGAGCTATGTTTGCTAGCTTGAGTATATCGCAGGATGGTGGTCTTGTTGCTGAGTTGCAGGTGAAAACTTCGTTGGTTCAGTTGATCAAGGATAAGCAGTTGTTGGATGATTCCTTGGTGTCTCATGTTCAGGATATCGCGGAGGGTAGACCTTCGGATTTCTGTTTTAATGAGGATGGAGTGTTGTGTTTTGGTAGTCGGATAGTAGTGCCTGCAGATGCTGAGTTGAGGCATGCTATTCTAGCTGAAGGTCATAGTAGTCCTTTTGCTATGCATCCTGGTAGTACAAAGATGTATCGCGATCTTCGTGATGAGTACTATTGGGTGGGCTTGAAGAAGGATGTGGCAGAGTTCGTGAGCAAGTGTTTGGTGTGTCAGCGCGTAAAGGCTGAACATCAGGTTCCTTCTGGTTTGTTGCAACCGTTGAAAATCCCTGAATGGAAGTGGGAGAGGGTTACCATGGATTTTGTATCTGGTTTGCCTTTGTCTCCGTCGAAGAAGAATTCTGTTTGGGTGATTGTGGATCGCCTGACGAAGTGTGCACATTTCTTGCCTGTGCATACTACGTTTTCTTTGGATAAGCTGGCAGAGCTGTACGTTGCTGAGGTTGTGAGGTTGCATGGTGTGCCTAAGTCGATCGTGTCGGATAGGGATCCGAGGTTCACATCGCGTTTTTGGCAGTGTTTGCATCAAGCTCTGGGTACAAGGTTGCATTTCAGTACATCCTATCATCCCCAGTCGGATGGCCAGTCTGAGCGAGTTATTCAGATCTTGGAGGATATGTTGAGATGTTGCATGATAGAGTTCCAAGGTTCTTGGGAGAAGCCTCTGCCTTTGGTTGAGTTCGCTTACAACAACAGTTTTCAGGCAAGTATACAGATGGCACCTTATGAGGCTCTGTATGGGAGGAAGTGTAGGACTCCTCTGTGTTGGGCTGAAACTGGTCAAAAGTTGGTTTCGATGCCTGCTTTGTTGAAAGGTACCACCGAGAAGGTGAAGCTCATTTGTGAGAGGTCGAAGGCTGCTTCTGATCGGCAGAAGTCTTACGCGGATTTGAAGCGTAGGGAGATAGAGTTTGCGGTGGGTGATCGCGTGTTCTTGAAGGTTTCGCCTTGGAAGAAGGTGATGAGGTTTGGGCGGAAGGGTAAGCTGAGCCCTAGATACATTGGACCGTATGAGGTTGTTGAGCGTGTTGGTCCTGTTGCGTATCGGTTGAGGTTACCTCAGGAGCTGGAGAAGATTCATGATGTGTTCCATGTTTCTATGCTCCGGAGGTATCGATCTGATCCTTCGCATGTGTTGCCTGTGGAGGAGGTGGAATTGAATCCGGATTTGACCTATGATGAGGAACCGGTGAAGATTCTGGATTCAGATAGCAAGGTTCTTCGTGGCAAGACCATTGAGATGGTGAAGGTGCTGTGGAAGCATCGCGGTGTTGAGGAAGCCACGTGGGAGCGGAAGGAGGATATGCTGAAGCAGTTTCCTTATCTCTTTCCTTCAGGTAAATTTCGAGGACGAAATTTCTTAAGGGGGGGAGAGTTGTAACGCCCCGGTTTTGGGCTCAGAAGTTTTGGCGTTGACCGGTTTAGTCAAAGTGCTGATCGAATATATAAGAGTGAATTTAGGAAAAACCTAGTTCGGGTTGCATTAAAAATATGGAAAAATATTCTAAAATCACCTTTTAATATATAAAAGTGAACTGTGAAATCAATTTTGGAAAATGAGGTTCGGAAGGTTGACATTTTGGCTAGTGACCAAAATGTAATTTTTGAAAGTTGCGGGACAGTTTTATAAAGGATTGAAACTTTGAATCTTTAAGGAGCTATTATTCCAAAAAGGATTTCTCCAGATTTTTCTAAGATATTTTAAGCCTAAAATCTGATTTTAAAGATTAAGAAAAGGGAGGGAAATCATTTTTAACCAATTCTTAACTAATTTTTCTATTTTCTCTCAAATTCTCTTTTCTCTCATTTTCTCTCTACCCAAACAAGATTTCCTCAGATTTCTTTCTCTGATTTTGACTTCTTAATCTCTCATTTCAACTCTCATTTGATTTCTAATCATCTCATCATCAAAACCTCACAATTTACAAGTTGATTCATCAAGCATTTTGGCTCTAAAAGGGAGAAATTCAAGTTTGGAGGTAAGAACGTCCTTCTCCTCTAAACTATCAGTTCTTTACTGAAATTCCTAAGTTCTCAATCCTTGATTCATGTTTTATTAAAGGCTTTTCAATTGAGATCTTGATTTTTGGCTAAAATGCAAGATTTGGTGATTTTGGTGAAAATTTCGTGTGATCTGTTTAAGCAGGGTTTTGAAGTGTTAAAATGATGTTAAATGAATGCTAAAATGATTAGAAGTTGAGGTTTAATCAATGCAATCCCGGATAGGTTGAATTTCCTAAGTTTGGCTTGAGTTTTTGGTTGTTTTTGGAGTGTTTTGGTGATCTGTTATACCTGGAGGTATAAGGACGTGGTTGTGATCTTTTTGCATGTTAGTTGATGTATAAAAATGGTTAGAAGTGATGGATCTTGGTTGGGTTAAGTTTTGGAAGTGTTTGGAGATGATTTCGGTTGTGTTTGGTAGCCAAATTGTTAGATTTGTGATGAGCAGCGAGTTGTGTTGATGTTGCTGGTGTTTTAATGCATAAGGATGCATTAATGTTCTGTTTTTATGTGCTTGAAACAGGGGAGGTTGATCCTTGAGTTTTGGAGGTGTTTTCGGAAGGTTTCGGAAGCTTGGAAAGCTTGTTGGCTAGGCTTGTTTGGTAATCGGTGAGTGAAAATGGATTTTCAGCTTTTAAACCAAAGGTTGAAGGTTTTGGGAGCTTAGTATAAGTCTAAACAACTTTGCTAAGCTCAAGTGTAAGTTTTCGGATTACTCTCTTAAATTGGTGGCCATGTTTTGATGAAATGTGAAATGATGATTTTGCATGATTTGCTACTGTTTTGGAAAGCATGTTTTAGCATGATTTATGCTGATGATTTAAGCCATGTGTTGAACGTGTCTCTAGGTAAGAGTGCCTTGTTTTTATGCATTGTTAAATGATGATTTAATGCTTTGAAATGCATGATGAAATGGCTTGGTTTAAATGCTTTTAAAACAGTGGATTACATGATGTATAAAGTGTGTATTGGCAAGTGATGGTTTGTAAAAGTGAAGGTCACTAAGGTGGTTAAAAGTCCTTGAGTGAGCCTTGTTATCTAAGATCATCAAGGTGGTTAAAAGTCCTTGGATGAATCTTGTTGCAGACACTAAGGTGGTTAAAAGTCCTTAGGTGCTCCTTTCCATGGTGGTTAAAAGTCAATGGGGCCAAGGTGTTTAAAAGTCCTTGGGGCCAAGGTGTTTAAAAGTCCTTGGGGTATTTCAAGCTACGGACACAAAGGTGGTTAAAAGTCCTTGTGTGGTCCATTCATGGTGTTTAAAAGTCCATGGCCAAGGTGTTTAAAAGTCCTTGGGGTCCAAGGTGTTTAAAAGTCCTTGGGAAAAGTTGTTGAACTTGATTTCTAAATGAAATGTATCACTTGAGCCAATATGACATGTATTGTACATGAGATGCATGAGATGCATGATTTAATGTTTATGTTGAAGCATGAGATGCTAGTTTAAATGAAATGTGGAAGCATGTTATTGCTTGATTTAAAGTATGCTTTGAGCATGTGTAAAGGTTGTTTTCAAGCATGATTTACAAATGAATTTTAATGCATTATTGAATGGTTTTTAACGAGCACTCCTCACTAAGCTTTGGCTTACGCTCTCTCGTTTTCTTGATTCAATAATGCAGAGCATTAGAGTGCATTGAGGGCAGCAAGAGAAGGCAAGCAAACAAGTTCAAGTAAAGCTCAATGTATGGAAGGTTTTGTTAAACAATTTAGCTTTTGGTTGATTTGGCAATGGGGGACCAATGTATATGTTTTGGGAGGTGTTTGAGACTCCCTATGGTTGTTAAATGTTGTGGTGGTTGCTGGAATTTGGATTGATTTTCTATTGCTTGCTTATGAAGGTTTATCGGTTAAATGATAGCTTAAGTAGGAAGCATGACCATTGAATTGGGGCTTTTTGCATGTGAAGTTGGTTTGTTGATTTGTTGGTTTCTATATTTCCTAAATGTGTTTAATTGCATGCTGGTAAAGTTTGGTAGCATTTGGAGCATGTTTGAGTGTCCAATTGCATGATCTAGTATGCTTGTTTGCTGGTTTTTGTGCAGGCGTTTCGGAACAGGGGTGTACCGTTTCGGAACGGGTGCCTTGCATGAACCCAGGCGTCCGAAACGGTATGCACCGTTTCGAAACGGTTTAGCCTCTGCCGAGGCCATGTTCCGGAACCCGTTTCGGAACGGCCCGTGTTTCGGAACAGGGCTAGCCTGTTTCGGAACGGTCGACTGTTAGGGGGCTGACATGGTAGTTACATGTTTTGAAATGTTTGTGTTTTGGTCCTAAATCTTGTGTGATCAATTGCATGAGCTGTGGATGTCCTTTTAAGCTGAAATTTCACAGAGGTGCATGAAACCTGACTAATTTCAAGATGGTAACTTTAATTTGGGTTAAGTCCCTTAATTTATCAGAATTTACAATTTGGTCCCTAAAGTTGTAATTTGTTCAATTGGGTCCCAGTTTGATCTCTGATGTTTGTGATCTTTTGATACGTTGTCTGTATGGTCACACTTAAGGTTAATGTGCATCTAGATAAGATTAAAAAGAAAAAAAAAGGTCGTTAATCAAGGTTGACTTTCGGGTTGACTTTGGTTTTCCCCGTGTAATCTTCGTAGTTCGGGTCAACCGTCTAGACCGGGCTACGGGGGTTACAGTAAAGGTACCTGCGATCACATCCGCGTCATTCCTTCCCTCCCGCTGAGCATACACCCTAGCTTGACCACCACCCTCAGGCTGAATAGCCACAACATGGGCCACTCCCCGACCACCTTCCTCTCTCCTCTGAAAGTTACCACGGCCGCGCCCACGACCTCTCTGTGGTGCAGCAACGACAGGAGCACGCACTTGGCCACCAACCAACATAGGACACTCTCCCCTCATATGATCCGCAGATCCACAAATCCAGCACCCATTACCAGCTGCCACAACGGGAGCTTGCACTTCCCTCACAGCTCGAGGACAATCACGTTTCATATGACCACGTGAACCACATGTCCAACATGCACTTGGATCAACTCTAGCATTGCCTCCCCGAGCAGGTGCACCACCACCTCGCTTAGCCGAGGACTGATACTTCTGATCACGTCCCCTTTTGTTCCGTCCACCATCGGAACTATATTCAGCAGCTCGCTTTCCAGCACTAGAACCAGCACTCTTAGCAGATAAACCCAAGTTCATCTCAGTGTCCTTTGCTCGACCCACCAGCACATCAAAATCATCATACTCAGTGGCCAGCACGTACATCTTTACATCCGTCACTAAACCATAACAGAACCTTTCACACTTCTCCCGCTCATCTGGGACAAGCTCAGGTGCGTATTGACTGAGTCGAACAAACTGTACTTCATACTCAGCTACGCACATTCTCCCCTGGGTAAGAGACATGAACTCCCTCTTCTTTTCATCTAGGTACCTCACACCTAGATACCTTCTCTTGAACACATTCTGAAAGAATGTCCAAGTTACATCAGCTTCCGCCATCCCAGAGATTGTGGTCGTCCACCACGTATAAGCATCATCCTGTAGCAAGGATACTACACAACCCAGCTTTTGCACATCAGTGCAACTCATCTGACCCAAGATTCTCTTGGTACTCTCTAACCTAGATTCCGAACCTTCAGCTGACAAACCCCTGAACTCAGTCCCTCCGAGACTGCGCAGACGCTCCAAGGGTAGTCTAACTCCAGCATCTCCCTGATGCCCAGCTCCTCGAGCTCCAGCTACTGCGGCTTGAAAAGCCCCAACAATAGCTTGTATCAACACTGTCATGTCAGGAACAGCTTGCCCCTGACCAGCCTCAGGTCCAGCGACCCCAGCATCAGCTGCAGCTCTAGCTCCTTCACCCTCAGCACCACCACCACCAGGTGGAGGAGGTAAAACCGCACTTTCAACATTCTCTTCATTCTCATTCTCATTTTGAGCCGCAGCTCGCACATTACTCCTTAACTCTCTACGAGGTGCCATACTTTAACAATGCAATCACAATACAAATAAACAAAGTCAGGCCCAGCAAGGTAAGTAATCCAAGTACTCAAGCTCATTTTCACTTAAAAACAACATCATTTCATTAGCTTTGATTTGGCAATGGGTACCCACAACATGCTTCACCACAGCATACACCACAATTGCATAACATATACAATTCAGTCAACATGCTTTCACTCAACAAGCGTACAAAGCATACATACTTTAATCAACCACACAATCATTCCCAATTACTCGAGAACTCAGCTCTAATACCACCAAATGTAACCCCCTTAACCCGGCCTAGACGGTTGACCCGAATTAAGAAGATCACACGGGGAAAACCAAAGTCAACCCGAAAGTCAACCTTGATTAACGACCCTTTTTTTTTCTTTTTAGTCTTGTCTAGATTCACATTATCCCTAGATATATACACGTGATCAACATATTCAAAGATCATAACCATCAGAGAACATTCAGGGACTCAATTGCACAAATTACAACTTTAGGGACCAAATTGTAAATTCAGAAGATTATAAGGACTTAATCCAAATTAAAGTTACCAATATGAAATTAGTCAGGTTTCATACTTCTCTGCCAAATTTCAGCTCAATTGGACATCCCAAACTCATACAATTGCATAAACAAGTTTCAGGACCAAAACGCAAACATTGCAAAACATATAACCATCAATTTCAGTGCCCAACGGTCGAGTGTTTCGGAACAGGGAAGACTTGTTCCGAAACGCGGGATCGTTCCGAAACTAGTACCGAAACATGGCCTGGCAGTGGCCAAACTGTTCCGAAACAGTGCCTCCCGTTTCGGAATGCCCAGGCCATTTCAGGCCCCCGTTCCGATACGGTCGCACCTGTTCCGAAACAGGCTGCCCAGATTGCAGAAATTTTGCTGGTTTATCATGCAATTGACCTATCAAACATGCTCCAAATGCAACCAAACTTTACCAGCAATTCATTCAACATACAAGGAATATAATTGCATCAACCAAACATCGATATGGCATCAATTATGAAAAGCCCCAATTCTATAGGCATGCATCCTACTTAACAAACCATTCATGCATCAAATCACCAAACCAACCACATAAAGGCCAATTACAAGTACCAACATTAACAACAACATAAATCCAACTTAGGGAGTACAAAACATCTCCCAAAACAACAACATAAGTTCCCCATTGCCAAATGCCAAAAGCTAATAGTGTTTAAGAAACCTTCACCATACATGAGCTTTGTTCACCACTTGGATACTTGTCCCCCTTGCTGCCCTCAATGCACTTTAATGCTCTGCATTATTGGTTTAAGAAAAGAGAGAGCGTAAGCAAAAGCTTAGTGAGGAATGCTCGTTAAAACCACACAATAATGCATTTACAAAACACATTTATGAACCTTAAATCCAATCATCCTTTATACATGCTCATAAGCATTTAAAACAAGCAATTCACGCTTCAAGTTCATAACATGTCATATTGGCAACAAGTGATACATTTCACATAAGATCCACACATGGACTTTTAAACACCATTGTGATCTTACAATAACCAAGGACCACACATGGACTTTTAAACACCATTGTGTCCTTAACCCCATGGACTTTTAAACACCATGGCAAGGACAACACAAGGACTTTTAAACACCTTTGTGTCCTTAACAAGAATCATCCAAGGACTTTTAAACACCTTGATGTTCTTAAATAACAAGGCTTACACAAGGACTTTTAAACACCTTTGTAACCTTAACCAAGAATCTCCCAAGGACTTTTAAACACCTTGGAGTTCTTAAATTCACAAGACTCATCCAAGGAATTTTAACCACCTTGATGATCTTAACCAAGAACCAACCATGGACTTTTAACCACCATGTTGTTCTTAAATAAACAAGGCTCACACAAGGACTTTTAAACACTTTTGTGACCTTAACATCACTTGCCAATATGCATCATTAATCAACAATATTCCACTGTTTTAAAGCATTTAATCAAGCCATAACATCATGCATCTTTAAGCATCAAACCACATTATAACAATGTTCAAAAACAAGGATCTCTTACCTTGAGCATCCTACAACACATGGCTTATAATCTCAGCAACTAACATGCTAAAATATGCTTTCAAAACAGAATTTAAAACATGCAAACAACCACATTGCATACAACCAATCCATGGTTCATCACCAAGAGAGTTTTTCCGAAAACTTACTATTGAGCTTAGCTAAGTTGCTTAGACTTAAACTAAGCTCCCAAACCTTCAAATCAATGGTTTCAAAGCTGGAAACCAAAATCCACTTACCAATTCCGTTTCGCCTCTTGCCGAAACACCAATCAAGCTTCCGGATCACCACCACTTGGATCCAAAGATGATTCCCCTGTTTTCAACACATCAAAGCAGAGGATTAATGCATCATCATGCATTAATAGCTTCAATGAAAGCACCTAAACTCGCTGCTCTCATCCACACTCCATTTTCGGCTACCAAACACAACCGAAAATGCATCCAAACAACTCCACAACATTACCCAGCCATGATCCATCAAAACTAAACCTCCTTAAACATCAATTAACATCCAAAATGGATCTCAACACATCCGTATACCTCCAGCTATAACAGATCAACAAGATCACTCCAAAAACCATCAAAAACACAAGCTAAACTTAGGAAATTCATCCTATCCGGGATTGCATTGATTAAACCTCAATTCCTTATCAATTTAACATTCATTTAACATCAAAAATACACCTCAAAACACTGCTTAAACAGATCATACGAATTTTCATCAAAATCAAGCAAATCTTGCATTTAAAAGCCAAGATCAAGATCACATCTATAAAACCTTTTATAAAACACAATTTAAGGATTGAGAACTTAGGAATTTCAGTAAAGAACTGAGAGTTTAGAGGAGAAGGACGTTCTTACCTCCAAACTTGAGTTTTCTCCCTTTTTGGAACCAAATTCTTGAAAAACCACTTAGCAAATGGTGAGGTTTTGTTGATGAGATGATTAGCAATCAAAAGAGAATTGAAAAGAGATATTTAGGTAGCAAAATCAGAGGAAAAAGCTCTGGAGAAAGATGATTGGTTTGAGAGAAAATGAGAGAAAAGGGGAAATAGAAAATATGGAAAGTTAGTTGGAAATGACAAAATATCTTCCCTCCACTTTTTAATTTATTTAAAAAAATCCTTTAATAAATCATTTAATATCTTAGAAAAATCTGGAGAAACTCCCTTTAGGTAAATAGCTCCTTAAAGATTCAAAGTTTCAATCCTTCTTAAAACAGTCACACAGTTTTCAAAAATTACATTTTGGTCACTAGCCAAAATGTCACCCTTCCAAACCTCATTTTGTAAAATTGATTTCACAGTTCACTTATATATATTAAAAGAGGATTTTAGGACATTTTTCCATATTTTTAATGCAACCCGAACTAGGCTTTCCTAATTTCACCTTTTTATATTCGAACCGCACTTTGACCGAACCGGTCAAAACCCAAAACTTCTAAGCCCAAAACCGGGGCGTTACAGATATGATTGCTTATGTATAATGTGTTATACATGTGAGATGAGGCATGATTTGTGATGCTTATGGCATGCATGGTAAGGGTTCATGATTGTGATCATGGTGCGTACGTGCTAAGCACAAAATTAATTGAAATGAATAATGTGGAATGAGTTAAATGTTGGCACTAGTATGCTTGAGTAAAAATGATCGATCATTAGGATGTTAGTGTGCACACATGAGTCTAAATTCGCGCATGGCCTTGGTGGCGTTGAGTCACCAAGGAGGAGTACGGGTTCGCCCGGAAATTGTATTTATATTTGTCAATGGTGAGTGGAATCCCATCGACGGGGCGTGAGGATGAGTGGAATCCCCTCCGCGAGACCGGTGATGAGTGTAATCCCACCGTGAGGTAAAGTGGTTATTGGATGCGAGTTCCAACGGGTTTATCCGCGTATTCGGGTCATAGCTAGGTGCCAATATTGATTGATATGTATATCAATGTGTTGTAGAATGTGATTTCTACCTGGATGCTTATATGTGTTTACATATGTTGTGAAATAGAGCTTGTTGAGCATGGCATATGATTGAATATTGTTCATGCATCTTTAACCTATGGCTCTTGAGGATTCTTGGTAATTATGATTTTACCTTGGCTAAGATCGTGCTTGGACCCTGCATTGTCGAGGTTTGTTTTTAAAGAGCTTACCCTAACTAAGCTTTATTGCTTACGCTCTCTTTTTGTTCGACAATGCAGATCCTTAGTTCGTGGGGTTGCTAGGAGCAAGAAGGGGGGCTCCAAGTGTGCTTGTGGTGCTTGTTTGGCTACCAAGTATGAACTTTTAAATTAAGATGTAATGGTCAAGCAATGGGGCATGTAATCGTGTTATGATGTTTTTGGATCATGTTGCTATGGTTGTTGTTTAGGAGCATGTTGGACTCCTCGTGTGTGCTTGATAAATCGGCTTTTGGGATGTATGCTATGCTTTTGACCATGTTAGTATTTTGCTATCTAGAATTGCCTAAGTGTTGGATATATTAAAGCTTAATATCTATAATGACATGTATAGATGTGTGGCTTGTGATGTTGTGCCTTGGTGTTTTGTCTTGTTGTTATGATTTTCAAGCATGCTTGTATGTTGGTTTGCCTTAGAATTGTTATTAGTGTGTTGTTGGAGGTTTTGGTGGGGTTTAGGGACACCCTTGTGCCTTAAAACAACTAAAACCAGTCTGCAGACAGAGGGCATTTCGAAACGGGCTACCCTGTTTTGATACGATCCCTTTGTTTTTGGCCGAGCGTTTTGAAACGGGTAGGGGCCGTTTCGGTACACTTTTGCTACTGGAATTTTGAAAAATTGGCGAGATAAAGGTGTTCCGAAACGGCTCTATGATGTTTCGAAATGGTCAAATCTCGTCGACCACGAGAAGTTGACCATTGGGGTCGTTTCGATACGGGTCACCCCTATTTCGGAACGGTCTCATCAGGTTGACCTTGGCCTGTTGACTAAGTCAAGGCGTATCGAAACACCCTAAGGGCGTTTCGATACGGCCTGCTGTAAAGGGTTAAAATGAGTTGTTTCAAGATGTTGTTTTGGATGGTCGATGTTGGATTTTTTGTGTCTCCACTGCTGTGCTTCACATAGGACTTAATAATGCCTACAGACAAGATAAAGTTAAAAGAAATTTTCTGGGTCGTTAACCGAAGAGGAACCTTAACGGGTTTTGCTTCGGTTTTCCCCGTGTGGCCTACTCGGACCGGTCATCCGACCAGACCGGGACGAGGGGGTTACCCTTGTTGGTATCAGAGCCTAAGGTTACCGAGACCTTGGGCAGGTAAGTAAGGTAAGTTTAAGTTTTAAAATGATATGCACGGTGTTTGCTTGCTTTGTAAGTATGATTGCTTGTGTGACAAGTATGTTGATTGTTTGTTTAAAAGCATGTTGTTTGGGAGTCCCATTGCTACTATTACATCGAAAAAGAATTTTTAAGTGAGGGAAACGTACTTGAGCACTTGGAAGCCTTGCCTTGCTAACCCAATCTTGTATATTTGTTTGTTGTGGTTGTAGTTATCGTTTGTGAGTGATGTTTAGGCCGAGGGGTAGGCTGAGGGTGGTTCCTCAGGAACCACGTGTTGCGGCTCCTGTTGAGCCAATGATTAGTGTGGAGGCTCATATAGAAAGGCCGGTGGCCGTGAAAGTTGGAGCTCCTCCACCACCTCCACCACCACCACCACCTCCGCCTGGAGTTGGGGGCGAGGATGGAGCTGAAGGAGAGGGACCTCAAGGTGGCCAAGGTCCGGCCGGAATTGATATGACTCCGCTACTGCAAGCTATAGCGGGAGCGTTTCAGGCTGCAGTTGTGGGAGCTCAGGCTGCAACTCAGCCTAGGTGTGACGATGCTAGTCTACCTTTGGAGAGGCTCCGTAGCTTGGGGGCCGAAGAGTTTAGTGGATCTACTCCGGAGAGGTCGGAGTTATGGTTGGAGAAGACAGTTCGTATCTTAGCTCAGATGGGTTGTGTGGGCGCACGTAGATTGGGCTGTGTGATTTCCTTGCTTCAAGGTGATGCCTACACCTGGTGGGTCACCATTACTACTAGAGTTCCAGAGGGAGAGATTGGTTGGGATTTCTTTGAGTCCGCTTTCAAGAAGAGGTACTTGGTACCGAGATACTTAGATGAGAAGAAGCGAGAGTTTATGGCCCTTACTAAGGGAGATGCTTCTGTGACAGACTATGAGATCCGTTTTGTTCGTTTGAGTCAGTATGCTCTAGAGTTGGTTCCTACGGAAGTGGAACGCTATAACCGTTTCCGTTATGGGTTGAGCAAGGAGATCAAGAGGTACACGTTAGCTTCTGACTACTCAGACTCTGATGTATTGGTCGCGAGGGCCAAGGACTTAGAGCACAGTTTGGGTTCGGCCAAACGATCTGGTGCTTCTAGTTCTAGTAAGAGGCATAACCACTTTGACAGTAGAGATGCCAAGATGCATAGAGGTGGCGGACATCAGTTTGACCATAGACGTGGCGCTGGCCATCATGGTAGAGGCCATCAGGGCCATAGAGAAGGAGGGCGTTTGCCCGAGTGTACCCGTTGTGGGAGACAACATGCTGGTGAGTGTTGGGGTAACTTCCATGCTTGTTGGAACTGTGGTTCGAGGGACCACTTTAGGAGGGATTGTCCGCATCAGGCGGCACATGCACCGAATATTGCTCAGGCTCCTGTGAGAGCGAATGATTTTCAGAGAGGCCGTGGGAGCGGTCGTGACTACTTCAAGCCTAGGGCTGATGCACCTAGGGTAGATGCTCAGAGGAACCTTGCTCATGTTGTGGCAGTGCAGCCAGAGGCAGGAGGACCAGCGAGAGTCTATGCTCAGAGAGAGGCCGGAAACGACACTGATGTGATAGCAGGTAATTTCGAGTTACAGTCTATGTATTTGCTTTCTTTGGTTGATTCAGGTTCTACACATTCCTACATTTTGAGTGAGCATGCACGAAAGTTAGATATACCTGTTGAGATTTTAGATGTAGGTATGCATGTGACTAGTTCTTTTGGTGAGACAGTTGTGGTTAAACGTATGTATAGGAGATGTCCACTGAAGATTCAGGGTCATGTGTTCTCTGTTGATATGATGGAACTTCCTTTCTATGGCTTTGATATTATTCTGGGTATGGACTGGTTGGTTGAACACCGAGCTAGTGTAGATTTTGAGAAGAAGAGAATTTCCTTGAAGCTTTCTGATGACTACGAGGTAGTAGTAGTAGGTGAGAACATTAAGTTCTTGTCTAATGTTGTGTCAGCTTTAGAGGCTCATAGGTTGATGGACTCCGGATGTGGGGCTTACTTAGCTTATGTTATGAATCCGAATATGAGTGAAGCTAGACCGAAAGATATTAGAACAGTTTGTGAGTTTTCGGATGTGTTTCCTAAAATGTTGTCGGGTTTACCTCCTGACAGAGATGTTGAGTTTGTGATTGAGACTGTTTCAGGGTCTAATCCAGTTTTGATAGCTCCGTATCGTATGGCTCCGAAAGAGTTGAAAGAATTGAAGAGTCAGTTGCAAGAATTATTAGACCATGGTTTCATTAGGCCTAGCAGTTCTCCTTGGGGTGCTCCCGTGTTGTTTGTGAAAAAGAAAGATGGTAGTATGCGCATGTGTATTGACTATAGACAATTGAATCAGTTGACTGTGAAGAACAAGTATCTGTTGCCTCGCATAGATGATTTGTTTGATCAGTTGAGAGGTGCTTCAGTGTTCTCGAAGATATATTTGAGATTCGGGTACTACTAGTTGAAAGTGAAAGAGTGTGATGTTTCGAAGATAGCTTTTAGGACTAGATATGGTCACTATGAGTTTCTTGTGATGCCGTTCGGGCTCATGAATGCGCCTGCAGCATTCATGGACATGATGAACAGAATTTTTAGAGACTATCTAGATCGTTTTGTAGTTGTTTTCATCGATGACATACTTGTGTACTCGAACACAGAAGAAGAGCATGATGAGCACTTGAGATTTGTTTTGCAGAGATTGTTGAGCAATCAGTTGTATGCGAAGCTTAGTAAATGTGAGTTCTGGATTCGAGAGGTTGTTTTTCTTGGCCATGTTGTTTCGGCCGAAGGCATCCGTGTTGACCCGTCGAAGATTGAGGCTATTGTTGAGTGGAAACAACCTAAGCCCGTGACCGAGATTAGGATTTTCCTAGGATTAGCCGGTTACTATAGGAGATTTGTTGATGGTTTCTCTAGAGTAGCTGCTCCTTTGACTAAATTGTTGCAAAAAGGAGTTAAGTTTGAATGGTCAGATGCAAGACAGAAGGCCTTTGAGAAATTGAAAGAAGCTTTGACAAATGCTTCAGTGTTAGTGCAACATGTTTCAGGTAAAGAGTTTGTGATTTACAGTGATGCTTCTTACGTAGGTTTAGGATGTGTTTTGATGCAAGAAAGAAGAGTTGTTGCTTATGCTTCTAGACAGTTGAAGATTCATGAGAAGAACTATCCTACTCATGATATAGAGTTAGCCGCAGTTGTTTTTGCATTGAAGATTTGTCGTCATTACTTGTATGGTGATAAGTGTATAGTTTACACCGATCACAAGAGCTTGAAGTACTTGATGACACAGAAAGAGTTGAACTTGAGACAGAGAAGATGGTTAGAGTTGCTAAAAGATTATGATTTGACCATTGAGTACCATCCGGGTAAGGCAAATGTAGTAGTCGATGCTTTGAGTAGAAAAGTGGCCGTTGAGTTGAGAGCTATGTTTGCTAGATTGAGTGTATCCGGTGATGGTGGGTTGATCACTGAGTTGCAAGTGAAGCCTTCTTTGATTCAGTTGATTAGAGAGAAGCAGTTGCAAGATGCGACTTTAGTCCCTCATGTTCAGGACATAGCCGAAGGAAGACCGACCGAGTATAGTTTCAGTGGTGAGAGTTTGTTGTGCTTTAGAGATAGAATTGTTGTACCAGAAGATGTTGAGTTGAGACGTCAGATTCTGAGTGAAGCGCATTCGAGTCCTTTTTCTATGCATCCGGGTAGTACCAAGATGTATCGTGATTTAAATAATGACTACTTCTGGGTTGGTTTGAAGAAAGATGTAGCCGAGTATGTGAGCCGCTGTATGGTTTGTCAGAGAGTGAAGGCGGAACATCGGGTTCCTTCAGGTTTGTTACAGCCTTTGAAGATTCTGGAATGGAAATGGGAGAGGATCATCATGGATTTTGTGTCGGGGTTGCCTTTGTCTCCTTCGAAGAAGAATTCTGTTTGGGTGATTGTTGATAGGTTCCCTAAGTGTACTCACTTCTTAGCAGTGAACACTACAGATTCCTTAGACAAGTTGGCAAACTTGTACATCCGTGAGATTGTGAGACTTCATGGAGTTCCGAAGTCTATTGTTTCAGATAGGGATCCTAGGTTTACTTCGAGATTCTGGGGTCGCTTGCATAGTGCTCTGGGTAGCCGTTTGCATTTCAGCACGTCGTATCATCTGCAGTCCGATGGGCAGTCAGAGCGAGCGATACATATTCTTGAGGATATGCTTCGTTGTTGTGTGATTGACTTTCAGGGTTCTTGGGAGAAGCACTTACCGTTAGTTGAGTTTGCGTACAACAACACTTATCAGTCTAGTATTCAGATGGCTCCCTATGAGGCTTTGTATGGTAGATAATGTAGGACTCCGATTTGTTGGGCTGAAACAGGTCAGAGATTGTTAACTATGCCAGATTTGCTTAAGGGGACTACCGACAAAGTGAAGTTGATTTGTGACCGTTCGAAAGCAGCTTCTGATCGTCAGAGGTCTTATTTGGATTTGAAGAGGAAAAAGATTGAGTACTCCGTGGGTGAGAAAGTGTTTTTGAAAGTATCTCCGTAGAAGAAGGTAATGAGATAGTTGAGCGGATTGGGCCTATAGCTTACCGTTTGAGGTTGCCTTCTGAGTTAGAGAAGATCCATGATGTCTTTCATGTGTCTATGCTTAGGAGATATAGATCGGATCCTTCTCACGTTATGCTCGTAGAGGAGATAGAGTTGAACCCGGATTTGTCTTATAATGAAAAGCATTTTGAGATACTTGCTTCTGATAGCAAGGTGTTGCGTGGTAAGACCATAGAGTTGGTCAAGGTGTTGTGGAGACATAGAGGTGTGGAAGAGGCCTCGTGGGAGAGGAAAGCGGATATGGTTGAACAGTTTTCGTATTTGTTTCCGTCAGGTAATTTTGGGGACGAAATTCCTTAAGTGGGGGTGAGTTGTACCACCCGGGTTTAAGGGATAGGTGAAAATAATACTTTAATATTATTTGGGTTCGGTTTTATGATTTAAATAATGGTTCGGGTTTTGTTTTCAAATTAATTAATTTGATGTTGACTATGCTTTGGGATTAAACCCCAAATGGCCATAGATTATATACCCTTGTGAATATTCCATTTCATTAAGGGCAAAATGGTCTTTGGGCCTTTAAATTTAAAACAAAACAAAACACCCCTTTCTTACTATTCATTCTCTTCTTCAAAGAGAAACCAACGTGAAAAGAGCTCTCTCTCTACAAGTCACTATTCCATCAAAAAGCTCCTCAATTTCAACTCATTTTTGCAAGGTAACATCGTTTTTGACTTCTCCTCAACTCCCTATTTTCAAAAGTACCATTAGTTTTTATTTTCATTGAAGTTTTGAAAATGGGGATTTCAAAAGATTTGATTAAAAATGGTGCCTTTGTGTAGCTAAACTTAATGTTTTGATTTAATATGGTTAGTTATGAAGTCTAGGAACTAAATGGTACCTCATATGTGAGTTTTGAATGGTTTTAAGCAAATTCCCGAATTTGGGTATAAATGGGGGTTTTTGGGTGAGTTTTGGGGGTTGTTTTAGGTTGGAATTGATAGCACAATGGTAGTACTATGGTTAGGGGTTGATTTGGGATCATTTGTGGGTGTAAAGGGTGTTGGAAACATGGATTTTTGAAGAGGTTTTGGGGCTTCCCGAGTTTGGTTAAAAGTGGGGTTGTTCATGGCTTGAAACATTGTAATTTGTGTTTGAATTGTGTTCCGGGTTGGTATTTTGATGTTGGGCTGATTTGAGATTGTTTGAATTGTATTGAGGTTGTTTAGAAGCGAGAACTTGCGTTGGAGAAGCTTCGGGAAGAAATCCGGGAACTTGAGGGTGGTTGCTTGCTTGGCTTGGAGCTTGGAAGCTTGGGTGTGTGGTTAAACGTTTTAAGCAATTTTTTTAAATGTTTGGTTCGAGCATGTGGACTAGGTCGGGCTTGGTAGACCCACCTAGAGTTAGGATTAGGGTGGTAGCCTAATCCTAAACTTGATCTAGAGCCATTGGATGAACTTATATTTGGATGTTTATGCCTCGTATGATTTGTGATATGATTGCTTATGTATAATGTGTTATACATGTGAGATGAGGCATGATTTGTGATGCTTATGGCATGCATGGTAAGGGTTCATGATTGTGATCATGGTGAGTACGTGCTAAGCACAAAATTAATTGAAATGAATAATGTGGAATGAGTTAAATGTTGGCACTAGTATGCTTGAGTACAAATGATCGATCATTAGGATGTTAGTGTGCACACATGAGTCTAAATTCGCGCGTGGCCTTGGTGGCGTTGAGTCACCAAGGAGGAGTACGGGTTCGCCCGGAAATTGTATTTATATTTGTCGATGATGAGTGGAATCCCATCGACGGGGCGTGAGGATGAGTGGAATCCCCTCCGCGAGACTGGTGATGAGTGTAATCCCACCGTGAGGTAATGTGGTTGTTGGATGTGTGTTCCAATGAGTTTGTCCGCGTATTCGGGTCATAGCTAGGTGTCAATATTGATTGATATGTATATCAATGTGTTGTAGAATGTGATTTCTACTTGGATGCTTATATGTGTTTACATATGTTGTGAAATAGAGCTTGTTGCGCATGGCATATGATTGAATATTGTTCATGCATCTTTAACCTGTGGCTCTTGAGGATTCTTGGTAATTATGATTTTACCTTCGCTAAGATCGTGCTTGGACCCTGCATTGTCGAGGTTTGTTTTTAAAGAGCTTACCCTCACTAAGCTTTATTGCTTACGCTCTCTTTTTGTTCGACAATGCAGATCCTTAGTTCGTGGGGTTGCTAGGAGCAAGAAGGGGGCCTCCAAGTGTGCTTGTGATGCTTGTTTGGCTATCAAGTATGAACTTTTAAATTAAGATGTAATGGTCAAGCAATGGGCCATGTAATCGTGTTATGATGTTTTTGGATCATGTTGCTATGGTTGTTGTTTAGGAGCATGTTAGACTCCTCGTGTGTGCTTGTTAAATCGGCTTTTGGGATGTATGCTATGCTTGTGACCATGTTAGTATTTTGCTATCTAGAATTGCCTAAGTGTTGGATATGTTAAAGCTTAATATCTATAATGACATGTATGGATGTGTGGCTTGTGATGTTGTGCCTCGGTGTTTAGTCTTGTTATTATGATTTTCAAGCATGCTTGTATGTTGGTTTGCCTTCGAATTGTTATTAGTGTGTTGTTGGAGGTTTTGGTGGGGTTTAGGGACAGCCTTGTGCCTTAAAACAGCTAAAACCAGTCTGCAGACAGAGGGCATTTCGAAACGGGCTACCCTGTTTTGATACGGTCCCTTTGTTTTTGGCCGAGCGTTTCGAAACGGGTAGGGGCCGCTTCGGTACACTTTTGCTACTAGAATTTTGAGAAATTGGCGAGATAAAGGTGTTCCGAAACGGGTGTATAATGTTTCGAAACGGTCAAATCTCGTCGACCACGAGAAGTTGACCGTTGGGGTCGTTTCGATACGGGTCACCCCTGTTTCAGAACGGTCTCATCAGGTTGACCCTGGCCTGTTGACTAAGTCAAGGCGTATCGAAACACCCTAAGGGCGTTTCGATACGGCCTGCTGTAAAGGGTTAAAATGAGTTGTTTCAAGATGTTGTTTGGATGGTCGATGTTGGATTGTTTATGTCTTCGATGATGTGCTTCACATAGGACTTAATAATGCCTATAGACAAGACAAATTTCAAAGAAATTTTCTGGGTCATTAACCGAGGAGGAACCTTAACGGGTTTCGCTTCGGTTTTCCCCGTGTGGCCCACTCGGACCGGTCATCCGACCAGACCGGGACGAGGGGGTTACAACCCTCAGGTTGAACGGCCACCACATGCACCACATTCCTCACACCATCATCTCTGCACTGGAAGTTATCACGGCCGCGCCCACGACCTCTCTGTGGTACAACTACCCCAGGAGCACGTCCCTGACCACCACCGGCCAACAAAGGACACTCCCTCCACATGTGGTCTGCCGAACCACAATTCCAGCATTAATTACCTGTCACTGCTACAGGAGCCTGAACCTCCCTCGCTGCTCGAGGACAATCTCGCCTCAAATGGCCACGGGATCCACACGTCCAGCACGTGTTCTGATCAGTCCTCATCCTATCTCCCTAAACAGGCGCACCATGCCCTCCATTACCACGTCTAACAGAAGACTGATACTTCTTATCCCGTCCTCTCTTGTTCCGTCCACCACCGGAACTATAGTCAGCAGCTCTTTTGCCCGAGCTAGAACTAACACCTCTAGAAGGCAAACCCAAGTTCTACTCGATGTCCTTCACTCTACTCACCAGCACATCAAAATATGTATACTCAGCCGCAAACATAAAAGTCTTCACGTCTGGCATCAAACCATAACGGAAGCGTTCACACCTCTCCCGCTCATCAAGGATTAACTCAGGTGCGTACTGACTAAGGCGGGCAAACTGGATCTCATACTCAGCCACCGTCATGCTCCCTTGCACAAGAGACATAAATTCTCTTTTCTTCTCATCTAGGTATCGCACACCCAGATACTTTCGCTTCAACGCGTTCAAGAAGAACGTCCAAGTCACATCATTTTCCTCCATTCTGGAGATAGTGGTCGTCCACCACGTGTACGCATCATCATGCAGCAGTGACACCACACAACCCAACTTCCGCACATTGTTGCAGTTCATTTGCCCCAAAATCCTCTTGGTGCTTTCCAACCAAGATTCAGATCCTTCCGGAGATAAACCTCTGAACTCAGTCCCTCCCAGACTGCGAAGACGTTCCAAAGGCAATCTCACATTAGCATCACCCTGATGCGCAGCTCCGTGAGCTCCAGCTACTGCTGCCTAAAAGGCTCCAGCAATAGCCTGAATTAATACAGACATATCAGGAAAAGCTTGCCCCTGCACACCTTCAGGTCCAGCGACCCCAGCACCAGCATCAATACCAACTTTATCACCTCCAGCACCACCACCGCCGGGTGGTCCACCACCAGGGGGAGGAGGTAAATCCACAACATTCTCAACATTTTCCTCGTTCTCATTCTGAGCCATAGCTCTCGTATTTATCCTCGTCTCTCTACGAGGCCCCATTCACAAGAAAACAATGCACTGACAGAAATGCAATAAACATAATTAGGCTCAACAAGGTAAGTAATCCAAGTACTCAAGCTCATTTTCCAAAAACAATTCCTTTCATTATTTTGACATGGCAATGGGCTCCCCTAACATGCTTCAACACAGCATAACATCACAATTGCAACCATACTTCACAATTCATAAAACATACTTTCACCCAAAAAGCATATCATGCAAATACACATACATCATCCTCATACAAATCCCAAAAATACGAGAACTAAGCTCTGATACCACCAAATGTAACCCCCTTAGCCCGGCCTAGACGGTTGACCAAACTACGAAGATTACACAGGGAAAACCAAAGTCAACCCAAAAGTCAACCTTGATTAACGACCCCTTTTTTTCTTTTTAATCTTATCTAGATGCACGTTAACCCTAAGTGAGTACTCATGAAACATGTAGGTGAATGGCACTGCGATCGAACAACACAACAGACTCAATTGTACTTATTACAAGTTTAGGGACCAAAATGTAATTTCTGTAAATTAGAGAGTCATAATTGACTTTTTAAGTTACCAATATGAAATTAGTAATATTACATGCTTCCCTGTCAAATTTCACATTAATTGGACATCTCGAACTCATACAATTGCAAAAACAACTTTCGGAACTAAAACTTAAAGCTCAAAAACTTCAGCATCATTCAAATTGGTGCCCAACGGTCACTTGTTCCGAAACACACAGGTCCCGTATCGAAACGCGAAGCATCACTCACCCGTTCCGATACTGGTTCCGAAACACGGCTTTCTAGTAGCCAAATCGTTTCGAAACAGCCTCCAGCCTTTTCGAAACACGAAGGCTATTACAGGCCCCGTTTTCGAAACGCCAAAGAGTGTTTCGATACGGTTTGCCCAGAAACTGCAAATTTTGCTGGTTTTTCATACATAACTCCATTCAAACACTCCCTAATGACTGTCTAATCATACCAACAAGTCATCATACATACATGGCACATGATTATAACCCCTAAACACATTTATAGCATCAAACATGAGATTTCAAGAGTCTATAGGCATGCTTCCTATTATCCAAAATCAAGCAATCAACCAATCTCCAAAACAAGCACTAATAGGCCATTGACAAATTCAAACCATGAAAAGCAACGTGCTACAACCTAGGGAGTTCAACACATCTCCCAAAACACATCTTAGGTTCCCATTGCCAAATTACCAAAACTAATAGTGTGTGAAAACATCACCATACAGGAGCTTGGTTTCCCTTGGACAATCTTAGCTTCCTTGTTGACCTTAAGCACTTCAATTATCTGCACTATTGGTACAAAAGAGAGAGCGTAAGCACAATAGCTTAGTGAGGCATGCTCTAAATAAACCAACAAAATAATGCATTTTTAGAAAACATTTAAGCAAAGCTTAAAACCACAAGCACATCTCTTTTCATGCAACCTTGCATACTTTACAAGCATCTCATGCTTCAATACATTCAATACAACATATTGGCTTTCAAGTGATAGTTCATAACCATTTACAACCCAAAACACAATCGGATACACGGATTACAATCGTTGTCCCACACGCTTCATACACACTACCGAACAACATAAGGTGGAGTTTAACGGTACAATCACAACCCCTCAACACCCGTGATGGAGTTTAACGATACAATCACAACCCCTCATCATCACTCATCGGTAGTTGTATAATTCCACTAACGAGAGCAAGGGACACATAACACAAGATCCACACACGGACTTTTAACAACCGTTGTAATCTTACCTCACTCGTTAGGGTTCTTGGATGGAGTTTACGGTACAATCACAGCTCCTCAACATCCAAGGCGACTTTATTCACGGTGCACCCAATCCTATACTCGGCTAACTATATCTGATTCAAGTACTTTAAACCCATTACATCACTTGCCAATATACATCATATAACATTAACAATTCACTGTTTTAATGCATTAAACAAAGCCATTTAACATCATGCATCACTAAGCATCAAAACCATATTTATAATATGTCAAACCAAGGATCTCTTACCTTGAGCATCCTTCAACACATGGCTTTCAAAACCAGCATTAACCATGCTAAAACATGCTTTCAAAACAGAATTTAAACATGCAAAATGTAACCAATGCATCAAACCACTTCATGGCACATCCGAGGGAGTTTTTCTGAAAACTTACTCTTGAGAATAGCTAAGTTGTGTAGACCTAAACTAAGCTCCCAAAACCTTCAAACAATTGTTTCAAAGCTGGAAACCCAACTCCACTCACCAATTCATTTCGCTAGCTTGTCGAAACGCCAATCAAGCTTCCGGATCAACTCCAAAGGTGTCCGAAGATGCCTCCCCTGTTTTAAACACATCAAAGCAGAGGATTATTGCATCATCATGCATTAAAATCTTCATCCATCACACCTAAACTCGTTGCTCTACCTAAAATCAACATTTAAGCTACCAAACACAACCGAAATCACCTCCAAACTCTTCCAAAACTTAACCCAACCAAGATCCATCACTTCTAACCATTTCTAAACATTAATTAACATCCAAAATAAACCTAAACTCGTCCTTATACCTCCAGCTATAACAGAACACCAAAAACACCCCAAAAACCACCATTTTCATAAGCAAAAACTTAGGAAAAACAACATATTCGGGATTGCATTGATAAAACTAAATTTCTAACATCACATAACATCCAAAATACATTAAAGAACCATCTCAAACAGAGCCCAATCAAAACTCAACGAAATTCTTCAAGATTTCTTCTAAATCTTGAGTTTTAAGCCAAAATCAAGTTTCTAACATTAGAACCATTTATAAAATTTAAATTAAGGATTGAAAACTTGGGAATTTCAGTAAAGAACTGATGATTTATAGGAGAAGAACAATCTTACCTCTAAATGGTGATTTCTCCTTGATTTGATCCAATTTCCTTGAAAATTTAATGAGGAAATCAAAAGGATTTGATGCAAGATTGATTAGGAATTAATTGATGATTGAAATCTCATTAACTCAAGTGAAGATCAATGCAAAAGTTGCTGGAGAAAAGGTGTTTGGATGATGGGATTTTGATAGAAAAAGGAATGAGAAAAATTTAGGAAAAGGTAGTTATGAAAATCCAAAAAGTAGTTTCCCTTTTCTTTTAATTAATTAAAACATTAATTAAATCACTCAAATTAAGGAAAAATCTGGAGAAAACATTTTTGTGTAAATTAGCTCCTTAAAGATTCAAAGTTTCAATCCTTACAAAACAGTCACCACTAAACTTTTCAAAAATCGCATTTTAGTTACTACACCAAAATGTAGTATTTCCAAACCTTATTTTGTAAAATTGATTTCACCAATCTCTTATAAATATTAAAAGAGGGTTTTTAGATATTTTTCCATATTTTTAAAGCATCCCGAACTAGGCTTTCCCTAAAACCTCCTTTTATATTCAAACCGTTTCACAGACCGGTCCGACCAAACCCTAAACTTCTAAGCCCAAAATTGGGGTGTTACAGGTACTCATGGTTGCAAGGGACTGTAGAAAAGAAATGATAACAATTTAAATTCTAGAGAGGAAGCAAGTAGAGAGAGTAAAAGTGAAGTGAAAAATGAATAGTAAAACGAGGTTTTTATAGATTAAGAGTTTCCTGCCCGTTGGAGCTATAACGGCAGGCTCCTATTTTAGGCTTTTTGGGCTGATGGTGAGATGGTGGGCTGAGTTCACTTCTTCTCTTCTTCTTGTCTCCTTTATTTCCTAAAAATAATAAAATTAAAAACTTAGCTCCTAAAATAAAATAATTCTAATTACATAATATAATAATAATAATAATAATAATAATAATAATAATAATAATAATAATAATAATAATAATAATAATAATAAAAAAATTAAGTTAAATTAGGGATACCGAGAGGGGCATCTCCTAAAGTAACCACTTCCTGCATTCTTGGGGCTTCAGTCCCCAAATAATGCTTCAATTTATGTCCGTTAACTTTAAATTGGTGCCCATCTTTTAAGGATTTGATCGTGATGGCACCATAAGGAAAAACTTGCACTACTTGAAACGGGCCAGACCATCTAGATTTCAACTTTCTTGGGAAGAGTTTCAACCTAGAGTTGAATAACAACACAAGCTGCCTGGGTAGAACTGTCATGGCATCGGTTTCTTGTCATGCCACATCTTTGTCTTGTCCTTATAAATCCTTGCGTTGTCATAGGTCATTGCTCGAATTTCTTCGATCTCATTCAAGTCAAGTAGCCTTTTTTGTCCTGCCTTTTCCAAGTCCATATTCACTACCTTGATGGCCCAGTATGCCCTGTGCTCTATCTCAACAGGTAGATGGCATGTTTTCCCGTAAACCAGCTGGTAGGGTGACATTCCCAATGGAGTTCTAAATGTTGTTCTGTAGGCCCATAGTGCATCATTGAGGTGTAAGGACCAGTCCTTCCGAGTTGGTTGAACCATCTTCTCCAGAATGTTGTTTACCTTTTTGTTGGATATTTCAGCCTGTACATTGGTCTGAGGGTGGTAAGCTGTTGCAATCCGATGTTTGACACCATATTTCCTTAAGGCAACAGCTATTACCCTATTATCAAAATGCCTCCCTTCATCACTGATGATCGCCTTTGGAATGCCAAATCTAGAGAAAATGTTTTTATGCAAAAATCTCTGAACGGTCTTGGCATCGTTTTTCTATGTAGCGATCGCTTCAACCCATTTGGACACATAGTCCACTACAGGAGGATATAAAGATTCCCACATGATGCAAGGAATGGTCCCATGAAATCATTCCCCCAACGTCGAAGATTTCAACTTCAAGGATGTTTTTCAGCGGCATCTCGTGTCTCCTTGAGATGTTTCCAGTCCGTTGACATTTGTCACAGTTTTTGTAGAATGCTTGGGCATCCTTGAACAGTGAAGGCCAATAAAAACTAGACTGCAAAACCTTGGCAGTAGTTTTATTACCACCTAAGTGTCCTCCATATTGTGAAGCATGGCAGTGATGAATCACAGCTTCCTGCTCATCCTGTGGTACACACCTCCTGATGATCTGATCTGCACACATTTTGAAAAGAAGAGGTTCGTCCCAATAATAATGCTTAACATCATTTTGGGACCTCTTCCTAGCTTGATAGTTAAGGTCAGGAGGAAATATTCCGCTAACTAAATAATTAACGAAATCAGCATACCAGGGGAGCTCAGAAAACTTACCTGCCGCCATGGCTGTCGCGGTAGTGCTTGTGGCAGCGAACAGCTGCTCGTCAGGGAAGGTTTCCAGTATGTGTGTCTCGTCTGTTGGGAGACTTTTTCTCTTCTCTAATCTGGACAAGTGATCTGCAACTTGGTTCTTTGTCCCCTTTTTATCCTTGATTTCTATGTCAAATTTTGTAGCAGCAAAATCCAACGAATCAATCTGGGCTTTGCGTCTTTCTTAGCAAACAAATATTTCAGTGCATAGTGGTCTGTGTGGACCACCACTTTCGTTCCAAGTATGTATGATCGGAACATGTCAATTGAAAACACCACAACCAACAATTCCTTCTCTATTGTGGTGTAATTCACTTGGGCATCGTTGAGCGTTTTGCTAGCATAGTAAATTACATGAAATAGCTTGTCCTTCCTCTGCCCAAGTGTTGCCCCTACAACATAATCACCGGCATCACACATAATCTTGAATGGTAACTTCCAATCCGGTGGCTGTACAATTGGGGCTGTTACTAGTTTCTCTTTTAGAATTCTGAATGCCTCAGTACATTCAGTGTTGAAGTCGAAGGGACGATTCTACTCTAGTAGGTGGCATAACGGCTTGGTGATCTTTGAAAAATTGGTGGTGCGGTAAAAAACTTCGAATTTCCTTGACTGTGGTGCGTGGTGGCAGCTTTTCAATTACCTCAATTTTTTCCCTGTCGACCTCTATGCTGCGGTCTTACTTTGTGGCCTAGGAATATCCCTTCATCCATCATGAAGTGACATTTCTCCCAGTTTAATACCAAGTTCGCTTTCTCGCATCTCTCGAGCACTTTCTGTATATTGCCTAAACAACTTTAAAAATTGTCTCCAAAGATAAAGAAATCGTCCATGAATATCTCTAGGAAATCCTCTACCATGTCGGAGAATATAGCCATCATACACCTCTGAAAGGTTGATGGTGCGTTGGAAAGTCGAAATGGCATCCTCCAAAAAGCGTAAGTACCGTATGGGCAAGTGAAGGTTGTCTTCTCTTGATCCTCCAGTGCGATGGCTATTTGGTTATAACCTGAGTAACCATCAAGAAAACACTGATAAGGCTTTCCTGCTAATCTATCAAGCATTTGATCAATAAAAGGCAGGGGAAAATGATCCTTCCGGGTAGCTTTGTTAAGCTTCTGGTAGTCAATACAAACCCTCCAACTGGTCATAGTCCTGGTTGGGATTAACTCGTTTTCTTCGTTGGTCACCACGGTTATTCCTCCCTTCTTAGGAACGCACTACACCGGGCTCACCCACTTACTATCCGAGATGGTATAAATTATCCCAACGTCTAGCCATTTGATAATTTCTTTTCGGACCACTTCTCACATAGCATCATTCAAAACTCTCTGAGCATCAATGGTCGGCTTGTGATCATCCTCTAAGAGGATTTTATGCATGCATAGTGCCGGACTGATGCCTTAGATATCAACTATCGTCAATCCAATAGCCTTTTTATGCTGCTGCAGCATCCCTATCAGCTGATGTTCCTGTTCCTGCATAAACTTGGAAGAGATGATTACGGGCAACGTATCTTTTAATCCAAGGAAAACATATTTGAGCTGCCCTTGCAAGGGCTTAAGATCTAGAACATGTGGCTCTACAGTTGATGGCTTTTGGATGATATGTTCATTCGAGGTATAGTTTAAGGGCTCGAGTAACTTACTTGGATGATTGGCTACATAGTTTACCTCCTCATGATCTTCAGTATCAGATATTTCAGAATCTGAGGAGTTGTTGTCGTCGTCGCTGTCGTGACAGTCTTCTAAATGGCTGCTGGGGCAGTGGCCAAATTTGATGTCACGGCAGTCCGACCTGATGCAGGGTTGGTCAAGGATAACTTCAGTGATAGCCTTGCATTCTTCTTCTGCATCAATGTGCTTTATTGCTTGGAGAACATTCAGCTTGATCTCTTGATCATTCACTCTCATAGTGAGTTTTCCCTTTTCTACATCAATCAGTGATCTTCCTGTGGCTAAGAAGGGTCGCCCCAGGATGATTGGTGCATTCTCATCTGCTTCATAATCTAAAACAAGAAAGCCAGCAGGAAAAATAAATTTATCCACTCTTACCAGGATATCTTCAATCTTCCCTTTTGGTTGTACGTAAGAGCGGTCTGCCAGCTGCAGCATAACTGTCGTGGGTCGTGCTCGTCCAATACCTAATTTTTGAAATACAGATTTTGGCATTAAATTAATACTAGCACCTAGATCACAAAGTGCCTTACCCACGAATTTATCTCCGATTATGCACGGTATTATGAAGCTCTCAGGATCCTTCTTTTTCTGGGGTGGATGCTTGTGCAAAATAGTCATGCATCCTTATGTCAGTTTAACCGTCTCAAATTCCCCAAGGCTGGATTTCTTCGACATAGCATCCTTGAGAAATTTGCCATAACCAGGCATCTCCTTGATAGCATCTAACAGCGAAATATTGATGTGGACCTACTTAAAAGTATAACAGATCTTCTTAAGTTGGGATTCCCTTTTCAACTTCTGTAGCCCCTGTGGAAAAGGAGGTGGAGGACGATAATCTTCAATGCGTCCTTCCTATTGCATTCGGATCTGAGGAGGCTTAGGTTCTTCAACCTTCTCCTCTGTCCCTTCTGCTGTCGTGACAGATGCATCTGCAACAGGCTGTTTATCGTCTGTCGGGGCAGTGTTCTCGGCAGTCGATTCTAGGGCTGGTTCCTTAACTGGTTCAGCTTTCTTCTCTGGCACTGGTAATTGCATCCCACTCCTAGTTGTGATAGCTTTGCACTGCTCATGTGTGGGTTGTCTTGCGACCTCAGTATCGCTAAGGAATCCTCCATTCTGCCTCGGCTTAATATGCTGGGAAACCTGACCCATTCGTGTGTCCAGTGATTTCAGAGTAGCTTCATGGTTAGTCATCTGCATCTCTGTTTTATCCATGAATTACTCAGTCTTCTTGACGAAGTAATTCATTTTCTCAATGTAAGTTCCTGTCTGAGACATAAACGTAGCGAAGGTCTTTTCCAATATACTAGTTGTGGTTGCTGGTGGCTGTTGCGGTTGCTGCCGTGTCAGAAGTCTAGGCGCCCCCTGATTCTGAGTGTTCTGTACTTGAGGGTTCAGGGCATTGTTTGGGTTGCTCCAAGAGAATTTGGGATCTTTTCTCCAGTTGGGATTGTAATTGTTGGAATTGTAGTTCTGCTTGTTATAGTTCCCAACGTACATCCCTTCTTCTAGCTTTAGTGGGTAGTCCTTCGAACTATGATTCCCACTGCAAGTTCCACATACCTCTTCTGTAGCATAAGTAGGTTGAGAATCCTTCTTCAGCAAGTTCTCTACTGCCTTTTTGAGATATGCAACTTGTGTCTTTAAGGAATTATCGGCTTCGTAATCCTTCACAGCTAGTACTCGTTTACCTCTCCTTGATGTGGGGAATTACTCTTCATTCTTTACCAAATTCTTTAATACTACAATGGCATCATCTGGATCTTTATCTAACAACAACCCATTCGCTGTTGAATCGATTCTCATACGAGTCTATAGGTTGGCAACATTGTAAAATTTAATTACCTGATTCCAAACAGGGAATCCGTGCATCAAACAATTCCTCAGAAGAGTAGTAAACTTGTCCCATGCCTTGTGCATTGGCTCGTCGTCTTCCTGTTGAAAAGTAGCAATTTCATTAGGTAATCGCTCAGATAAATGGGAAGGGTTAAAACGAGACAAAAATTCACGAGTTAAATCTGCCCAAGTTTGAATTGAACCCGACGTTAGTTTGTTCCACCAGGTTTTAGCCCTGTCCCTCAACGAATAAGGAAATAACCGAAGCCTCATTATCTCTGGATTTACTCCTGGTAGTCTAAACGAACCATAGATTTCCTGGAACGTTTTCAGATGTTCCCTAGCATCCTCTGTAGCAGCACAACTAAATTGGCCAGCGGAATTAATCATGCTGAACATGACAGGTTTCAGCTCAAAATTTTCAGCTTCCACGTCTGGCTAGGTTGTCTCTAGTTCCACATGATCATTGATCATGTAATCTCGGCATGACCGGCGTGCGACCACTGCAGGAGGATCGACAAGCTGCTCGTTTCCTCCATCTCCAATAGGATCTTCAGGACCTTGGGGATTCCTTTGGTTGTTCTTCCTGTCTTTATGTCTTCCGTTCACCATTGCTTCTAACTGTTCCTCTAGGTACTCGTTTCTTTCTACTAGGAGGCGGACTCGTTTCCTGAGGTTGCACGTTCGTTTGATTTCAGGATCTAACTTGTGCTCAGGTTCTTTCCCTCGTTGAGATCTGCGCATAAGAAAACAAAAGACCTTGTGAAAAGCACAGGGTGAACAATCCAAGTAAAAACAGAAAAATTAAAGAAAGTGCAGTAAAATAGGGTAAAGATATGTTGCCAGTCCCCGGCAATAGCTTTAACCTTGTATTGCTGCACAAAAGGGAAAACAAAGAGTTTAATTGTTTGTCACGAAATAATAATGAATATTGAAAATAAGAGATGAAAATATTCAGAGTAAAAAGTAGGCCGATATTGATTTGCTCCGTAGTGCAGGTGGTTGCACTGTCTAGGACTTCTATGTGCTGTCGTAGCGCCTGTCGCGGCAGCACCTGCTGTGGCAGCAGTCTGTTGTTGTCGCGGCAGTGAACACACAACTCAGTACTTCAAGCTTGGCAAGAATCACTGATGTGCCTTGGCCTATCCCTAGGTCCAAGTCTATCGATGAACACGTCTTTGATGATACCTCCCAGCGTGAATTGAAGGATGAACACCAATGTTGTTGATTTCTTCCATAGCCACTTAACCTCGTCCTATCCCTAGGTCTGAGATAGTTCAACCATAAACTGGAGAACTCGTACTTATTTCTTTCGTATACTTAACTCTCCCGATATTAAGTAAATGAATAATCTCACAATGCTCTCCCGATACTCTTGCAAGATGTTGAAAACCAGAATAAGCAAACTTGAAGTCTATTTTATTGAACAGAAAAATTCCTAAAACAAATGCAATCCTTGCAACTACTTTACAAAATCAACTCTTAGCCCTAGGGGAAGTTTAGAACATGATGAGAAGGGGGGAAACAAATAGGGTTTAGGGGAAGACGGTCAGAGAGTGAGATATCCTTCCCTAGGTCGAATTACATGCCTTTATATAGGCCTTGGGTTCAAGTTTTCTAACATTGTAAGAATACAAGTTTAAATTAAAGTACAACTCTATTAAAGACTAAATCTTCATAGTAGATGTCTTTAATGCGTCCTCTCTTCTTGCTTGGAGATTCTTCCTTGAACTTTGGGCTTGGCCTTCATTCTGATCTAAGGCTCAGAAAAATTTAAGAGTGCTCCACGACAGACCGGCTTAATTTCCTCTTTCTGTCGAGCTCCACTTCACTTTTTTCCTTCATTAATGTTGTCGTCATTGGCTGCCATGGCAGCGGCCATGGCAGCATCCTTCTTCTCGGCTGTAGTCCTGTGTTCCAACTCTGCTTCTCCACTGCCCTGCATCTGCTACAGCAGCTACCTGCAAAAGTAACCAATTTCAGTAGAAATTGTGCCATTTAATATAATTGTGATGTATGAATGAAATCTATCCTAAATTCAATGAATTATGCTTGAATGCAGTAGAAATATGGGTGAAATAGGGGGTAAAATATAGAACTTTTACACACTCAACAGAGGACGATGAGGTGACTTTGACATTCTTCTTGAATGCGTTCAAGCAGAAATATCTGAGAGTTCGGTACCTCGACGAGAAGAAGAGGGAGTTTTTGTCTCTTATGCAAGTGAACATGTCTGTAGCTGAATATGAGATTCAATTTGTTCGCCTTAGCCAGTATGCACCTGAGCTAATTCCCAGCGAGAGGGAAAGGTGCGAACGGTTCCGTTATGGGGTGGTAGCAGATGTAAAGACCTACATGCTTGTAGCTAATTACACTGATTTCGATGTCTTGGTCACTAAAGCCAAAGATATTGAATTGAATCTTGGTTTGGCGGGCCGAAAAAGTGGATCTAGCTCGGGAAAGCGAGCTGCATAATGCGATTATGGTAGAGATCGCAACAAGAGACATAAGGATAGGAAGTCGCACTATGATGCTAGACGTGGGGGTTGTAACCCTGGTAGAGGTTAGCAAGGACCTAATGCGGTCTTGAGGACTCCTGAGGGTAACCGTTGTGGTAGGAGACACGGTGGTTAGTGTTGGGGTAACCTTGGGACATGCTGGAATTATGGAAACCGAGGGCATTTGAAGAAAGATTGTCCTCAGCCGTTGAGAGAGGGACATGCTCCAGTGAGAGCATTTGAGCCACATAGAGGTCGTGGGCGCGGCTGTTGTAATTTTTAGCGTATGGACGATGGTGGAAGGAACGTAGCGCATGTTGTGGCTGTCCAACCTGAGGGTGGTGGTCAGGCTCGAGTGTATTTTCATCATGTGGGAAGGAATGACATGAACCTAATCGCAGGTACCTTTACTTTGCAATCATTGTCATTACTTTCTTTGATTGATTCTGGATCTACACACTCGTATAAATTGCATGAACATGCTTAAATGCTTGGTTTACCTATTGAGTCTTTGGATGTTGGTATGCGTGTGACTAGTTCCTTTGGTGAGACGGTTGTAACAAGAAGGTTGTATAGGAGATGTCCCTTAAAGGTGCAAACTCATGTTTTTCTTGTTGATCTCATGAAATTGCCATTTTATGGTTTTGATGTAATCCTTGGCATGGATTGGCTTAGTGAGCATAGAGCTGTTGTAGATTTCGAAAGCAAGCGAGTTTCGTTGAAACTTGCGGATGATTATGAGGTGGTGGTGCGGGAGAAAATGTGAAGTTTCTTGCCAATGTGGTGTCTACATTGGAAGCGAGCCGGATGTTGCGGCAAGGATGTGAAGCTTATCTAGCTTTTGTTATGAATCCTAGTTCAAATGAGGTGCGTGTTCAGAATATAAGAACCGTATGTGAGTTCCCTGGAGTGTTTATGGAGGAATTACATGGTTTGCCGCCTAGTCGATAGATTGAGTTTGGAATTGAGTTGTATGAGAACACAACTCCGGTGTCCATTTCTCCCTATCGAATGGCACCCAAAGAGTTGAAGGAGTTGAAGACGCAACTTCAGGAGTTGCTTGACCGTGGCTTCATTCGTCCTAGTCTGTCACCTTGGGGTGCACCGGTCTTGTTTGTGAAGAAGAAGGATGGCACGATGAGCATGTGCGTCGATTATCACCAACTGAATAAGTTGACCATCAAGAACAAGTATCCTTTGCGGAGGATTGATTATCTCTTTGATCAGTTTCGTGGAGCGGTTGTGTTTTCAAAGATTTACTTGAGGTCAGGGTACTAACAGTTAAAGGTGAAAGATGTGGATGTGCTAAAAACAGCCTTTAGAACGAGGTATGGGAATTATGAGTTCCTTGTAATGTCGTTTGGCTTGACGAATGCTCTTGCTGCTTTCATGGACATGTTGAATAGGGTGTTCCATGAATTCTTGGACAAGTTCGTTGTGGTGTTCATCGATGATATCCTTGTGTACTCTCGTACTGAGGAGGATCATGAAGGCCATTTGAGAATTGTTTTGCAAACGTTGTTGGAAAATCAGATTTATGCTAAGTGGAGCAAATGTGAGTTTTGGCTAAAGGAAGTTGTTTTCCTAGTTTTCGTGGTTTCAGCTGAAGGGATTCGAGTTGATCCCCAAAAGGTTGAGGAGATGATGAATTGGAAGCCTCTTAAGTCTGTTCATGAAGTTTGTAGTTTCCTTGGGTTGGTAGGATACTACCGGAGGTTCGTGGATGGATTTTTAATATTGCTGCCCCTTTGACGAAGTTGCTGCAAAAAGATGTTAAGTATGAGTGGACGGTAGCGAGACAGCAAGCTTTTGGGAAGCTTAAAGCAGCTTTGACGCAAGCTCCTATCTTGGTTCAACCTGAATCAGGGAAAGAGTTTGTCGTGTATAGTGACGCATCCTATGTTGGTTTGGGGTGTGTGTTAATGCAAGAGGGTAATATGGTGGCTTATGCATCGCGACAATTGAAAGTGCATGAGTGCAATTATCCTACGCATGATATTGAGTTAGCTGCGGTGGTTTTTGCTCTGAAGATCTTGAGACATTATCTTTATGGTGAGAAGTGTAATGTGTGCACAAATCACAAGAGTTTGAAGTATTTGATGTCTCAAAAAGAGCTGAATCTTAGGCAACGAAGATGGGTGGAGTTGCTTAAGGATTACGATCTGACGATCGAATATCATTCGGGAAAGGCCAATGTTATGGACGATGGAGGTCTTGTTGCTGAATTGCAAGTGAAACCATCTCTAGTTCAGTTGATAAAGGATAAGCAGTTGTTGGATGATTCTTTGGTGCCACATGTTCAGGGTATTGCTGAGGATAGACCATCGGATTTGTAACACCCCAATTTTGGGCTTAGAAGTTTAGGGTCTGAACCGAACCGGTCTGAGAAACGGTTCGAATATAAAAGGGAGATTTAAAGAAATCCTAGTTCGGGATGCTTTAAAAATATAGAAAAATATCTAAAAATCCTTATTTAATATATATAAACGTTAATGGTGAAATCAATTTTACAAAATAGGGTTTGGAAATACTACATTTCGGTGTAGTGACCAAAATGCGATTTTTGCAAAGTTTAGTAGTACTATTTTGTAAAGGATTGAAAGTTTGAATCTTTACGGAGCTAATTTACCAAAAATGTTTTCATCAGATTTTTCCTTAATTTGGGTGATTTAATTAATGATTTAATTAAATAAAAGAAAGATGGTAAAATTCACTTTGATTTTTCTCTAATTTTCTCTCATTTCATTTTCTCTCAAAATCCTATCAACCAAACACTTTTTCTCCAGCAAAATTCACTTTGATTTTTACTTCAATTGATGAGATTTCTATCACACATTGATTTCTAATCAATCTTTCAATAAATTCACTTGATTTTACATTGTATTTTCATGGAAACTTGCCCAAATCAAGGAGAAATCATCTTTTAGAGGTTAGATTGTTCTTCTCCTCTAAATACTCAATTCTTTACTGAAATTTCCAAGTTGTCAATCCTTTATTAAAGATTTATGAATGGTTTTAATGTTAGAAACAAGAGTTTGGCTTAAAACTCAAGATTTTGGAAGAGATCTTGAAGATTTTCGAGGTAATTGATTGGACTCTATTTTGAGATGGTTTTCTAATGTATTTTGGATGTTAAATGATGTTAGAAATGAGGTTTTATCAATCCAATCCCGAATAGGTTGTTTTTCCTAAGCTTTTGCTTGTGATAATGGTGTTTTTTGGGGAGATTTTGGTGTTCTGTTATTGCTGGAGGTATAAGGACGAGTTTAGGGTTGTTTTTTATGTTAATTGATGTTTAGAAATAATTAGAAATGATTAGAGCAGCGAGTTTAGGAGTGTTGGTTGAAGATTTCAATGCATGATGATGCATTAATCCTATGCTTTTATATGTCTAAAATAGGGGAGACATCTTCGGACACTTTTGGAGTTGATCTGGAAGCTTAATTGGCGTTTCGGCAAGCAAACGAAACGAAATTGGTGAGTGCGTATGGATTTAGAAGTTCTTGAGGGACAAAGAACCAAGGTTTGGGGATTTAGAATGGTTTGAAACACCTTCCTAAGTCTAGAAGTAAGTATTGGTTAGATTGCTCTCTAGAATCTGGTAGTTGCCCCTTAAATTGCTTTTACATGCTCATGGTTTTAGATTGGTAAATTCCTATTGTTTTTATGCATGAATTATAGCGTGAAATGATGCTTGAAATGGTTTCAATAAGTAACATTTTGCATAGTTGAGATTTGAGCTTATTTGTTGAAGTGTAGCAAATGTTATGGTTTTGAAAAGAGATGAGAATGTTGAGTTTTAATGCATGAAAAATAGTAGGTGAGATGTTGATTTGACATAATATATTGGCATAGATGTTGAGAAACTTACCAGATATAATTAATCGATCAATAGGATGAGAGTGCACTATAAACTAAAAATTCGCACGTGCTCTTTGGATAAGCCAAAGGGAGATATTCCGATGATGGGCATTCCATCGGGTAGGACTTGGAAAATACCCAAGCTTGGTGGTGATGAGAGATTCCGCCATGTGAGTACGGTGACGAGAGATTCCACAGAAAACTATGTTGCTAGACGAGTGAGTACGGTGATGAGAGATGCCAACGGAAATGTCTAGTGAGATGTCCGCATATCCGAGTAATAAATAGATGTGAAATGCCAATATAAAATATGCTATGGTTTTGATTCACATGTACCATGGTTTAATGATTTATGCTATGAGAAATGCATATGTAGTTTGTTTATGAAATGCTTTAGAGTACAAGCATGATTTTGGCTTTGCCATGGGTTTTGCATTGGTTTTAATGCATGAGATAGAATGAAGGTACATGTGGTTTCAATAAGTATTTCTTTGAAAGTTTTCAAAGCATGAGAAAGAGATGAGCATGTGGTTTAAAAGCTTTTAATGAAAATATTTCTAAATGTACATTGTTGTGTTGGTTTTCTTTAGAGAACGCCTCACTAAGCATTTGTGCTTACGCTCTCTCTTTTACCAATAATGCAGATAATTGAGGTGTTTTGGGGCATCAAGGAAGATAAGTCAATCCAAGGAAATCCAAGCTCACGTATGGTGAAATTTTCATATACTTTAGGTTTTATAAATTGGCAATGGGAAACCAAATCTTGTGTTTGGGAGATATGTTAAACTCCCTAAGGTTGAGGCATGTTTGTTTTGGGCTTGTTGGATTGTAAATTGTTTTGATTGCTTGTTTTGAGGATAGATTGCCTTTTTGTGTTTTGATATTAGGAAGCATGCCTCTAGACTAATGAGATTTCATGTTTGAGGTCATGATTGTGTTTATGTGTTCTAAATGGGTACCTTATATTTATGTTAACTTGTTGGTTGGTTAGGGAGTCACTGGGATGTGTTAAGCTAGGTTTTGAGTGAAAAACCAGTCCTTGCTGCTGGTTCTGGGCAGATCGTATCGAAACACCCTCTAGTGTTTTGAAACGGGGGCCTGTAATGGCCTTCGTGTTTCGAAACGGTGGAGGCTGTTCCGAAACGTTTTAGCTACTGGAATGTCGTGTTTCAGAACGGGTATCGAAACCGGTGCGTGTTTCGATCTAGCGTTTCGATACGGCAGGTAGGTGTTTCGAAACGGGTGACCATTGGGCACAAATTTGAATTGTTCTGATGTTTGCATGTTTTACTTTTTAGTCCTAAAGGTTGAGATTGCAATTGCTTGAGCTTGAGATGTCCAATTAAAGTGAAATTTGGCTGAGAAGCATGTAACATGACTAATTTCATATTGGTAACCTTAAAATCAATAAAGACCTTCAAATTTACAGAAATTACATTTTTGTCCCTAAACTCGTATAAAGTGAAATTGAGTCCCTATATGTTATTCGATCGTTGTGCCTTTCTCAGTCCTATTTTATGAGTACTCACCTAGGGTTAACGTGTATATAGACAAGATTAAAAAGAATAAAAGGGTCGTGAATCAAGGTTGACTTTCGGGTTGACTTTTGTTTTCCCTGTGTATCCTTCGTAGTTTGGGTCAACCGTCTAGGCCGGGCTAAGGGGGTTACATTTGGTGGTATCAGAGCCAGGTTCTCGAATAATTGGGATTTGATAGGTGATGTTTGGTTCAATTGTGATGTGTTGTGATGCTATGCTATGGTTGGAGTGTAGTAGGGGATCCCATTGCCAAATCAAAACTAATGAAGATAAATTGTTTTCGAAAATGAGCTTGAGTACTTGGATTACTTACCTTATTGTGCCTAATTATGCTTATTGCATTTTTGTCAGTGCATTACTTTTCTATATAATGGGGCCACGTAGAGAGCTAAGAATCAATACTAGATCGACCGTTGCTAATGAGAATGAGGAGAATGTTGAGAATCTACCTCCTCCTCCCCTGGTGGTGGACCACCGAATGGTGGTGTTGCTGGAGCTGGTAATGATGGAGCTGGCGCTGGGGTTGTTGGACCCGAGGGTGTGCAAGGGCAAGCTGCTCCTGACATGACCATGTTGATTCAGGCTATTGTTGGAGCTTTCCAGGCAGCAGTAGCCGGAGCTCATGGAGTCGCGCTGTAACCCCCGTAGCCCGGTCTAGACGGTTGACCCGAACTACGAAGATTACACGGGGAAAACCAAAGTCAACCCGAAAGTCAACCTTGATTAACGACCCTTTTTTTTTCTTTTTAATCTTGTCTAGATGCACATTAACCTTAAGTGTGATCATACAAACAACATATCAAAAGATCACAAACATCAGAGATCAAACAGGGACCCAATTGAACAAATTACAACTTTAGGGACCAAATTGTAATTTCTGATAAATTAAGGGACTTAACCCAAATTAAGATTACCATCTTAAAATTAGTCAGGTTTCATGCTTCTCTGTGAAATTTCAGCTCAAAAGGACATCCACAGCTCATGCAATTGATCATACAAGATTCAGGACCAAAATGCAAACATTTCAAAACATATAACTACCATGTCAGCCCCCTAACGGTCGACCGTTCCGAAACAGGCTAGCCCTGTTCCGAAACACGGGCCGTTCCGAAACGGGTTCCGGAACATGGCCTCGGCAGAGGCTAAACCGTTTCGAAACGGTGCATACCGTTTCGGATGCCTGGGTTCATGCAAGGCACCCGTTCCGAAACGGTACACCCCTGTTCCGAAACGCCTGCACAAAAACCAGCAAACAAGCATGCTAGATCAAGCAATTGGACACTCAAACATGCTCCAAACATCACCAAATTTTACCAGCATGCAATTAAACATATTTAACACATATAAGCATCATCAATTCAACAAAATAACATCTCATGCAAAAAAAGCCCCAAATTTAAGGTCATGCTTCCAACACAAGCTATCCACTCAAGCATTCAACTTGCAAAACAAGCATATAAGGTTCAATCCAAAAATCAGCAACATCAACCACATTCAACATACTTAGGGAGTCATAAACACCTCCCAAAACATATACATTGGTCCCCCATTGCCAAAACATACAAAAGCTAAAACACTTAGAAAACCTTCATACATTGAGCTTTACTTGTACTTGTTTGCTTGCCTCCTCTTGCTGCCCTCAATGCACTCTAATGCTCTGCATTATTGAATCAAGAAAACGAGAGAGCGTAAGCCAAAGCTTAGTGAGGAGTGCTCTTTAAAAACCATTCAATAATGCTTTAAAAACCATTTGTAAATCATGCTAGTAAACAACCTTTACACATGCTCAAGCATACTTTAAATCAAGCAATATCATGCTTCCACATTTCATTTAAACAAGCATCTCATGCTTCAACATAAACATTTAAATCATGCATCTCATGCATCTCATGTACTATACATGTCATATTGGCTCAAGTGATACATATCATTTATGAAATCAAGTTCAACAACTTTCCCCAAGGACTTTTAAACACCTTGGACCCCAAGGACTTTTAAACACCTTGGCCATGGACTTTTAAACACCATGAATGGACCACACAAGGACTTTTAACCACCTTTGTGTCCGTAGCTTGAATTACCCCAAGGACTTTTAAACACCTTGGCCCCAAGGACTTTTAAACACCTTGGCCCCATGGACTTTTAACCACCATGGAAAGGAGCACCTAAGGACTTTTAACCACCTTAGAGTCCGCAACAAGATTCATCCAAGGACTTTTAACCACCTTGATGATCTTAGATAACAAGGCTCACTCAAGGACTTTTAACCACCTTAGTGACCTTCACTTTTACAAACCATCACTTGCCAATACACACTTTATACATCATATAATCCACTGTTTTAAAGCATTTAAACCAAGCCATTACATCATGCATTTCAAAGCATTAAATCATCATTTAACAATGCATAAAAACAAGGCACTCTTACCTAGAGACACCTTCAACACATGGCTTAAATCATCAGCATAAATCATGCTAAAACATCAGCAATTAACATGCTAAAACATGCTTTCCAAAACAGTAGCAAATCATGCAAAATCATCATTTCACATTTCATCAAAACATGGCCACCACTTTAGAGAGTAATCCGAAAACTTACACTTGAGCTTAGCAAAGTTGTTTAGACTTATACTAAGCTCCCAAAACCTTCAACCTTTGGTTTAAAAGCTGAAAATCCATTTTCACTCACCGATTACCAAACAAGCCTAGCCAACAAGCTTTCCAAGCTTCCGAAACCTTCCGAAAACACCTCCAAAACTCAAGGATCAACCTCCCCTGTTTCAAGCACATAAAAACAGAACATTAATGCATCCTTATGCATTAAAACACTAGCAACATCAACACAACTCACTGCTCATCACAAATCTAACAATTTGGCTACCAAACACAACCGAAATCATCTCCAAACACTTCCAAAACTTAACCCAGCCAAGATCCATCACTTCTAACCATTTTTATACATCAAATAACGTGCAAAATGATCACAACCACGTCCTTATACCTCCAGGTATAACAGATCACCAAAAACACTCCAAAAACAACCAAAAACTCAAGCCAAACTTAGGAAATTCAACCTATCCGGGATTGCATTGATTAAACCTCAACTTCTAATCATTTTAGCATTCATTTAACATCATTTTAACACCTCAAAACCCTGCTTAAACAGATCACACGAAATTTTCACCAAAATCACCAAATCTTGCATTTTAGCCAAAAATCAAGATCTCAATTGAAAAGCCTTTAATAAAACATGAATCAAGGATTGAGAACTTAGGAATTTCAGTAAAGAACTGATAGTTTAGAGGAGAAGGACGTTCTTACCTCCAAACTTGAATTTCTCCATTTTAGAGCCAAAATGCTTGATGAAACAATTTGCAAATTGAGAGGTTTTGATGATGAGATGATTAGGAATCAAATGAGAGTTGAAATGAGAGATTAAGAAGTCAAAATCAGAGAAAGAAATCTGGAGAATCTTGTTTGGGTAGAGAGAAAATGAGAGAAAAGAGAATTTGAGAGAAAATAGAAAAATTAGTTAAGAATTGGTTAAAATGATTTCCCTCTCTTTTCTTAATCTTTAAAATCAGATTTTAGACTTAAAATATCTTAGAAAAATCTGGATAAATCCTTTTTGGAATAATAGCTCCTTAAAGATTCAAAGTTTCAATCCTTTATAAAACTGTCCCGCAACTTTCAAAAATTACATTTTGGTCACTAGCCAAAATGTCAACCTTCCGAACCTCATTTTCCAAAATTGATTTCACAGTTCACTTTTATATATTAAAAGATGATTTTAGAATATTTTTCCATATTTTTAATGCAACCCGAACTAGGTTTTTCCTAAATTCCCTCTTATATATTCGATCAGCACTTTGACCGAACCGGTCAACGCCAAAACTTCTGAGCCCAAAACCGGGGCGTTACAACTCTCCCCCCCTTAAGAAATTTCGTCCTCGAAATTTACCTGAAGGAAAGAGATAAGGAAACTGCTTCAGCATATCCTCCTTCCGCTCCCACGTGGCTTCCTCAACACCGCGATGCTTCCACAGCACCTTCACCAACTCAATGGTCTTGCCACGAAGAACCTTGCTATCTGAATCCAGAATCTTCACCGGTTCCTCATCATAGGTCAAATCCGGATTCAATTCCACCTCCTCCACAGGCAACACATGCGAAGGATCAGATCGATACCTCCGGAGCATAGAAACATGGAACACATCATGAATCTTCTCCAGCTCCTGGGGTAACCTCAACCGATACGCAACAGGACCAACACGCTCAACAACCTCATACGGTCCAATGTATCTAGGGCTCAGCTTACCCTTCCGCCCAAACCTCATCACCTTCTTCCAAGGCGAAACCTTCAAGAACACGCGATCACCCACCGCAAACTCTATCTCCCTACGCTTCAAATCCGCGTAAGACTTCTGCCGATCAGAAGCAGCCTTCAACCGCTCACAAATGAGCTTCACTTTCTCGGTGGTACCTTTCAACAAAGCAGGCATCGAAACCAACTTTTGACCAGTTTCAGCCCAACACAGAGGAGTCCTACACTTCCTCCCATACAGAGCCTCATAAGGTGCCATCTGTATACTTGCCTGAAAACTGTTGTTGTAAGCGAACTCAACCAAAGGCAGATGCTTCTCCCAAGAACCTTGGAACTCTATCACGCAACATCTCAACATATCCTCCAAGATCTGAATAACTCGCTCAGACTGGCTATCCGACTGAGGATGATAGGATGTACTGAAATGCAACCTTGTACCCAGAGCTTGATGTAAACACTGCCAAAAACGCGACGTGAACCTCGGATCCCTATCCGACACGATCGACTTAGGCACACCATGCAACCTCACAACCTCAGCAACGTACAGCTCTGCCAGCTTATCCAAAGAAAACGTAGTATGCACAGGCAAGAAATGTGCACACTTCGTCAGGCGATCCACAATCACCCAAACAGAATTCTTCTTCGACGGAGACAAAGGCAAACCAGATACAAAATCCATGGTAACCCTCTCCCACTTCCATTCAGGGATTTTCAACGGCTGCAACAAACCAGAAGGAACCTGATGTTCAGCCTTAACGCGCTGACACACCAAACACTTGCTCACGAACTCTGCCACATCCTTCTTCAAGCCCACCCAATAGTACTCATCACGAAGATCGCGATACATCTTTGTACTACCAGGATGCATAGCAAAAGGACTACTATGACCTTCAGCTAGAATAGCATGCCTCAACTCAGCATCTGCAGGCACTACTATCCGATTACCAAAACACAACACCCCATCCTCATTAAAACATAAATCCGAAGGTCTACCCTCCGCGATATCCTGAACATGAGACACCAAGGAATCATCCAACAACTGCTTATCCTTGATCAACTGAACCAACGAAGGTTTCACTTGCAACTCAGCAACAAGACCACCATCCTGCGATATACTCAAGCTAGCAAACATAGCTCTCAGCTCAACAGCTACCTTTCTACTCAAGGCATCCGCAACAACATTGGCCTTTCCAGGATGATACTCTATCGTCAGATCATAATCCTTGAGCAACTCCAACCAACGTCGCTGCCTGAGATTCAACTCCTTCTGAGACATCAGATACCTCAAACTCTTGTGATCCGTGTACACCGTACACTTCTCACCATACAGATAATGCCTCCAGATCTTCAGAGCAAAAACCACTGCAGCCAGCTCAATATCATGCGTAGGATAATTGCGCTCATGCACCTTCAACTGCCGCGACGCATAAGCCACAACCTTACCCTCTTGCATCAGCACACACCCCAAACCAACATAGGATGCATCACTGTAGACTACAAACTCTTTCCCTGATTCAGGCTGAATCAAGATAGGAGCTTGAGTCAAAGCCATCTTCAACTTCTCAAAAGCTTGCTGCCTCGCTTCTGTCCACTCATACTTAACATCCTTCTGCAGCAACTTCGTCAAAGGAGCAGCAATCTTGGAAAAACCATCCACAAACCTTCGGTAGTATCCTGCCAAACCAAGGAAACTACGAACCTCCTGAACAGACTTAGGAACTTTCCAGTTCATCACTGCTTCAATCTTCTGAGGATCAACACGAATCCCCTCAGCTGAGACCACATGACCAAGAAAAACAACCTCTCTAAGCCAGAACTCACACTTGCTCAACTTAGCATAAAGCTGATTCTCCAACAAAGCTTGCAACACAACTCTCAAATGCTCTTCGTGCTCTTCCTCAGTACGCGAGTACACAAGGATATCATCAATGAACACCACAACAAACTTGTCCAGGTAATCATGAAAAACACGATTCATCATGTCCATGAAAGCAGCAGGAGCATTTGTCAAACCAAACGGCATCACAAGGAACTCATAATGCCCATACCTTGTCCTGAAAGCTGTCTTAGGCACATCCACATCCTTCACCTTCAATTGATAATACCCTGACCTCAAGTCAATCTTAGAGAACACAGCAGCTCCCCGAAATTGATCAAAGAGATCATCAATCCTCAGCAAAGGATACCGATTCTTGATAGTCAACTTGTTCAGCTGACGGTAATCAATGCACATCCTCATCGTGCCATCTTTCTTCTTCACAAACAAGACAGGAGCACCCCAAGGCGAAACACTCGGCCGGATGAAACCACGATCAAGCAACTCTTGCAACTGCGTCTTCAGCTCCTTCAGCTCCTTAGGTGCCATTCTATAGGGAGTAATGGACACATGAGTGGTATTCTCATACAGCTCAATACCAAACTCCACCTCGCGATTAGGAGGTAAACCAGGCAACTCTTCAGGAAAAACATCAGGAAACTCCTTCACAACCCTGATATCCTGCACCCTCAGCTCCTTCGAACTAGGATTCATCACAAAAGCCAGAAAAGCTTCACAACCTTGCCTCAGCATCCTGCTCGCCTCCAAGGTAGAAACAACATTGGCAAGAAACTTCACATTCTCACCAACCACCACCACTTCATAATCATCCCCAAGCTTAAGCGAAACCCGCTTATTCTCACAATCCACAACAGCACGATGCTCAGCAAGCCAATCCATACCAAGGATCACATCAAAACCATAAAAGGGCAACTCCATAAAATCAACAAGAAAGATATGCTCTTGAACAACCAAAGGACACCTTCTATAAAGCTTACGAGTCACAACAGTTTCACCAAAAGAACTAGTGACTCTAACACCAACATCCAAAGACTCAACAGGCAAACCAAGCAACTCAGCATGCTCACGAAGAATGTATGAATGCGTAGATCCAGAATCAATCAAAGAAAGCAATGACAAGGATTGCAAAGTAAAGGTACCTGCAATCACATCAACATCATTCCTTCCCTCGCGCTGAGCATACACCCTCGCTTGGCCACCACCCTCAGGTTGAATAGCCACAACATGAGCTACTCCACGCCCACCTTCCTCTCGCCTCTGAAAATTACCACGGCCGCGCCCACGACCTCTCTGCGATGCTGCAACAACAGGAGCACGCTCTTGACCACCAGCCATCCTCGGACAATCACGTCTCAGATGATCAGCTGAACCACAATTCCAGCACTCATAACCAGCTGCTATCACAGGAGCTTGCACCTCCCTCCCAGCACGAGGACAGTCACACTTCAAGTGACCACGGGAACCACAAATCCAACAAGCAATAGGGTCAGCTCTAGCATTGCCGCCCCTAGCAGGTGCACCTCCACCTCTCTTAGACGAAGACTGAAACCTCTGATCACGCCCTCTCTTGTTCCGTCCACCGGAACTATATTCAGCAGCTCTTTTCCCAGAACTAGCTCCAGCACCCTTAGCAGACAAACCCAGGTTCATCTCAATGTCCTTCGATCGACTAACCAACACATCGAAATCATTGTACTCAACAGCTAACATATAGGTCTTAACCTCCGTCACCAAACCATAACGGAACCTTTCGCACCTTTCGCGCTCATCAGGTACCAACTCAGGTGCATACTGGCTAAGACGTACAAACTGTACCTCATACTCAGCCACACTCATGTTCCCTTGGGTCAGAGACATGAATTCACGCTTCTTTTCATCCAGATATCTAACTCCCAGATATCTCCTCTTGAACGCATGCTGAAAGAACGTCCATGTAACATCAGCATCAGCCATCCCAGAGATTGTGGTCGTCCACCACGTATAAGCATCACCTTGCAGCAGTGACACCACACATCCCAGCTTCTGCACATCAGTGCAACTCATTTGTCCCAAGACACGCTTGGTACTCTCCAACCATGCTTCAGACCTCTCAGCTGACATACCCCTAAACTCAGTCCCACCAAGACTGCGCAAACGTTCCAAGGGTAGTCTAGCACCAGCATCTCCCTGATGCCCAGCTCCTTGAGCTCCAGCTACTGCTGCTCGAAACGCACCCGCAATAGCTTGTACAAGCACAGACATGTCAGGTATCGCTTGCCCCTGACCAGCTTCAGGTCCTGCAGCTCCAGCACCAGCTGCCTCAGCTCCAGCTCTTTCCCTCTCCGCACCACCACCACCAGGTGGAGGAGGAGGTAACACAGCACTACCAGTGTGCTCATCATTCACATTCACCTCTGGGGTCGTAGCTCTCGCGCTACTCCTTAACTCTCTACGTGGTGCCATACTTTACCATGCATAACAATACAAAATAAAACAAGTCAGGACCAACAAGGTAAGCAAATTCCAAGTATTCAAGCTCAATTTCTTTCGAAAATAACATCATCTCTTTAGCTTTTGTTTGGCAATGGGTACCCTCATCATGCATCATCACAACATGCATCACATACACATCATCATATCATATCACTGAACATGCTTTCACTCAACAAGCATACCAACCAAACCATGCTTCAATCATGCATTCACACATTCCCAATTACTCGAGAACTCATCTCTGATACCACCAAATGTAACCCCCGTAGCCCGGTCTAGACGGTTGACCCGAACTACGAAGATTACACGGGGAAAACCAAAGTCAACCCGAAAGTCAACCTTGATTAACGACCCTTTTTTTTTCTTTTTAATCTTGTCTAGATGCACATTAACCTTAAGTGTGATCATACAAACAACATATCAAAAGATCACAAACATCAGAGATCAAACAGGGACCCAATTGAACAAATTACAACTTTAGGGACCAAATTGTAATTTCTGATAAATTAAGGGACTTAACCCAAATTAAGATTACCATCTTAAAATTAGTCAGGTTTCATGCTTCTCTGTGAAATTTCAGCTCAAAAGGACATCCACAGCTCATGCAATTGATCATACAAGATTCAGGACCAAAATGCAAACATTTCAAAACATATAACTACCATGTCAGCCCCCTAACGGTCGACCGTTCCGAAACAGGCTAGCCCTGTTCCGAAACACGGGCCGTTCCGAAACGGGTTCCGGAACATGGCCTCGGCAGAGGCTAAACCGTTTCGAAACGGTGCATACCGTTTCGGACGCCTGGGTTCATGCAAGGCACCCGTTCCGAAACGGTACACCCCTGTTCCGAAACGCCTGCACAAAAACCAGCAAACAAGCATGCTAGATCAAGCAATTGGACACTCAAACATGCTCCAAACATCACCAAATTTTACCAGCATGCAATTAAACATATTTAACACATATAAGCATCATCAATTCAACAAAATAACATCTCATGCAAAAAAGCCCCAAATTTAAGGTCATGCTTCCAACACAAGCTATCCACTCAAGCATTCAACTTGCAAAACAAGCATATAAGGTTCAATCCAAAAATCAGCAACATCAACCACATTCAACATACTTAGGGAGTCATAAACACCTCCCAAAACATATACATTGGTCCCCCATTGCCAAAACATACAAAAGCTAAAACACTTAGAAAACCTTCATACATTGAGCTTTACTTGTACTTGTTTGCTTGCCTCCTCTTACTGCCCTCAATGCACTCTAATGCTCTGCATTATTGAATCAAGAAAACGAGAGAGCGTAAGCCAAAGCTTAGTGAGGAGTGCTCTTTAAAAACCATTCAATAATGCTTTAAAAACCATTTGTAAATCATGCTAGTAAACAACCTTTACACATGCTCAAGCATACTTTAAATCAAGCAATATCATGCTTCCACATTTCATTTAAACAAGCAACTCATGCTTCAACATAAACATTTAAATCATGCATCTCATGCATCTCATGTACTATACATGTCATATTGGCTCAAGTGATACATATCATTTATGAAATCAAGTTCAACAACTTTCCCCAAGGACTTTTAAACACCTTGGACCCCAAGGACTTTTAAACACCTTGGCCATGGACTTTTAAACACCATGAATGGACCACACAAGGACTTTTAACCACCTTTGTGTCCGTAGCTTGAATTACCCCAAGGACTTTTAAACACCTTGGCCCCAAGGACTTTTAAACACCTTGGCCCCATGGACTTTTAACCACCATGGAAAGGAGCACCTAAGGACTTTTAACCACCTTAGAGTCCGCAACAAGATTCATCCAAGGACTTTTAACCACCTTGATGATCTTAGATAACAAGGCTCACTCAAGGACTTTTAACCACCTTAGTGACCTTCACTTTTACAAACCATCACTTGCCAATACACACTTTATACATCATATAATCCACTGTTTTAAAGCATTTAAACCAAGCCATTACATCATGCATTTCAAAGCATTAAATCATCATTTAACAATGCATAAAAACAAGGCACTCTTACCTAGAGACACCTTCAACACATGGCTCAAATCATCAGCATAAATCATGCTAAAACATCAACAATTAACATGCTAAAACATGCTTTCCAAAACAGTAGCAAATCATGCAAAATCATCATTTCACATTTCATCAAAACATGGCCACCACTTTAGAGAGTAATTCGAAAACTTACACTTGAGCTTAGCAAAGTTGTTTAGACTTATACTAAGCTCCCAAAACCTTCAACCTTTGGTTTAAAAGCTGAAAATCCATTTTCACTCACCGATTACCAAACAAGCCTAGCCAACAAGCTTTCCAAGCTTCCGAAACCTTCCGAAAACACCTCCAAAACTCAAGGATCAACCTCCCCTGTTTCAAGCCATAAAAACAGAACATTAATGCATCCTTATGCATTAAAACACCATCAACATCAACACAACTCACTGCTCATCACAAATCTAACAATTTGGCTACCAAACACAACCGAAATCATCTCCAAACACTTCCAAAACTTAACCCAGCCAAGATCCATCACTTCTAACCATTTTTATACATCAAATAACGTGCAAAATGATCACAACCACGTCCTTATACCTCTAGGTATAACAGATCACCAAAAACACTCCAAAAACAACCAAAAACTCAAGCCAAACTTAGGAAATTCAACCTATCCGGGATTGCATTGATTAAACCTCAACTTCTAATCATTTTAGCATTCACTTAACATCATTTTAACACCTCAAAACCCTGCTTAAACAGATCACACGAAATTTTCACCAAAATCACCAAATCTTGCATTTTAGCCAAAAATCAAGATCTCAATTGAAAAGCCTTTAATAAAACATGAATCAAGGATTGAGAACTTAGGAATTTCAGTAAAGAACTGATAGTTTAGAGGAGAAGGACGTTCTTACCTCCAAACTTGAATTTCTCCATTTTAGAGCCAAAATGCTTGATGAAACAATTTGCAAATTGAGAGGTTTTGATGATGAGATGATTAGGAATCAAATGAGAGTTGAAATGAGAGATTAAGAAGTCAAAATCAGAGAAAGAAATCTGGAGAATCTTGTTTGGGTAGAGAGAAAATGAGAGAAAAGAGAATTTGAGAGAAAATAGAAAAATTAGTTAAGAATTGGTTAAAATGATTTCCCTCTCTTTTCTTAATCTTTAAAATCAGATTTTAGACTTAAAATATCTTAGAAAAATCTGGAGAAATCCTTTTTGGAATAATAGCTCCTTAAAGATTCAAAGTTTCAATCCTTTATAAAACTGTCCCGCAACTTTCAAAAATTACATTTTGGTCACTAGCCAAAATGTCAACCTTCCGAACCTCATTTTCCAAAATTGATTTCACAGTTCACTTTTATATATTAAAATATGATTTTAGAATATTTTTCCATATTTTTAATGCAACCCGAACTAGGTTTTTCCTAAATTCCCTCTTATATATTCGATCAGCACTTTGACCGAACCGGTCAACGCCAAAACTTCTGAGCCCAAAACCGGGGCGTTACACGCGCATCAGGATGATGCCAATGTGAGGTTGCCTTTGGAACATCTTCGCAGTCTAGTAGGGACTGAGTTCAGGGGTTTATCTCCAGACGGATCTGAGTCTTTGTTGGAGAGCACCAAGCGAATCTTGGGACAGATGAACTGTAACAATGTGCAGAAGATGAGTTGTGTTGTATCAGTGATGCATGGTGATGCTTATACGTGGTGGACGACCACTATCTCTTGAATGAAGGACAATGAGGTGACTTGGACGTTCTTCTTGAATGCGTTCAAGCGGAAGTATTTGGGTGTACGATACCAAGACGAGAAGAAAATAAAGTTTATGTCTCTTATGCAAGGTAGCATGTCCGTAGCTGAGTACGAGATTCAGTTTGTTTGCCTCAGTCGGTATACCCCTGAGCTAATCCCTAATGAACGGGATAGGTGCGAACGATTCCAATATGGTTTGGTAACGGATGTAAAGACCTTTATGCTTGCGGCTGATTACTCAGATTTTGATGTCTTAGTCTCTAGAGCCAAAGACATTGAGTCAAATCTTGGTCTGACTAGTCAAGCGGGTGAATCTAGCTCCGGAAAGCGAGCGGCTGAACGCGATTATGGTAGAGATGGCAACAAGAGGCATAAGGATAGGAGGCCACACTATGATGCTAGGCGTGGGGGTGGTAACCCTGGTAGAGTTCAGCAAGGACCTAATGCTATTCTGGGGACTCCTGAGTGTAACCGTTGTGGTAGACGGCATGGTGGTGAGTGTTGGGGTAATCTTGGCACATGCTGGAATTGTGGGAACCGTGCACATTTGAAGAAAGATTGTCCTCAGCCTTTGAAGGAGGGACAAGCTCCGGTGAGAGCAGCTGAGCCACAGAGAGGTCGTGGGTGCGGTCATGGTAATTTTCAGCGCAGAGAGGATGGTGGCAAGAATGTAGCACATGTTGTGGCCGTTCAACCTGAGGGTGGTGGTCAGGCTCGAGTGTATGCTCAACGTGAAGGAAGGGATGATACGGATGTGATCACAGGTACTTTTACTTTTCAATCCTTGTCATTAATTTCTTTGATTGAATCTGGATCTACACACTCGTACATATTGCGTGAACATGCTCAAATGCTTGGTTTACCTGTTGAGTCTTTGGATGTTGGTATGCGTGTGACTAGTTCCTTTGGTGAAACAGTTTTGACGCGAAAGTTGTATAGGAGATGTCCCTTGAAAGTGCAAAATCATGTCTTTCTTGTTGATCTCATGGAATTGCCATTCTATGGATTTGATGTAATCCTTGGTATGGATTGGCTTGTTGAGCATCGAGTTGTGGTGGATTTTGAAAGCAAGAGAGTTTCGTTGAAAATTGTGGATGATTACGAAGTAGTAGTTGTGGGTGAGAATGTGAAGTTTCTGGCCAATGTGGTGTCTACATTAGAAGCAAGTCGAATACTGAGGCAGGGTTGTCATGCTTACCTAGCCTTTGTGATGAATCCTAGTTCAAAGGTGTTGCACGTTCAGGATATCAGAACTGTATGTGAGTTTCCTGAAGTGTTTCCGGAGGAGTTACCTGGATTGCCACCTAGTCGAGAAGTGGAATTTGGAATTTGAGTTGTATGAAAACACAACTCTAGTGTCCATTGCTCCCTATCGTATGTCACCTAAGGAGATAAAGGAGTTGAAGACACAACTTCAGAAGTTTCTTGACCATGGCTTCATTCGGCCTAGTGTGTCACCATGGGGTGCACCGGTCTTATTTGTGAAGAAGAAGGATGGACTTATGAGAATGTGCATCGATTATCGTCAGCTGAATAAGTTGACCATCAAGAATCGGTATCCTTTGCCGAGGATTGATGTTCTTTTTGATCAGTTTCGGGGAGCATCTGTGTTTTCCAAGATTTACTTAAGGTCAGGATACTATCAACTTAAGGTGAAAGATGTGGATATGCTGAAAACAGCCTTTAGAACGAGGTATGGGCATTATGAGTTCCTTGTAATGTCGTTTGGCTTGACGAATGCTCCTACTGCTTTCATGGACATGATGAATAGAGTGTTCCATGAATTCTTGGACAAGTTTGTTATGGTGTTTATCGATGATATCCTTGTGTACTCTCGTACTGAGGAGGAGCATAAAGGTCATTTGAGGGTTGTCTTGCAAGTGCTTATGGAAAATCAGCTTTATGTTAAGCTGAGCAAGTGTGAGTTTTGGCTTAATGAAGTTGTGTTCCTTGGTCATGTGGTTTCGGCGGAGGGGATTCGTGTTGATCCTCAGAAGATTGAGGCGATGATGAATTGGAAACCTCCTAAGTCCGTTCATGAAGTTCGTAGTTTCCTTGGATTAGCAGGGTATTACCGGAGGTTTGTGGATGGGTTTTCAAAGATTGCCGCCCCTTTGACAAATTTGTTGCAAAAAGATGTCAAGTATGAATGGATGGAAGCAAGACAACAACCTTTTGAGAAGCTTAAGGCAGCCTTGAAGCGAGCTCCTATCTTGGTTCAACCTGAATCAGGAAAAGAGTTTGTGGTGTACAGTGACGCATCTTATGTTGGTTTGGGGTGTGTGCTAATGCAAGAGGGTAATGTGGTGGCTTATGCATCGCGACAGTTTATGGTGCATGAGCGCAATTATCCTACGTATGATATTGAGTTAGCTACGGTGGTGTTTGCTTTGAAGATCTGGAGACATTATATATATGGTGAGAAGTGTACTATGTACACAGATCACAAGAGTTTGAAGTATTTAATGTCTCAGAAAGAGTTGAATCTTAGGCAACGACGTTGGGTAGAGTTGCTTAAAGATTACGATTTAACGATCGAGTACCATCCGGGGAAAGCTAATGTGGTGGCAGATGCCTTGAGCAGGAAAGTGGTGGTAGAGTTAAGGGCTTTGTTTGCTAGCTTGAGCATTTCGCGAGATGGAGGTCTTGTGGCTGAGTTGCAAGTGAAACCATACCTGGTTCAGTTGATAAAGGATAGGCAGTTGTTGGATGATTCTTTGGTGCCACATGTTCAGGATATTGCTGAGGATAGCCATCAGATTTTTGTTTTAATGATGATGGAGTATTATGTTTCGAAAGACGGATAGTAGTGTCGGATGATGTAGAATTGAGGCGTACTATTCTGACCGAAGCTCATAGTAGTCCTTTTGCTATGCACCCAGGTAGTACAAAGATGTATCGTGATCTTAAGGATGAGTACTATTGGGTGGGGTTGAAGAAAGATGTTGCGGAATATGTGAGTAAGTGTATTGCTTGTCAGCGGGTTAAAGCTGAGCATCAGTTTCCTTCAAGTTTGTTGCAACCGTTGAGGATTCCTGAATGGAAGTAGGAAAGAATCACCATGGACTTTGTGTCCGGTTTACCTTTGTCGCCATCGAAGAAGAATTTGGTGTGGGTGATTGTGGATCGCCTTACAAAGTGTGCGCATTTCTTACCTGTGCATACTACTTATACCTTGGATAAGCTTGCAGAGTTATACATTGATGAAATTGTGTGTTTGCATGGTGTACCTAAATCTATAGTGTCGGATAGAGATCCGAGGTTTACATCGTGATTTTGGGAATGTTTGCATCAGGCTTTGGGTACGCGGTTGAGTTTCAGTACTTCTTATCATCCACAATTGGATGGATAATTTGAGCGTGTTATCCAAGTGCTTGAGGATATGTTAAGGTGCTGCGTGATTGAGTTTCAAGGCTCTTGGGAGAATCATTTGCCTTTGGTGGAGTTTGCTTATTATAATAGCTATCACGCGAGTATTCAAATGGCACCTTATGAGGCCTTGTATTGGAGGAACTGCAAAACTCCTCTGTGCTGGGCAGAAACAGGTCAGAAGTTGGTCTCGGTGCCGACTTTGTTGAAAGGAACCACCGAGAAGGTAAAGCTCATTTGTGAGCAGTTGAAGGCAGCTTCTGACCGACAGAAGTCTTACGCGGATTTGAAGCTTAAGGATATTGAGTTTGCGGTGGGTGACCGTGTGTTCATGAAGGTTTTGTCTTGGAAGAAGGTGATGAGATTTGGCCGGAAGGGTAAGTTGAGCCCTAGGTATATTAGACCATATGAAGTGATAGAACGTGTGGGTCTTGTTGCGTATAAGCTGAGGCTGCCACAAGAGTTAGAGAAGATACATGATGTGTTTCATGTCTCCATGCTACGGAGGTATAGATCGGATCCTTCGCATGTTATGCATGTGGAGGAAATTGAGTTGAATCCAGATTTGACGTATGATGAGGAGCCGATTGAGATTCTAGAGTCGGACAATAAAGTTCTTCGGGGTAAGACCATTGAGTTGGTTAAGGTGTTGTGGAGGCATCGTGGTGTTGAGGAAGCCACATTGAAAGAAAAGATGACATGAAGAAGCAGTTTCCTTACCTTTTTCCTCCAGGTAAATATCGAGGATGAAATTTCTTAAGAGGGGGAGAGTTGTAACACCCCAATTTTGGGCTTAGAAGTTTAGGGTCTGAACCGGACCGATCTGAGAAATGGTTCGAATATAAAAGGGAGTTTTAAGGAAAGCCTAGTTCGGGATGCTTTAAAAATATAGAAAAATATCTAAAAATCCTTATTTAATATATAAAGGTGAATGGTGAAATCAATTTCACAAAATGGGGTTTGGAAATACTACATTTCGGTGTAGAGACCAGAATGCGATTTTTGCAAAGTTTAATAGTGACTATTTTGTAAAGGATTGAAACTTTGAATCTTTAAGGAGCTAATTTACCAAAAATGTTTTCATCATATTTTTTCCTTAATTTGGGTGATTTAATTAATGATTTAATTAAATAAAAGAAAGATGGTAAGCTACCTTTGACTTTTATAACCACTTTTCTCTAATTTTCTCTCATTTCATTTTCTCTCAAAATCCTATCAACCAAACACTTTCTCCAGCAAAATTCACTTTGATTTTTACTTCAATTGATGAGATTTCTATCACTCATTGATTCCTAATCAATCTTTCAACACATTCACTTGATTTCTACATTGTATTTTCATGGAAACTTGCCCAAATCAAGGAGAAATCATCTTTTAGAGGTAAGATTGTTCTTCTCCTCTAAAAACTCAGTTTTTTACTGAAATGCCCAAGTTGTCAATCCTTTATTAATGATTTATGAATGGTTTTAATGTTAGAAAGAAGATTTTGGCTTAAAACTCAAGATTTTGGAAGAGATCTTGAAGATTTTCTTGGTAATTGATTGGGCTCTGTTTTGAGATGATTTTCTAATGTATTTTGGATGTTAAATGATGTTAGAAATGAGGTTTTATCAATCTAATCCCGAATATGTTGTTTTTCCTATGTTTTTGCTTGTGATAACGGTGGTTTTTGGGGTGATTTTGGTGTTATGTTATAGGTGGAGGTATAAGGACGAGTTTAAAGTTGTTTTTGATGTTAACTGATGTTTAGAAATGATTAGAAGTGATGGATCTTGGCTGGGTTATGTTTTGGAAGAGTTTGGAGGTGATTTCGGTAGTGTTTGGTAGCCGAAATGTTGGGTTTAGGTAGAGCAACGAGTTTAGGAGTGTTGGCTGAAAATTTCAATGCATGATGATGCATTAATCCTATGCTTTTATTTGTCTAAAAAAGGGGAGACATCTTCGGACACTTTTGGAGTTGATCCGGAAGCTTAATGGGCGTTTCGGCAAGCAAGAAAAACAAAATTGGTGAGTGCGTATGGCTTTAGAAGTCCTTGAGGGACAAAGAACCAAGGTTTGGGGATTTAGGAAAGGTTTGAAACACCTTCCTAAGTCTGGAAGTAAGTATTGGCTAGATTGCTCTCTAGAATGTGGTGGTTGCCCCTTAAATTGCTTTTACATGCTCATGATTTTAGATTGGTAAATTCCTACTGTTTTTATGCAAGAATTATAGCGTGAGATGATGCTTCAAATGGTTTCAATACGTAATATTTTGCATAGTTGAGATTTTAGCTTATTTTTTGAAGTGTAGCAAATGTTATGGTTTTGAAAAGAGGTGAGAATGTTGAGTTTTAATGCATGAAAAACAGTAGGTGAGATGTTGATTTGACATAATATATTGGCATAGATGTTGAGAAACTTACCGGATATAATTGATCAATCAATAGGATGAGAGTGCGCTATAAAGTAAAAATTCGTATGTGCTCTTTGGTTAAGTCAAAGGGGATGTTCTGATGATGGGCATTCCATCGGGTAGGACTTGGGAAATACCCAAACTTGGTGGCGATGAGAGATTCCGCCATGTGAGTACGGTGACGAGAGATTCCACCGGAAACTATGTTGCTAGACGAGTGAGTACGATGATGAGAGATGCCACCGGAAGTGTCTAGTGAGATGTCCGTATATCCGAGTAATGAATAGATGTGAAGTGCCAATATAAAATATGTTATGGTTTTGATTCACATGTACCTTGGTTTAATGATTTATGCTATGAGAAATGCATATGTAGTTTGTTTATGAAATGCTTTAGAGTACAAACATGATTTTGGCTTTGCCATGGGTTTTGCATTGGTTTTAATGCATGAGATAGAATGAAGGTACATGTGGTTTCAATAAGTATTGCTTTGATAGTTTTCCAAGCATGAGAAAGAGATGAGCATGTGGTTTAAAAGCTTTTAATGAAAATATTTCCAAATGTGCATTGTTGTGTTGGTTTTCTTTAGAGCACGCCTCACTAAGCATTTGTGCTTACGCTCTCTCTTTTACAAATAATGCGGATAATTGAGATGTTTTGGGGCATCAAGGAAGCTAAGTCCATCCAAGGAAATCCAAGCTCACGTATGGTGAAATTTTCGTATACTTTAGTTTTGATAAATTTGCAATGGGAAACCAAATTTTGTATTTGGGAGATATGTTAAACTCCCTAAGGTTGAGGCGTGTTTGTTTTGGGCTTGTTGGATTGTAAGTGGTTTTGATTGCTTGTTTTGAGGATAGATTGCCTTATCGTGTTTTGATATTAGGAAGCATGCCTCTAGACTAATGAGATTTCATGTTTGAGGTCATGATTGTGTTTGTGTGTTCTAAATGGGTAACTTATATGTATGTTAACTTGTTGGTTGGTTAGGGAGTCATTGGGATGTGTTAAGCTAGGTTTTTGAGTGAAAAACCAGTCCTTGCTGCTGTTTCTGGGCAGACTGTATCGAAACACCCTCAAGTGTTTCAAAATGGGGGCCTGTAATGGCCTTCGTGTTTCGAAACGGTGGAGGCTATTCTGAAACTTTTTGGCTACTGGAATGTCGTGTTTCGGAACGGGTATCGAAACGAGTGTGTGTTTCGATCCAGCGTTTCGATACGGCAGGTAGGTGTTTCGACATGGGTGACCGTTGGTCACAAATTTGAATTGTTCTGATGTTTGCATGTTTTACTTTTTAGTACTAAAGGTTGAGATTGCAATTGCTTGAGCTTGAGATGTCCAATTAATGTGAAATTTGGCGGAGAAGCATGTAACATGACTAATTTCATATTGGTAACCTTAAAATCAATAAACACCTTCAAATTTATAGAAATTACATTTTAGTCCCTAAACTCGTATAAAGTGCAATTGAGTCCCTATATGTTATCCGATCGTTGTGCCTTTCTCAGTCGTACTTTATGAGTACTCACCTAGGGTTAACGTGTATCTAGACAAGATTAAAAAGAAAAAAATGGTCGTGAATCAAGGTTGACTTTTGGGTTGACATTGGTTTTCCCCGTGTAACCTTCGTAGTTTGGGTCAACCGTCTAGGCCGGGCTAAGGGGGTTACATGATTTTTGTTTTAATGATGATGGTGTTCTATGTTTTGAAAGTCGGATAGTGGTGCCAAATGATGTTGAGTTGAGGTGTACTATTCTGACTGAAGCTCATAGTAGTCCTTTTGCTATGCACCCTGGTAGTACAAAGATGTACCATGATTTGACGGATGAGTACTACTGGGTGGGTTTCAAGAAAGATGTCGCTGAGTATGTGAGCAAGTTCATGGTTTGTCAGTAGGTTAAGGCTGAGCATCAGTTTCCTCCGGGGTTGTTGCAACCATTGAGGATCCTTGAATGGAAATGGGAGATGATCACCATAGACTTTGTGTCTGGTTTGCCTCTAACGCCATCAAAGAAGAATTCTGTTTGGGTGATTGTGGATCGCCTTACGAAGTGTGCGCATTTCTTACATATCCATACTACGTACACCTTGGATAAGCTTGTCGAGTTGTATATTGCTGAGATTGTACGTTTACATGGCGTACCAAAATCTATAGTGCCGGATAGAGATCCGAGGTTCACTGCAAGGTTTTGGGAGTGTTTACATCAAGCATTGGGTACGCGGCTGAATTTCAGTACTTCTTATCATCCGCAGACGGATGGGTAGTCGGAGCGTGTTATCCAAGTGCTTGAGGATATGTTGAGGTGTTGTGTTATTGAGTTTCAAGGCTCTTGGGAGAAGCACTTGCCTTTGGTAGAGTTTGCTTATTATAATAGTTACCAGGCGAGTATTCAAATGGCACCTTATGATGCTTTGTACGGGAGGAAGTGCAGAACTCCTCTTTGCTGGGATAAACGAGACAAAAGTTGGTCTCGATGCCGGCTTTGTTGAAAGGAACCACCGAGAAGGTGAATCTCATTTGTGAGCGATTGAAGGCAGCATCGGATCGACAAAAGTCTTACGCGGATTTGAAGCGTAAGGAGATAGGATTTGTGGTGGGTTACCGTGTGTTCTTGAAAGTTTCACCTTAGAAGAAGGTGATGAGATTTGGCCAGAAGGGCAAGCTGAGCCCAAGGAACATTGGACAATACGAGGCTACCACAAGAGCTAGAAAGGATACACAATGTGTTTCATGTATCCATGCTTTAGAGGTATAGATCAGATCCTTCTCATGTTATGCATGTGGAGGAAATTGAGTTGAATCTAGATTTGACATACGATAAGGAACCAGTTGAGATTTTGTAATCAAACAGTAAGGTTCTCCGTGGTAAGACCATTGAGCTGGTTAAGGTGTTGTGGAGACATCGGGGTGTTGAGGAAGCCACGTGGGAAAGAAAGGAGGATATGAAGAAGCAGTTTCCTTACCTTTTTCCTCTAGGTAAATTTTGAGTACGAAATTTCTTAAGAGGGGGAGAGTTGTAACACACCAAATTTTGGCCTAGATGTTTTAGAGTCCGAATCGGACCGGTTAAAAAATGGTTCGAATCTTTAAGGGAGCTTTAGGGAACACCTAGTACGGGATGCTTTAAAAATATGGAAAAATATCTAAAAATCCTTATTTAATATATGAAAGATTATGGTGAAATCAATTTTACAAAATAAGGTTTGGAAATACTACATTTCGGTGTAGTGACCAAATCGTAGTTTTTATAAAGTTAAGTAGTGATTGTTTTGTAAAGGATTAAAACTTTGAATCTTTAAGGAGCTAATTTTACCAAAATGTTTTTAATCAGATTTCTTCTTAATCTGGGTGATTTTATTAATGTTTTGATTAAAGAAAAACAAGGATTAATTAAAAGGAAACTACCTTTGACTTTTCATAACTACTTTACGTCAATTTTCCCTCCTCCCATTTTCTCTCAAATTCTTTTCAGCCAAACACACTTTCTCCTTTAATTGGTTGCTGATTTTCATCCCTTTTGATTGGATTTCAATTCCTTTTTTATTCCTAATCTTCTCCTCATCAAAACCTATTGATTTTACATTTGATTTTCAAGAAAACTTTCCCAAATCAAGGAGAAATCAGCCATTAGAGGTAAGCTTCGTCCTTCCCTTCTGATGATCAGTTCTTTACTGAAATTCCAAAGTTATCAATGCTTTGTTAATGATTTTTGAGTTGCTTTAATGTTAGAAACAAGAAATTATCTTAAAACTCAAGATTTTTGGAGAGATCTTGATGATTTTCGTGCTTGATGGTTAGGCATTGTTTTGAAGTTGTTTTCTAATGTATTTTGGATGTTAATTGAAGTTATAATTGAGGTTTTATCAAACAAATCCCGAATGGGCTTGGATTCCTAAGTTTTGCTTGCTAGAATGGTGGTTTTTGGGGTAGTTTTTGTGTTCTATTATATCTAGAGGTATAAGGACGAGGTTGTGGTTATTTTTGATGTTGATTGTTGTTTTCAAATGATTAGAAGTGGTAGATCTTGGTTGGGCCTTGTTTTGGATGAGTTTGGAGGTGATTTTGGTTGTGTTTGGTAGCCGAAATGTGATTTTTGAGTAGAGCAGTGAGTTTAGGTGTGTGGCTGATGATTTCAATGCATGGTGATGCATTAATCCTCTGCTCTTATGTGTTATAAACAGGGGAGACATCTTCGGACGCCTTTGGTGTTGATCCGGGAGCTTAGGTAGCATTTCGGCAAGCACGCAAAACGTAATCGGTGAGTGCGTATGGTTTTAGAAGTCCTTGAGGGACAAAGAATCAAGGTTTGAGGATTTAGGAAAGGTTTGAAAGACCTTCCTAAATCTGGAAGTAAGTATTGGCTAGATTGCTCTCTTAAGTGTGGTGGTTGCCCCTAAAATGCTTTTACATGCTCATGGTTTGAGATAGATAAATTCCTACTGTTTTTATGCATGATTTGTAGCATGAGATGATGCTTGAAATGATTTCTTGAGATAACATGTTGCATAGTTGAGATTTGAGCTTTTGTTTTAAAGCATGGCAAATGTTATGGTTTTGAAAAGAGATGAGAATGATTTGGAAATGTTGCATGGAAACAATAAGTGAGATGATGTTTTGACATAATATATTGGCATAGATGTTGAGATACTTAGCGGATATAATTGATCGATCAATAGGATGAGAGTGCACTATAAACTAAAAATTCGTACATGCTCTTTGGTTTAATCCAAAGGGAGAGAACCACTGATGGGCATTCCATCGGGTAGGAATTGGTGAAATACCCAAGCTTTGTGGTGATGAGAGATTCCGCCATGTGAGAACGGTGATATGAGATTCCACCGGAAATTATATTACTAGACGAGTGAGTACGGTGATTGTAGATGCCACCGGAAGAGTCTAGTGAGTTATCCGCATATTCGAGTAATAATGAGATGTGAAATGACAATATAATATATGAAAATGCTTTTGATTCGCATGTACCTTTGATGAAATGATTTATGCTATGAGAAAGGCTTATGAGATTTGTATATGAAATGCTTTGGTGTTACAAGCATGAGTGTGGCTTTGCCATGAGTTTTGCATTGGTTTAAATGCATGAGATAAAATTGAGGTACATGTGTTTTCAAGGAGAAGTTGCTTTGAATGGTTTTCAAGCATGAGATAGAATGAGCATGTTGTTTAAAAGCTTTTGAGAAAGTGTTTTCAAGAAATGCATTATTGTGTTGGTTTTCTTTAGAGCATGCCTCACTAAGCAATTGTGCTTACAATCTCTTTCACCAATAATGTAGATAATTGAGGTATTTTCGGGCAACAAGAAGGTTAAGAACATCCAAGGAAGTACAAAGCTCATGTATGGTGATGTCTTTATACACTTTAGTTTTGATATATGGGAATGGGAAACCAATGTTGTATTTGGGACATATGTTTGAACTCCCTAAGTTTGTGGCATATTTATGTTGGCATTTATGGGTTGTAAATGGTCCTAAATGTTTGGTTTGAGGTTTGGTTGTCTTATATTGATTTTGGGACTAGGGAGCATGCCTTTAGTTTGTGTGCTTTTGTGTTTGATGCCATGCTCGTGTTTAGGGGTCTTAAATACGTTCCTTAGTGGCTAAATGAGTTGTTGAAATGCTTAGATGCTCATTGTAGTGTGTTTGATTGGCTTGAGATGTCAAAAACCAGCAAAATCTGTTGTGACTTGGCAAGGTGTATCGAAACACCCTCAATTGTTTCGAAACTGGGACCTGAAATTCTCACGGTGTTTCGAAACGGTCGAAGATGTTTTGAAACAATTTGGCTACTAGTGAAGCATGTTTCGATACTAGTCTCGGAACATACCCGAGTACCGAAACAGTCAACACCATTTCGATACAGGCATTTCGGTACGGTGGATAGGCGTTCCGATACAATTGACCGTTGGATGCTGATTTGAATTATTTTGAGTTTCCAAAGTTTACATTTTAGTGCTAAATGTTGTGGGTGCAAATGCTTGAGCTTGGAATGTCTTTTTAAGCTGAAACTTGATAGAGAAGCATGTAACATGATTAATTTCATATTGGTAATCCTAAAATCAGCAAAGTCTTTCTAATTTCCAAAAATTACAATTTGGTCCCTAGACGCATAATTTAAGCAATTGAGTCCCTAAATATTATCTGATCACTGTGCCTTTCTCTTCCATGATTTGTGAGTGCTCACTTAGGTTTAACATGCATCTAGACAAGATTAAAATAAAAAAGGTCGTTAATCAAGGTTGACTTTCGGGTTGACTTTGGTTTTCCCCGTGTAATCTTCGTAGTTCGGGTCAAGCGTCTAGGCCAAGCTAAGGGGTTACAAATACACCTGCATCAATTTAGCTTAAGGGTATCGATACACTTCCCCGTGTCTCAATGCACCCTTCAATGTTTGCACATGCGTATCAATACACCTGATTCCCGTATCAATACACTTGATGCCCATATCAATACACCTGATGCCCGTATCAATACACATACACCAGAAATGCTCAAGAAATAGCCTAAAAAATGCATCACACATCATCCATTCACACCCAAAACTCATAGACATGCTTATATCATCACGTTCAACATATTTGCATCAAAAACTAGCCACATTGCAAGCATAAGGCACAACATCTCATATAGCATATGCAACTAGAATGAGCATGCCTTTAACCATAGGCCAATGCAAAATGAGGATCCAAAGACCACATAATGGCTATTTACAAGACTCCAAGCACAAACTAAACAATCTCAAGGTGTTTCACATAACACCAAGCAACTCATGAGTGGAAATCCCTCCCATTGCCTCTTATTACACTAAGATGAAAGCACATACTTTTCTTAACATAACCACATGGATATCCCTAACTTGCTCGTTGCCAAAGGTGCTCGATTGTCTTCATTGATGAAACAAATGAGCGTAAGCACAAAGCTTAGTGAGGACCGCTATAAGACCAAAACATTCATCAATGTATTTTCAAAACAAAAACATTAATCTTTGTAAACACATGCCTTCCTTTAAAACATGCACTTTTTAAACACAAGTTGAAACCATATCATGCTCAATCTCAATTCAAGCTTTCAAAACTAAAGCAAACAATTCTTTAACCATGTTCTACAAGTATCATTAGCTACATGCATTGATCACAACGCATATCAACATTAAACCTCGCTTGCTTAATTCACATGAATAGATTTATCCTATGCAACATCTCATCATCAAGCATCTCATGCACAATAATCCATCATGCATTCATTATAATCATGATACATGGACAACAATAAACACATATATTGGCTTACAACATCACGACATAGGCTCACCCCCATCCGTTGTGATAGACTCATCTCTATCACTTTTACAAACAATCTCGGATACACGGACTTGTATAGGCTCACCCCTATACTCAATGATGGGCTCACCTCCATCTTAATGGCTATGAATGGAATTAGGCTCACCCTAACCCATAGGGATTGACTCACCTCTACCACCCGCAATAGGCTCACCCATATTACGTTACGTAGCTAGACACGCGTACGATTTATAGATTATAGTGCACTCACATCCTATTGGCCGACCAACATATCAGTATATTTAAAATAGGTCACTCACCTGCCAATATACCTATAAAACCATGTTAACTCACTGCTTACAATGCATCAATAAAAATCATTTCATATCCTAAAATCAAACATGTTTTTAAATATCAAAAATCATCTCATACAAGATCATACCATCTTGTATCAAACCAAACCATTTCATGGGATAAACACAAGCAAAACCATGCTTAAAACAATGCATAACAGTGAGTAGCAACCATTATCAAAACATGAGCATGATAAAACCATGGAGTCAATTTCAAACTGAAATCCGAGAGTTCAAGTAACCATACTTACTTTCGAGATTAGCTAAGCATTTCAAGCTTACACTAACCCCCCAACACCTTGTATCCAATCTTAACAAAGCTTTAAAACACATCAACTCATCGATACGCGAAACATCGCTTGCCGACACGAAGATCACTCATCCGAAGCTTCCAAAATCGTTTCGCTAGCTTTTGGATCAGTATCTCATGCTTTTAGAGCATCAAAACAGAGATCCAATGCATTAAAATGCATTCTAACTCCAACAACTAAACACAAACTCGTTGCCCAGCAACACAACAATAACCCATCCGAAACAACCGGAAACTCATTCGATTGTCTCCTAAACCAAGCCCAGCCAATAATCATCACTTCCAACCATTAATATTCACCAAAAGACATCCAAAAACGACCTAAATCCTTCCTTATACCTCCAACAATCATATAACCATCAAAACACTTCAAAAACTCAACTAAATCTACCACAGAACTCAAGGATCTCATGGAATTCGGGATCTATATCATTAAACACTTTTTCAACAACATAAACATCCCAAAACTCAATTAGAATCCAACTAAAATAGAGTTCATCTATAACACTCCAAAAATCATGAATTAAACCTTAGTTTTGGAATATTTTGAACTTAAATCAAAACTATAATCAAAACTCGGTTAAAAACAACAATTGAGAGTCAATAATCTTGGAAATTTTAGTAAAGAACCTTGATTAGAGGTCGAGAACGAGATTTACCTCCAATCCTTGCGTTCCTCAATGATTGAAAAGTTTTTGCTTCACAAATCTTGAAGAAATTGAAGACAATTCTTTAAAAAGGTTCTGAGATCAAAGTGAGAGTGTTTAGGAGAAAAGAATTATGAAGAAAAGTCTTTTAGAAAGAGTGATGCGGAAACTGATGTTTTGCCTGAAGGAGAAAACAACTAGGCCCAAAATCGTGGCGTTACAACTATCCCCCACTTAGGAAATTTCGTCCCTGATATTTTGCCTGAAGGAAAATGATGCAGAAACTGCTTCAACATGTCTGTTTTGCTTTCCCACGCGGCCTCCTCAACTCCTCGGTGTTTCCACAACACCTTCACAGGCTCTATCGTTTTGCCATGAAGAACTTTGTTGTTCGAGCCAAGGATCTTCACCGATCCCTAATCATAGGAAAAATCTGGGATCAACTCTATCTCCCCGATAGGCACAACATACGAAGGATTCGATCTATACCTCCGCAACATCGAAACATGAAACACATCGTGAATCTTGTCTAACTCGGGAGACAACCTTAACCGATAAGCCATATGACTATCACGCTCCACAACTTCATAAGGTCCAATAAACATTGGACTAAGCTTACCCTTACGCCCAAATCTCATCACCTTTTTCCAAGGCGATACGTTCAAAAACAGATGATCTCCAACCGCGAACTCAATCTCCTAACGTTTCAAATCCGCGTAAGACTTTTTCCAATCTAATGATGCTTTCAAGCGCTCACAAATGAGCTTCACGTTCTAAGTGGTCCCTTTTAACATATTTGGCATCGAAACCAACTTTTGCTCTGTTTTCGCCCAACAAAGTGGCGTTCTACACTTCCTCCCATACAAAGCCTCGTACAGAGCCATTTGTATGTTTGCCTGATAACTAATGTTACAAGAAAACTCAACCAAAGGTATAATACTTTTCCTAAGAAGCTTGAAAATATATAACGCAAAAACTCAACATGTCCTCAAGCACATGGATAACACGTTCCGACTGCCCATCCGTCTGAGGATGATATGAAGTACTGAAACTCAACCGTGTACCCCAAGCTTGATGCAACCATTACCAAAACCACGATGTGAACCTCGAATCTCTAACTGACACTATAGACCTTGGCACTCCGTGCAAATGCACAATCTCAACAATAAACAACTCGGCCAACTTATCCAACGTATACGTACTATACACTACCAAGAAGTGTGCATACTTCGCAAGACGGTCAACAATCACCCAAACAAAATTCCTCTTTGACGGTGTCAAAGGTAATCCAAACACGAATCCATGGTAATCTTTACCTATTAACATTCCAGGATCCTCAACGGTTAGAATAACTTAGAAGGAAACCATTGCTCAGCTTTCACCCGCTAACAAACCACAAATTTTCTTACAAACATGGCAACATCCTTTTTCACTTCATCTGGTATCACCCAACTCTCAAACCACGATACACCATCGTACTACCAGGGTGCACAACAAAAGAACCACTATGGGCTTCAACCTGAATAGAGCATCTCAATTCTACATCATTTGGCAACACGATTCAATTCCCAAAACTCAAAACACCATCATCATTGAATCAAAAATCCAAAGACTTGCCATCAACAATGTTCTGAACATGTGTTACCACAGATCTTTGATCGACTGAACTAAGAAAGGCTTCACTTGTAACTTGGCTATAAGCCCCTCACCACGCGATATACTCAACCAAGAAAACCTCTCTCCCAACTTCACGAACACCTTCCTGCTCGACATTTCGGCCCCAACATTGGCATTTCAATAATGATACCTCATCATCAGACCGTACTCCTTAAGCAACTCCAACCATCTTCATTGCCTAAGATTCAACTCTTTTTGAAACATTAGATACTTCAAACTCTTGTGATCCGCGAACCCTGCACTTCTCAACAGGAAAACCCAAAATCTGCCCAGTCACCATCCGAAAATCCTCATCACGAGACTCTAACATTGTCTCCAATAGTTGCTTCACTTACATCAACTGTCTCAATAAGGTTTACTTACACTCAGCTAACAGACCACCCTCTCATGAAGACCCAGCCAAAACAACATGGATTTTAAGCTTACATTATTTTTTCCACACAAACTTTGGCTACGACACTAATCCTACATGGATGCTACCCAACGACAAAATTTAATCCTCACACAAAAGCAACCGCAACAAGCCACACAGTAAAGCTCATTCTCCAAGCACTTACAACCGTTGAAAACATACGCCACAACCTTACCAACTTATTTAATTACTCATCCTACAACACATACAAGATCCATGAATCCTCTACTCAACTCAAGCAAAACCTCGATTAGAACTCTCGTCAGAACTTCCTTCCAACTCCTCCAAGGTTGCCGCAAAAACTCTTTCCACTTAAAACAACCATCCTGCTATAACTATTCAAGCAAGAATACAACAACACTTCAAAACCACATCCGCAAACCTACAACAACCGTCCAACCTAGAGAAACTACAACACCTAACTTCTACCTCAAAATGCTTTTAACTACACATCAAACAACCTCGACCGATTTTATCTGAAACGATTACTTAGAAAACTTTATCTTCTGCCCACGAGCTAGATCACACTCACTCCTAATGATAAACTTATTCACTTCCTAACCTCACACCCACTCTTCATCTCGCACCAAAAAAAAAACTTTAAACCCACAAATTATCCTAATCATAACACATCACTATCAGATCCAATTAGCTATTCGTAAGTGTGAACATTCATATGTATGATTACCTACATGCCCTTACGAATGCCTATGCACATGTATACAAACTTCTAATGTCATGCTAAATGTATGCATGTACCAATATATGTATACAAATGATTTTAATTGTGCATGTATGTTTGTTCACAATTACTAATAACGTCATCAGACTAACCTAAGAACAACCTCTATCCCATTTCCAAACTCTTCCAGCTCCACCACGATTACAACTCACTAACAGAAAACTACTCCAACTATTACACTTTTGTCACCGTGTTGTTATCAAAACAACACCGATTACTACCCAACTCACTAACTATAAGACCTTATCCGCTACACAAGAAGATGCAAAACCATAACTAAACAAATAAATCAACAACATGGATTGCATAGTAAAGATACCCGCAATCACCTCGTTGTCCTGGAGCTCCAAGCGATGAGCATTCTCTCCCACAAAACCACCATTCTCTAGCTACACCACCAAAGCATCGACCAACACTCTGAGGTCACCATTGACTACTTGCTAAAAAGAACCATGACTCAAATGTCCAACAAACCCACACTTCCAACAAGATTTAACCATCACACACCTTGTGCCTCTCTGCCCTTCTTGCCACCTCCAAACCCTGTCTCTTCTGCGCTCACGACCTCCTTGAGGCTCAACTGCATGTGCTGGAGCTCGTCTCACCACCTGAGGACAATTACGCTTCACATTTCCCATCGCACCACAGCTCCAACAAGCTCCAACGTCCCAGCAAACCCCAGTGTGTCACCTTCCACAACGACCACACTCCGGTAGAATAACCACCGCTCTCTAACCTTGATATACATGATCCACACCCCTATCATTCGCGAATCTCGGATCCGGACAAAACCTTTGATCACGAAGTCTCTTATGGTGCCCTCTCTCGGAGCCAAAACTTGCAGTTCTTTCGCTCTTATTAATGTCACCATTGCTACATGTAGCCACGCTCTCACGTTGCTTAACCCCCAAAAAATTATCTCCCAGGTATCTTCTCTTCAAGGAAGCTAAAAAGATCTCCCTATCCACATCATAGATATTCAATGTCGCTGACACAGTTGTCCACCAACTACAAACATCATCCAACATTAACGAGACAACGCTTCCCAACTTACAGGCGTTGTCACACCCTTCCTGATCCATGAATGGGATCGTACTGGCTAACCAAGCCTCGAACGCCTCCAGCGTCAACCCATGATAATCAGCAGCTCCCAACTTATATAGACACTGCTTTGGCAACCTAGTTTGTCCGACAGACGGTACATGCGCATGCCTTTCATTCACTGCGGCCTGAGATGCTCCAGACATCTCCTGAACCCTGAATGATAAAACTTTCACCACGGGGTCAGCCCTCTCATGTTGCCATATTGCATCAACTCTAGTTAAGAACGGTCGAACAAGCACATTTTCAACAGACAGAACATCGTTCCCTTGGTTACCCAGCTAGCCTGCAGGTACGATCGTATACGATCCCAAATATCTCCTTGGACTCATTGTGCTATTTTTAACAAGGCATAATAACAAAAACAAATCAAACCATGATTTAGGCCAACCTCAAGTAAGGATCCAAGTTTACAAATCCAAATGAAAACATTTATCTAGTGTAATAAGGCAATGGGCACCCCGATTTCCCTCAAGTATAACATAGCATATCATAATCATCATGCTTTATATCATCCACAATCAGCATACATCCTCATCACATCATCAACATGCAATCATATTTAACTCCCATATGATTCATAACAACCGAGCATAGCATAAGCACCAACATTCAACCAAAAACATGATTTCAAACCGCATGCCACTTAACATCAAATCGAACTTCAAATGTAACCCCCTTAACCCGGCCTAGGCGGTTGACCCGAATTAAGAAGATCACACGGGGAAAACCAAAGTCAACCCGAAAGTCAACCTTGATTAACGATCCTTTTTTTTCTTTTTAATCTTGTCTAGATACACATTATCCCTAGATATATCATCATATCCAAAGATCATAACCAACAGAGAACATTCAGGGACTCAATTGCACAGATTACAACTTTAGGGACCAAAATGTAAATTCTAAAAATTATAAGGACTTAATCCAAATTAAAGTTACCAGTATGAAATTAATCAGGTTTCATGCTTCTCTGCCAAATTTCAGCTCAAATGGACATCCCAAACTCACACAATTGCATAAACAAGTTTCAGGACCAAAACGCAAACATTGCAAAACATTTAACCATCAATTTCAGTGCCCAACGGTCGAGTGTTTCGGAACAGGGAGGACCCGTTCCGAAACGCGGGACCGTTCCGCAACTGGTACCGAAACATGGCCTGGCAGTGGCCAAACCGTTCCGGAACAGTGCCTCCCGTTTCGGAACGCCCAGGCCATTTCAGGCCCCTGTTCCGATACGGTAGCACCTGTTTCGAAACAGGTTGCCCAAATTGCAGAAAATTTGCTGGTTTATCATGCAATTGACCTATCAAACATGCTCCAAATGCCACCAAACTTTACCAGCAAGACATTCAACATACAAGGAACATAATTGCAGCAACCAATCATCGATATGACATCAATTATGAAAAGCCCCAAATCTATAGGCATGCTTCCTACTTAGCAAACCATTCAAGCATTAAATCACCAAACAAACCACATAAAGGCCAATTACAAGTACCAACATTATCAACAACACAAATCCAACTTAGGGAGTCCAAAACATCTCCCAAAACAACTACATAGGTCCCCCATTGCCAAATGCCAAAAGCTAATAGTGTTTAAGAAACCTTCACCATACATGAGCTTTGTTCACCACTTGGATTCTTGTCCCCTTTGCTGCACTCAATGCACTTTAATGCTCTGCATTATTGGTTTAAGAAAAGAGAGAGAGCGTAAGCAAAAGCTTAGTGAGGAATGCTCATTTAAAACCACACAATAATGCATTTACAAAACACATTTACAACCTTAATTTAAATAATCATTTGCACATGCTCATAAGCATTTAAATCAAGCATCTCATGCTTCAAGTTCATAATCATGTCATATTGGCAACAAGTGATACATTCAACATAAGACTCACACATGGACTTTTAAACACCATTGTGATCTTATAATTTCCAAGGACCACACATGGACTTTTAAACACCATTGTGTCCTTAACCGCATGGACTTTTAAACACCATGGCAAGTACCACACAAGGACTTTTAAACACATTTGTGTCCTTAACAAGAATCTCCCAAGGACTTTTAAACACCTTGGAGTTCTTAAATAAACAAGGCATACATAAGGAATTTTAACCACATTTGTATCCTTAACCAAGGACCAACCATGGACTTTTAAACACCATGTTGTCCTACAAGACTCACCCAAGGAATTTTAACCACCTTGGTGATCTTAACCAAGAACCAACCATGGACTTTTAACCACCATGTTGTTCTTAAATAAACAAGCCTCACACAAGGACTTTTAACCACCTTTGTGACCTTAACCATCACTTGCCAATATGCATCATTAACAACAATAATCCACTATTTTAAAGCATTTATCAAAGCCATAAACATCATGCATTTTTAACCATCAAACCACATTATAACAATGTTCAAAAACAACGATCTCTTACCTTGAGCATCCTTCAACACATGGCTTATAATCTCAGTAACTAACATGCTAAAATATGCTTTCAAAACAGAATTCAAAACATGCAAACAACCACATTGCATACAACCAATCCATGGCTCATCATCAAGAGAGTTTTCCGAAAGCTTACTCTTGAGCTTAGCTATGTTGCTTAGACTTACACTGAGCTCCCAAACCTTCAAAACACTGGTTTCAAAGCTGAAAACCAAAATCCACTCACCGATTCCGTTTCGCCTCTTGCCGAAACACCAATCAAGCTTCCGGATCACCACCACTTGGATCCAAAGATGACTCCCCTGTTTTCAACACATCAAAGCAGAGGATTAATGCATCATCATGCATTAACATCTTCAATGAAAGCACCTAAACCCGCTGCTCTCATCCACACTCCATTTTCGGCTACCAAACACAACCGAAAATGCATCCAAACAACTCCACAACATTACCCAGCCATGTTCCATCAAATCTAATCATCCTTAAACTTCAATTAACATCCAAAAAGGATCTAACCACATCCTTATACCTCCAGCCATAACAGATCAACAAGATCACACCATAAACCATCAAAAACACAAGCTAAACTTAGGAAATTCAACCTATCCGGGATTGCATTAATTAAACCTCAATTACTCATCAATTTAACATTCATTTAACATCAAATTGACACCTCAAAACACTGCCCAAACAGATCATACGAAATTTCATCAAAATCAAGCAAATCTTGCATTTAAAAGCCAAGATCAAGAACACAACCTTAAAACCTTTTATAAAACACAAATTAAGGATTGAGAACTTAGGAATTTCAGTAAAGAACTGAGAGTTTAGAGGAGAAGGACGTTCTTACCTCCAAACTTGAGTTTTCTCCCTTTTTGGAACCAAAATCTTGAAAATCCAATTAGCAAATGGTGAGGTTTTGATGAGGAAATGATTAGCAATCAAAAGAGAATTGAAAAGAGATATTTAGGTGACAAAAATCAGAGAGAAAGCTCTGGAGAAAAGGTGTTTGGTTTGAGAGAAAATGAAAATGGAAGATTTGAAAGAAAAGTTAGTTATGGCCAAAATATCTTCCCTCCACTTTTGTTTTATTTAAAAACCTTTAATAAATCATTTAATATCTTAGAAAAATCTGGAGAAACTCCCATTGGGTAAATAGCTCCTTAAAGATTCAAAGTTTCAATCCTTTTTAAAACAGTCACACAGTTTTCAAAAATTACATTTTGGTCACTAACCCAAAATGTCACCCTTCCAAACCTCATTTTGTAAAATTGATTTCACCAAACTCTTATATATAATAAAAGAGGATTTTAGAATATTTTCCCATATTTTTAATGCAACCCGAACTAGGTTTTCCTAATTTCACCTTTTTATATTCGAACCGCACTTTGACCGAACCGGTCAAAACCCAAAACTTCTAAGCCCAAAACCGGAGCGTTACAACTCTCCCCCCCTTAAGAAATTTCGTCCTCGAAATTTACCTGAAGGAAAGAGATACGGAAACTGCTTCAGCATGTCATCCTTCCGTTCCCACGTGGGTTCCTCAACACCACGGTGCTTCCACAACACCTTTACCAGCTCAATGGTCTTGCCACGAAGAACCTTGCTATTCGAATCCAGAACCTTCATCGGTTCCTCATTATAGGTCAAATCCGGATTCAATTCCACTTCTTCCACAGGCATCACATGCGAAGGATCAGATCTATACTTCCGGAGCATAGAAACATGAAACACATCATGAATCTTCTCCAACTCTTGAGGTAGCCTCAACTTGTACGCAACAGGACCCACACGCTCAATCACCTCGTATGGTCCAATGTACCTAGGGCTCAACTTACCCTTACGGCCAAACCTCATCACCTTTTTCCAAGGCGAAACCTTCAAAAACACACGGTCACCCACTGCATACTCATTCTCCTTACGCTTCAAATCCGCGTAAGACTTTTGCCGATCAGAAGCCGCCTTCAGACGCTCACAAATGAGCTTCACCTTCTCAGTGGTTCCTTTCAACAAAGCCGGCATCGAAACCAATTTCTGACCCGTTTCAGCCCAACAAAGAGGAGTCCTACACTTCCTCCCGTACAAAGCCTCATAAGGTGCCATTTGAATACTTGCTTGATAACTATTGTTATAAGCAAACTCCACCAAAGGCAAATGTTTCTCCCAAGAGCCTTGGAACTCAATCACACAGCACCTCAACATATCCTCCAAAATCTGGATAACACGCTCGGACTGACCATCCGACTGAGGATGATAAGATGTACTGAAATTCAACCTTGTACCCAAAGCCTGATGCAAACACTGCCAGAAACGCGATGTAAACCTTGGATCCCTATCCGACACAATCGACTTAGGCACACCATGCAGCCGCACAATCTCAGCAATGTACAGCTCCGCAAGCTTATCCAAAGAAAATGTAGTATGCACAAGCAAGAAATGCGCACACTTCGTCAGGCGATCCACAATCACCCACACTGAATTCCTCTTCGATGGCGACAAGGGCAAACCAGAGACAAAATCCATGGTAATCCTTTCCCACTTCCATTCAGGGATTCTCAACGGTTGCAACAACCCTGAAGGAACCTGATGCTCAGCCTTAACTCGCTGACACACCATACACTTGCTCACAAACTCTGCAACATCCTTCTTTAAACCCACCCAATAGTACTCATCACGAAGATCACGATACATCTTAGTACTACCAGGGTGCATAGCAAAAGGACTACTATGACCTTCAGTCAAAATAGCACGCCTCAACTCAGCATCATTGGGCACTACTATCCGACCCCCAAAACACAACACTCCATCATCATTAAAGCTGAAATCCGAAGGTCTACCCTCCGCGTTATCCTGAACATGCGGTACCAAGGAATCATCCAGCAACTGCTTTTCCTTGATCAGCCGAACCAAAGATGGTTTCACTTGCAACTCAGCCACAAGACCACCATCACGCGAGATACTCAAACAGGCAAACATAGCCCTCAGCTCAACAGCTACCTTCCTACTCAAGGCATCCGCTACAACATTAGCTTTTCCAGGGTGATACTCGATCGTCAAATCATAATCCTTGAGCAACTCCACCCAACGTCGCTGCCTAAGATTCAACTCCTTCTAAGACATCAGATACCTCAAACTCTTGTGATCCGTGTACACAGTACACTTCTCACCATACAGGTAATGTCTCCAGATCTTCAACGCAAAAACAACCGCAGCCAACTCAATGTCATGCGTAGGATAATTGCGCTCATGCACCTTCAACTGCCGCGATGCATAAGCCACCACCTTACCCTCTTGCATCAACACACATCCCAAACCAACATAGGACGCATCACTATAAACCACAAACTCTTTCCCTGATTCAGGTTGAACCAAGATAGGAGCTTGCATCAAAGCCGCCTTAAGCTTCTCAAAAGCCTGCTGTCTCGCTTCCGTCCACTCATACTTAACATCTTTCTGCAACAACTTCGTCAAAGGTGCAGCAATCTTAGAAAACCCATCCACAAACCTCCGGTAGTATCCCGCCAAACCAAGGAAACTACGAACCTCATGAACAGACTTAGGAACCTTCCAATTCATCACTGCCTCAATCTTCTGAGGATCTACACGAATCCCCTCAGCAGAAACCACATGCCCAAGAAACACCACCTCACTTAACCAGAACTCACACTTGCTCAGCTTGGCATAAAGCTGATTCTCCAACAAAGCTTGCAGCACAATCCTCAAATGCTCTTCATGCTCCTCCTCAGTACGCGAGTACACGAGGATATCATCAATGAACACCACAACAAACTTGTCCAGGTATTCATGAAACACACGATTCATCATGTCCATGAAAGCAGCAGGAGCATTTGTCAAACCAAACGGCATCACAAGGAACTCATAATGCCCATACCTTGTCCTGAAAGCTGTCTTAGGCACATCCACATCCTTCACCTTCAACTAGTAATATCCTGACCTCAAGTCAATCTTAGAGAACACAGCTGCTCCCCGAAATTGATCAAAGAGATCATCAATTCTCGGCAAAGGATACCGATTCTTGATAGTCAACTTGTTCAGCTGACGATAATCAATGCACATTCTCATAGTGCCATCCTTCTTCTTCACAAACAAGACCGGTGCACCCCAAGGTGACACACTTGGCCGAATGAACCCACGATCAAGCAATTCTTGCAATTGCGTCTTCAGCTCCTTCAATTCTTTAGGTGCCATTCTATAAGGGGTAATGGACACAGGAGTTGTATTCTCATACAGCTCTATCCCAAACTCCACCTCGCGATTAGGGGGTAAACCAGGGAACTCCTCAGGAAACACACCAGGAAACTCCTTCACAATCCTGATATCTTGCACACGCAACTCCTTTGAGCTAGGATTCATCACAAAAGCTAGATAAGCTTCACAACCTTGCCTCAGCATCCGGCTCGCCTCCAATGTAGATACCACATTGGCAAGAAACTTCACATTCTCACCAACCACAACAACCTCATAATCATCCGCAAGCTTCAACGAAACTCGCTTATTTTCACAATCCACAACAAGCACGATGCTCAGCAAGCCAATCCATACCAAGGATTACATGAAAACCATAGAAAGGCAACTCCATAAGGTCAACATGAAAAACATGATCTTGAACAACCAAAGGACACCTTCTATACAGCTTTCGAGTCACAACAGTCTCACCAAAAGAACTAGTGACACGCACACCAACATCCAAAGACTCAACAGGCAAACCAAGCAATTCAGCATGCTCACGCAAAATGTACGAGTGCGTAGATCCAGAATCAATCAAGGAAAGTAATGACAAGGATTGCAAAGTGAAAGTACCTGCGATCACATCCGCGTCATTCCTTCCCTCCCGCTGAGCATACACCCTAGCTTGGCCGCCACCCTCAGGCTGAATAGCCACAACATGAGCCACACCCCTACCACCTTCCTCTCTCCGCTGGAAATTACTACGGCCGCGCCCACGACCTCTCTGCGGTGCAGCAACAACAGGAGCACGCACTTGGCCACCAGCCAACATAGGACACTCTCGCCTCATATGATCCGTAGATCCACAATTCCAGCACCCATTACCAGCTGCCGCAACCGGAGCTTGCACTTCCCTCACAGCACGAGGACAATCACGTTTCATGTGACCACGTGAACCACATGTCCAACATGCACTCGGATCAACTCTAGCATTGCCTCCCCGAGCAGGCGCACCACCACCTCGCTTAGCTGAGGACTGATACTTCTGATCACGTCCCCTCTTGTTTCGTCCACCACCGGAACTATATTCAGCTGCTCGCTTACCAGCACTTGACCCAGCACTCTTAGCAGATAAACCTAAGTTCATCTCAATATCATTTGCTCGACCCACCAGCACATCAAAATCATCATACTCGGTAGTCAGCACATACATCTTAACCTCCGTCACTAAACCATAACGGAACCTTTCACACCTCTCCTGCTCATCCGCGACAAGCTCAGGTGCGTATTGACTGAGTCGAACAAACTGCACTTCATACTCAGCTACAGACATGCTCCCCTGGGTAAGCGACATGAACTCCCTCTTCTTTTCATCTAGGTACCTCACACCAAGATACCTTCTCTTGAACGCATTCTGAAAGAATGTCCAAGTTACATCAGCATCTGCCATCCCAGAGATTGTGGTCGTCCACCACGTGTAAGCATCATCCTGTAGCAAGGATACTACACAGCCCAACTTTTGCACATCAGTGCAACTCATCTGACCCAAGATTCTCTTGGTACTCTCTAACCAAGATTCCGAACCTTCAACTGACAAACCCCTGAACTCAGTCCCTCCCAGACTGCGCAGACGTTCCAAGGGTAGTCTAACTCCAGCATCTCCCTGATGCCCAGCTCCTCGAGCTCCAGCTACTGCGGCTTGAAAAGCTTCAGCAATAGCTTGTATCAACACTGTCATGTCAGGAACAGCTCGTCCCTGACCAGCCTCAGGTCCAGCGACCCCAGCACCAGCTGCAGCCCCAGCTCCTTCACCCTCAGCACCACCACCACCAGGTGGAGGAGGTAAAACCACACTTCCAACATTCTCTTCATTCTCATTCTCATTTTGAGCCGCAGCTCGCACATTACTCCTTAACTCTCTACGAGGTGTCATACTCTAACAATGCAATCACAATGAGAATAAACAAAGTCAGGCCCAGCAAGGTAAGTAATCCAAGTTCTCAAGCTCATTTTCACTTAAAAACAACATCATTTCATTAGCTTTGATTTGGCAATGGGTACCCACAACATGCTTCATCATAACATACAACTCAATTGCATCACATTTACAATTTACTCAACATGCTTTCACTCAACAAGCATACAAAGCATACATGCTTAAATCATTCACATAAACCATTCCCAATTACTCGAGAACTCAGCTCTGATACCACCAAATGTAACCCCCTTAACCCGGCCTAGGCGGTTGACCCGAATTAAGAAGATCACACGGGGAAAACCAAAGTCAACCTTGATTAACGACCCTTTTTTTCTTTTTAATCTTGTCTAGATGCACATTATCCCTAGATATATTCACAAGATCATCATATCCAAAGATCATAACCAACAGAGAACATTCAGGGACTCAATTGCACAGATTACAACTTTAGGGACCAAAATGTAAATTCTGAAAATTATAAGGACTTAATCCAAATTAAAGTTACCAGTATGAAATTAATCAGGTTTCATGCTTCTTTGCCAAATTTCAGCTCAAATGGACATCCCAAACTCACACAATTGCATAAACAAGTTTCAGGACCAAAACGCAAACATTGCAAAACATTTAACCATCAATTTCAGTGCCCAACGGTCGAGTGTTTCGGAACAGGAAGGACCTGTTCCGAAACGTGGGACCGTTCCGCAACTGGAACCGAAACATGGCCTGGCAGTGGCCAAACCGTTCCGGAACAGTGCCTCCCGTTTCGGAACCCCCAGGCCATTTCAGGCCCCCGTTCCGATACGGTAGCACCTGTTCCGAAACAGGTTGCCCAGATTGCAGAAAATTTGCTGGTTTATCATGCAATTGACCTACCAAATATGCTCCAAATGCCACCAAACTTTACCAGCAAGACATTCAACATACAAGGAACATAATTGCAGCAACCAATCATCGATATGGCATCAATTATGAAAAGCCCCAAATCTATAGGCATGCTTCCTACTTAGCAAACCATTCAAGCATTAAATCACCAAACAAACCACATAAAGGCCAATTACAAGTACCAACATTATCAACAACACAAATCCAACTTAGGGAGTCCAAAACATCTCCCAAAACAACTACATAGGTCCCCCATTGCCAAATGCCAAAAGCTAATAGTGTTTAAGAAACCTTCACCATACATGAGCTTTGTTCACCACTTGGATTCTTGTCCCCCTTGCTGCCCTCAATGCACTTTAATGCTCTGCATTATTGGTTTAAGAAAAGAGAGAGAGCGTAAGCAAAAGCTTAGTGAGGAATGCTCATTTAAAACCACACAATAATGCATTTACAAAACACATTTACAACCTTAATTTAAATCATCATTTGCACATGCTCATAAGCATTTAAATCAAGCATCTCATGCTTCAAGTTCATAATCATGTCATATTGGCAACAAGTGATACATTCAACATAAGACTCACACATGGACTTTTAAACACCATTGTGATCTTATAATTTCCAAGGACCACACATGGACTTTTAAACACCATTGTGTCCTTAACCCCATGGACTTTTAAACACCATGGCAAGGACCACACAAGGACTTTTAAACACCTTTGTGTCCTTAACAAGAATCTCCCAAGGACTTTTAAACACCTTGGAGTTCTTAAATAAACAAGGCATACGTAAGGAATTTTAACCACCTTTGTATCCTTAACCAAGGACCAACCATGGACTTTTAAACACCATGTTGTCCTACAAGACTCACCCAAGGAATTTTAACCACCTTGGTGATCTTAACCAAGAACCAACCATGGACTTTTAACCACCATGTTGTTCTTAAATAAACAAGGCTCACACAAGGACTTTTAACCACCTTTGTGACCTTAACCATCACTTGCCAATATGCATCATTAACAACAATAATCCACTGTTTTAAAGCATTTATCAAAGCCATAAACATCATGCATTTTTAAGCATCAAACCACATTATAACAATGTTCAAAAACAAGGATCTCTTACCTTGAGCATCCTTCAACACATGGCTTATAATCTCAGCAACTAACATGCTAAAATATGCTTTCAAAACATGCAAACAACCACATTGCATACAACCAATCCATGGCTCATCATCAAGAGAGTTTTCTGAAAACTTACTCTTGAGCTTAGCTAAGTTGCTTAGACTTACACTAAGCTCCCAAACCTTCAAAACACTGGTTTCAAAGCTGAAAACCAAAATCCACTCACCGATTCCGTTTCGCCTCTTGCCGAAACACCAATCAAGCTTCCGGATCACCACCACTTGGATCCAAAGATGACTCCCCTATTTTCAACACATCAAAGCAGATGATTAATGCATCATCATGCATTAACATCTTCAATGAAAGCACCTAAACTCGCTGCTCTCATCCACACTCCATTTTCGGCTACCAAACACAACCGAAAATGCATCCAAACAACTCCACAACATTATCCAGCCATGTTCCATCAAATCTAATCATCCTTAAACTTCAATTAACATCCAAAAAGGATCTAACCACATCCTTATACCTCCAGCTATAACAGATCAACAAGATCACACCATAAACCATCAAAAACACAAGCTAAACTTAGGAAATTCAACCTATCCGGGATTGCATTAATTAAACCTCAATTACTCATCAATTTAACATTCATTTAACATCAAATTGACACCTCAAAACACCGCCCAAACAGATCATATGAAATTTCATCAAAATCAAGCAAATCTTGCATTTAAAAGCCAAGATCAAGAACACAACCTTAAAATCTTTTATAAAACACAAATTAAGGATTGAGAACTTAGGAATTTCAGTAAAGAACTGAGAATTTAGAGGAGAAGGACGTTCTTACCTCCAAACTTGAGTTTTCTCCCTTTTTGGAACCAAAATCTTGAAAATCCAATTAGCAAATGGTGAGGTTTTGATGAGGAGATGATTAGCAATCAAAAGAGAATTGAAAAGAGATATTTAGGTGACAAAAATCAGAGAGAAAGCTCTGGAGAAAAGGTGTTTGGTTTGAGAGAAAATGAGTGAAAATGAAAATGGAAGATTTGAGAGAAAAGTTAGTTATGGCCAAAATATCTTCCCTCCACTTTTGTTTTATTTAAAAACCTTTAATAAATCATTTAATATCTTAGAAAAATCTGGAGAAACTCCCATTGGGTAAATAGCTCCTTAAAGATTCAAAGTTTCAATCCTTTTTAAAACAGTCACACAGTTTTCAAAAATTACATTTTGGTCACTAACCCAAAATGTCACCCTTCCAAACCTCATTTTGTAAAATTGATTTCACCAAACTCTTATATATAATAAAAGAGGATTTTAGAACATTTTTCCATATTTTTAATGCAACCCGAACTAGGTTTTCCTAATTTCATCTTTTTATATTCGAACCGCACTTTGACCGAACCGGTCAAAACCCAAAACTTCTAAGCCCAAAACCGGGGCGTTACATCAAAACATACCAATTTAACTTACCATCATCCCCAATTCTTTCGAAACCTATCTCTGATACCAACAAATGTAACCCTCTTAGCCTGGTATAGACGGTAGACCCGAACCAAGGTGATTAAATGAGGAAAACCAAAGCCAACTCGTTAAAGTCGACTCTGATTAAAGACCCTTTTTTTCTTTTTTTCTTTCCTAGATCTGAATTAGATCCTATGTGAACAACAAAGAGTAAAGGTGAAAACGGCACAGTGAATCAGATGTCGTTTAGGGGTTCAATTGCATAATTTAAGCATTTAGGGACCAAAACGTAATTTTCATAAATTACAAGGACCTTCCAATTTTTAAAGTTACCAATTTGCAATTAATCATATTTCATGATTCTCTACAAAATTTCAACTAAAACGGATCATCCAAACTTATTCAATTGCATACATAACATTCAGGGACAAAAATGTAACATTTCAGACTTGTAAAGGCTCCATTTAACAAAATTAACGGTCATGTATCGATACCCCACTACGCCCGTATCGATACGCAGGGAGGCAGTAGCCAAAGTTGAGCAAGGGTATCTGAAAGGCTTGTAACACGCTTAAATCGATCTTCCAAAACCGTCAAGAGAGTTGAATTGAAATCTCGAAAGAATTGGTTAAAATTGATAAAAATCATAAACAATTTGCACGATGATTTTAGAGTGGTTCGACTTTCTAACCAAAGTCTACATCCACTACCTTAGCACACCACTAAGGATTTTCCAATTCACTACTATGAATTCTTCTTTTTGAGGCCAAAGGGATAACCTTACAACCCAATCTTTTCAATGGCTAAGATAGAAGCACTCTAGTTTTTACTTGGGCTAAACTAGAACCTCTCACTTTTACAAGGTTTGTTTGGTAAACAAAATACCTCACAAGGTGGGCGTTTACACAATTGAGCTCACAAGAAAGAGTGAACGATAAAAACAATAAAATCACTCTCTACAAATATTTACAAGAGAAATGAAGAAAATAAAGACTTAAACTCAATTTCTCTTGAACATTAAGCTTGGATGTGGTCTCCAACCATCTTCAAGTGTCCTTGTGGTGTTTATATAGTGTGGAATGAGTTTCTAGCCGTTTCTGGCCGTTGGGGATGCAAAATAGCCGTTACCTGCAAAAAGTTCAGCGTTTATAACACGAGGGATCGATCCTATAAACTAGGGGATTGATCCTTTTTCATAAAAATATTACCGTTAGAGTGAAAAGATCGATCCCATAAACAAGTGGATCGATCCTTTTTGCCTTGGAGACTGGAGAAACAGATTTAGTGCAAAAACAAATCATACATGTTTTGAAAAAGATCGGCTAAAGTTAGAAATCATTCGAAATAAAATTTTCAAGTTTTTGTGGACTTTAAATTATTTTTGAAAGAATTAATAAATTTGATTATGTCCAAAAACAATTTTCTTTTAATTTGTTATATCAAAATATTAGTTCAACAGTATCGATACCCTTCCCTGATTATCAGTACGGATGTACAATTATGTATATGGGTATCGATACACTTCCCCCGTGTATCGATACACCCTACAAAGTTTGCGCAGGCGTATCAATACACCTTATGCATGTATCAATACACATTGACAATTTTAGCTTAAGGGTATCGATACACTTCCCCCGTCTATCGATTCTTCCTTCAAAGTTTGGACATGTGTGTCAATACACCTGATGTTCGTATCAATACACTTGCTCGAGTATCGATACCCATACCATAATTGCTCAAGAAATAGCCCCAGAAATGCATCATACATCATCCATTCACACCTAAAACCCGTAGACATGCTTATATCATCATGTCCAACATATTTGCATACAAAACTAGCCACATTGCAAGCATTAGGCACAACATCTCATATAGCATATGCAACTAGAATGAACATGCCTTTAACCATAAGCCATAGCAAAACTAAAATACAAACTAAACATGCTAAAGGTGATTCACATAACACCAAGCAACTCATGAGTAGAAATCCCTCCAATTGCCTCTTATTACACTAAGATGAAAGCACACACTTTGCTTAACAAAACCACTTGGATATCCCTTGCTTGCTCGCCGCCAAAGGTGCTCAATTCTATGCATTGATGAAACAAATGAGCGTAAGCACAAAGCTTAGTGAGGACCGTTATAAAACCAAAACATTCATCAATGCATTTTCAAAACAAAAACATCAATCTTTGTAAACACGTGCCTTCCTTTAAAACATGCACTTTTAAATACAAGTTGAAACCATATCATGCTCAATCTCAATTCAAGCTTTCAAAACAAAAGCAAACCATTCTTTAACCATGTTCCACATGTATCATTAGCCACATACATAAATTTGTCTTATGCAACATCTTATCATCAAGCATCTCATGCGTAATAATCCATTATGCATTCATTTTAATTATAATACATGGGCAACAATAAACACATATATTGGCTTACAACATCACAACATAGGCTCACCAATATCTGTTGTGATAGACTCACCACTATCACTTTTACAAACAATATCGGATACACAGACTTGTATAGGCTCACCCCTATACTCAATGATGGGATCACCTCCATCTTAATAGCTACAAATGAAATTAGGCTCACCCCTAACCCATAGTGATAGACTCACCTCTACCACCTGCAATAGGCTCACTCCTTTTACGTCACATAGCTAGATACACGTACGATTTATAGATTATAGTTCACTCACATCCTATTGGTCGATCAACGTATTCATATATTCAAAATAGGTCACTCACTTGCCAATATACCCATAAAACCATGTTAACTCACTGCTTACAATGCATCATTATAAATCATCTCATATCCCAAAATCAAACATGCTTTTAAATAGCAAAAACCATCTCATACAAGATCATACCATCTTGTATCAAACCAAACCACTTCATGGGATAAACACAAGCAAAACCATGCTTAATCCATGCATAACAGTGAGTAACAACCATTATCAAAATATGAGCATGATAAACCATGGATTCAATTTCAAATCGAAATCGAGAGTTCAAGTAACCATACTTACTTCCAAGATTAGCTAAGCTATTCAAGCTTACATATAACCATCAAAACACTTCAAAAACTCAACTAAAACTATCATAAATCTCAAAGTTCACAAGGATTTCAGGATCTATATCATTAAAACTCTTTTTTAAAAATATAAACATCCCAAAACTCAATTAGAATCCATCGAAAACAGAGTTCATCAACAACACTCCAAAAATCAATAATTAAACCTTAGTTTTGGAAGATTTTGATCTTAAATCGAAACTCATTTAAAAACAACAATTGAGAGTCAATAATCTTTGGAATTTCAATAAAGAACCTTGATTAAAGGTTGAGAATGGGATTTACCTCCAATCCTTGTTTTCCTCAATGGTTTACAAGTTTTTTCTTCACTAATCTTGAAGAAATTGAAAAGGATTCTTTAAAATGGTTATGAGATCAAAGTGAGAGTGTTTTGGGAGAAAAGAATTCTGGAGAAAAGTCTTTTAGAAAGTGTTTTTGCTAAAATGATGATTGAAAAGTTTTTTTTGAATATGCTGGTGTGATGCAAGGGTAGAATCTGTTCAACTTTCTTAGTCTTTTCAAAGACGGCACACACAACATGTATTACTGGTGCTCGAACCCGGGTCCCAAGGGATGATGAACATCTACCTTTGCCACCAGGACACAATGGGATAAGCTGAAAAGTTAGTTACGTAAAATGAAACTTCTCAATTTATTATTTATTAATTAAATAAAATAAAATCCCTTTTTAATCAATTATTTTAAAATAATTTAAATCCCATTTCAAATTAAGGAAATGTTTAATTGCACAAAATCTCCCTATAGGTTCTAAGATTTTGACTATCCTTTTGAAAAATTGCATTTCTCCACAGTTTCAAAACTCATTTTGTAAAATTGATTTGACCAACCACTTAAACATAATTTTAGAGGATTTTATCAATTTTTGTCATATTTTTATCCTATCCCGAACCTTGAATTCCATGAACCACCTAATACGATTCAAACCGTCTCCAACCGGTTCACTTAACCCGATCCAATGTCTGAAACAACTTGGCCCAAAATCGGGGTATTAGAAACTCCCTCCCACATCACATCGACACAAGGAAAACCAAAAAATCCCTCACTTCATCTTCTCCAACCCCCTAAAAATCCAATAACCCTAACCAAACCTTTTCACCCATTTTTTGCATAAACAATGGTGCGTTGCAAGTGAGCTGAAGGTGCGTCTGGCAGTAGCCAACCCAAGCTCATGCTCATAAAGAAGTTTTTAGATGACAAGGCAAAGGATCGATTCCAAAGTCTGCAAGACAAAAAATTGCTACCGGAACAGGGATTCAAGTTCCCAACTGAAGAGGAACTAGGGTGTAGAGCGTTTGGGTGTTCTCTATTTATGAGTGCAAGTGCACACTCTTGTCAAGTTATAGTATAAAAGATATCGTCTCCCACATGGATTGGATCAGCTTCTATGAATGGTTTCCTTCACAAACATTTTGTAAATACGCAATCAAATCTCACAATGTGGAAATATAAAAACACGAGTAAAATAAAGATAGTGATGATAGGGAGAGATTTGGTCGATAGATTGGGTAAGGCAATTGCAGTTAAGTAGCGTGTAGACTGCGTTGTAATGCCTAATAATGTTTTGCACCGCCAAGAATTTCTACCTCAGTGGGAATGGCGGGCGACAACTATGACCCTGTCACGCGGCCACAGCAGGTCATTGCCCCTACAACTTTCGCTGTCTCGGCAGGTGGAACGGAAATAAGTCCTGGCGGCAAATCTGGCAGATATTCCAAGTTCGACGAGATAGTCGACAGTGATCCTTCCTATTGCTAGGCAAGGATGCTCGAATGCTTGCGTGATGTAGGCAATACCTAGCAATCTTAGCGTGAACCTAACATAAGCAAGTCATATCGGTTTGTGATCCCTTTTAGCCGGTGAAACTTGTGAGCTTTTGGAACCAAGTTAGTTAGGCCTCGACATGTTGTGACCGTGCTTAACCCTTTCGCGAGCCTTACACTTTTGTGCCTGACAAATGTTGTCTCTCAATTAAATAGTTAGGACTAATTGAAAGAATGAAGTGCATAGATTAATCAAACTTGGAATTTTATTTAAAAACATACTTAAACTATTACAACTGTTTCTAACAACAATTTTACATACAATGACCTAAACCCTATGAGAGTTGGGTCGCGACCCCCAACAACTCCCATCTATCTACCTACCTCTCTGATATGTAGCTATTCATGCGTGAATCCCCTCATGCCCATATACACTCGCATACATTGGGTATATATAGGGTTCATGGCCTAAGTTTGAGTCTTATTTGAAGTAGAAGTTCTTAAAGTAACTTTACATTAAATGTCGACTCCTTTTTTACTTAAATGTGGACTTTTTGGACGTTACCTTCTCCCGCAAGTAAGGATAAGTACTCTTACTTATCAATCTTAGATCAGCTCTATCGGGCGCTACAGGCTTCAGAAAATTGCAAGACTGGGCTCATTGGGATCATGGAATTGCCCCTTTTCAATCGCGACCCATCTTTGCTAAGTCGGTGTAACTCCTGTTTGGGCGGCACTTGGCAGCAATGCTTCTTCAGTAGTGTCCTTGGCGGCATCTAGAATTGCTTCAGTACATCTCCTTTTCTTTCAAGCTTTCCTATCTTCTCCTGTCCTTTCTTCCTCTCCACAACTATAGCACCTGAAAATAAAAACTAAACTAAAATAGTATCTTTTATTAACCAAACATAAAATATTCAATAAAAGCACGGTAAAAGATAAAACATTGTTATTATGCATGCAATGTACCTAAATATGCCTAAATGAGCTTAAGAATAGCAATAACAATGGCATGAATGTGTACAAAATATAGAACTCATGGACACCCTACACAGGGTTTGATAACGATTTCTTGGATGTCGTCGAAAACCACAAATGGGCCACCTTCATTCCTCACCCTGAAAACTTTTGCATACCGATTTTTCAAGAGTTCTATGCCCATCTCACCAGCCCTACACAATCTGGCATGTACGTATGTGGAGATCAAATCAAATTCACTTCAACCAAGATCAACAAGTTCTTTGGCCTGAAAACCTCAGATGACCACCACACTCCTTTCGCCGAGAATGCCGACCCACAAACTGTTAAGGAAATGTTGGAAGACCTATGCTTTGAAGGCACGAACCTAGACGCATCCAACAAAGTAGTGGAGCGTGCACGACTCAAGCCAGGGGTAAAGTTTTGGATCCATTTTGTCAAGAATAGACTCATGCCAACTTTTCACACGACAATGGTGAACATTCCTAGGCTCATCCTCCTTCATTTTATTCTAAATGGCTGGTCCATTGATGTGGGGAAAATTATTGTGGATAAAGTTTATGCATGTTTGAAGAAGAAATCTAGTCTACTCATCTTTCCAAACCTCATCACGGCCCTCTATCGAGAAAAAAAAAGAATTATTTAAAGATCCCATTGTTGATGCGAAGAACTCTGTAACCCCCTTATCCCGGCCTAGACGCTTGACCCGAACTACGAAGATTACACAGGGAAAACCAAAGTCAACCCAAAAGTCGACCTTGATTAACGACCCATTTTTCCTTTTTATCTTTTCTAGATGCGCATTAAGCCTATATGATTACTCAAGATTCATAGGAGAGAAAGGCACAATGATCAGAAATCATTTAGGGATTCAATTGTAAGAAGTACACTTTAGGGACCAAAATGAAAATTTTGGAAAATATAAGGACTTTGCAGATATTAAGCTTGCCAATATGTAATTAGTCATTTTACATGCATTTCTGTAAAATTTCAGCTTAAAAGAACATTCCAAACTCACACAATTGCATCCACATCATCAAGGACTAGAATGTAAGAAATAGAAACTTGAAACCATTCAAAATGTAGTCCAACGGTCAAGTGTTTCGAAACGCTGACCTTCGTATCGAAATGCCCGTTTCGAAACTGGGGTGGTCATTTTGGTACTCGGGCCCGTTCTGAAACTCGTATCGGAACATGGCTCTCCAGTAGCTAAAATGTTCCGAAACTCCTTCACCCGTTCCGAAACACCATGGCCTTTTCAGGTCGCTATTTCGAAACAGTTGAGGGTGTTTCGATACACCCTTCCCTGCAACTGCATAATTTTATGTTTTTTCACATCATTACACAATAAAACATGTCCCAAATCATACCATAACATGCCAACAACATGATTTGACATCAAAGAACATATTTAAGAAGCTTAAGCTAAAGCATGGCATCAAACACATGAACCAATTAGTCTATAGGCATGCTTCCTAACCACAAAACCAAATATAAACTTCAAACCACAAACCAAACCGAATAGAACAATTTACAAACTTCAAAAAGCCAACTCAAACTTGCCACAAACATAAGGACTTCAAAATACATCACCCAAAAACAACCTTGAAGCCCCATTGCCAAATATCGATACTAAAGTATGTAAAAACATCACCATACATGAGCTTTTCACTTCCTTGGATGTTCTTAACCTTCTCGCTGCCTAAAATCGTCTCAATTATCTGCATTGTTGGTAAAAGAGAGAGTAAGCATATTTGCTTTGTGAGGCAAGCTCTAAAGGAAACCAACACAACAATGCATTATTCAAAACTCTTTCTCAAGAGCCATTTTCAACAACATGCTCATTCTAACCCATGCTTGAAAACCATTTCAAATCAATTCTCCATTTGAAAACACATGTACCCTTGTTCTAACACATGCATTAAACCAATGCAAATCTCATGGCAAGGCCATACACATGATAAATGAAACAAAGCATTTCATATCATACTCTCATATGCATTTCTCATAGCATAAAAAAACATCTCTTCATTTGGTACATGTGAATCAAATACATTTTCATATATTATATTGGCATTTCACATTACATCTTTACTCGGATATGCAGAATAGCTTTACTCAAGGTCAAGTCCTACCCCGGTGGAATCTCTCATCACCGGACTCTCATGGCGGTATCTGTCATCACCATGAAGCTTGGGTATTTCACCAAGTCCTACCCCGATGGTATCTCTCATCATCGGATTCTCACTTTGGATCGGGATGGCACTACACCCATTGCCCGACTCCAAAGAGCACATACGAATTTTTATATTATAGTGCACTCTCATCCTATTGATCAATCAATTATATCCGGTAAGTATCTCATCTTATATGCCAATATACTATGTCAAAACATCAACTCACCTACTATTTTTATGCAATATTTCTCAAGACTTCCTCATCTCATTTCAAAATCATATCTCATGCTTTGCATTAAATTAAAATCTTAAAACTCTTCAATGCAACATGCTATCTCATGAAATCTCTACAAAGCATTATCTCATGCTACAAGTCATGCATAAAACAATAGGAATTTGTCTATCTCAAAACAAGAGCATGTAAAAGCATTTTTGGGGCAACAACCACATATTTGAGAGCAAATCTAGCCATACTTACTTCCGGACTTAGGATGGTGATTCAAACCAATCCTAAATCCCCAAACCTTGTTTCTTTGTCCCTCAAGGACTTCTAAAACTTATCGCACTCACCAATTACGTTTTGCTTGCTCGCTGAAACGATATCTAAGCTTCCGGCGCTTCCAGATCAACACCAAAAGCGTCCGAAGATGTCTCCCCTGTTTATCACACATAAGAGCAGAGGATTAATGCATCATCATGCATTGAAATCACCAGCCAACTAAACAAACTCGTTGCTCTACTCAAAAGCACCATTTCGGCTACCCAAAACAACCAATATCATCTCCAAACTCTTCCAAAACAAAGTCCAGCCAAGATATATCACTTCTAATCTTTTCTACACCTCAATCAACACCAAAAATCACCATAAACTCGTCCTTAAACCTCTAGCTACAACAGAACACCCAAACCACCCCAAAATAACCACCAATCTAGCATGCAAAACTTAGGAATCCAAACCTATTCAAGATTTTTTTATAAAACCTCATTTATAACATCAATTACCATCCAAAATAGATTATAAATCATCCTTAAAACAGAGCCTAACCAATAGTTACAAAAATTATCAAGATCTCTCCAAGAATCTTGAGTTTTAACACAATTTCATGTTTCTAACATTAAAGCAACTCAAATATCATTAACAAAGGATTGATAACTTGGGAATTTCAGTAAAGAAATGATCATTAGATGAGAAGGATGAAGATTACCTTTAATGGCTGATTTCTCCTTAATTTGGGCAAGTTTTCTTGAAAATACAAAGTGAAAACAAGAGGATTTGATGAGGAAAAGATTAGGAATCCATAGGAGATTGAAATCTCATCAAAAGGGATGAAAATCAGAGGCTAATTGATGGAGGAAATGTGTTTGGCTGAGTGGAAGTTGAGAGAAAATGAAAAGAGGGAAAAAGATCGTAAAGTAGTTATGAAAGTCAAAATAGGATTTTCTCTTTTAATTCTGTTTATTAAATCATTATTAAAACACCCAAAATTATAGAGAAATCTGAGAAAAACATTTTGGTAAAATTAGTTCGTTAAAGATTCAAAGTTTCAATCCTTTACAAAACAGTTACTAGTCAACTTTTGCAAAAACTACGATTTGGTCAGTACACCAAAATGTAGCATTTCCAAACCATATTTTGTAAAATTGTTTTCACCATAATCATTCATATAATAAATGAAGATTTTTAGATATTTTCCATATTTTTAAAGCATCCCGAACTAGGTGTTCACTAAATCTTCCTTAAAGATTTGAACCGTTCTCGGTCGGCCTGATTCAAACTCTAACACTTCTAGGCTCAAAATCAGGGCGTTACAACTCTCCCCCTCTAAAGAAATTTCATCCTCGAAATTTACCTGGAGGAAAAAGGTAAGGAAATTGCTTCTTCGCGTCTTCCTTCCTTTCCCACGTGGTTTCCTCAACACCACGATGTCTCCACAAGACTTTGACCAGCTTGATGGTCTTACCTCGGAGAACCTTACTATCCGAATCCAGAATCTCAACAGGTTCCTCATCATATGTCAAGTCTGGATTCAACTCAACCTCTTCCACTGGCATAACATGGGACGGATTCGATCTATACCTCCGAAGCATGGATACATGAAACATATTATGTATCTTTTATAACTCTTGAGGTAGTCTCAGCTTGTAGGCAACAGTACCCATACGTTCTATCACCTCGTATGGTCCAATGAACCTTTGGCTCAACTTTCCCTTCCGGCCAAATCTCATCACCTTCTTCCAAGGTGAAACTTTCAAAAACACGTGCTCGCCCACAACAAATTCTATCTCCTTACGCTTCAAATCCGCGTAAGACTTTTGTCGATCCGATGCTGCCTTCAACCGCTAACAAATGAGCTTCACCTTCTCAGTGGTTCCTTTTAACAAAGTCGGCATCGAGACCAACTTATGTCCCGTTTCAGCCCAACAAAGAGGAGTTCTGCACTTCTTCTCGTATAAAGCTTATATTAAGTTGATCGAACACTTGCAAATGGCCAAGAGGGGGGTGAATTGGCAATTAAAATTTTGGTGAAGAGAAAGATTAAAAATAAAAATGACACAAAGGGTTATAGTGGTTCAAGTTCTCCAAATGAACTCTACATCCACTACCTTAGCTCCCACTAAGGATTTTCAAACAATTCACTAATTGAATTCGTCCCCTTTTCTTGGATGAGGAGGAAACCTTACAATTTCGATTAAGCTTTCTACCCAAAGCTTAATCCACTCAAATACAAAGAAGAATTTGGTAAACTCAAATGTTTCCTCTCAAAGGATATTTGTATACCCAATTACAATTTGAACAACCCCAAACTCACAATACAATTTGACAAATTGAAAGACAATAGAGTTGGGTACAAGAATATGACTTTGAATAGCTCAGGGGTTTGGATTTTTGCTTTGATGATGCTTGAATGTTCAATAGTTATTGCTTGGTCAAATGAAGCTTGTTTTTATACCCTTGCATTGATTTCTAGTCGTTTGGGTAGTTGGGATCATCAATAGAGCCGTTGTTGACATTTTTCCCGCATTAAATGCAGCTCTGCAGCCTACCGTATCGGTACTCGGGAAGGGCGTATCGATACCTGCATCAAAGAGGAAAGAGCCGTTGTGCCTGAAAACAGGGTGTATCGATACGCATAGAAGGCGTACCGGTACGGTTTTAAGGGGCGTATCGATACGGAGTGTAGTATCGATACGGTCCAAAGTTACTGGAATCCCAAGTTATGTTTATATAAAAAGTGTATCGATATGCATACCAAGCGTATCGGTACGGTATAACTACCTTTTGAAAATTGGGAAACCAACCAACTGACAAGTAACGGTCAAATAATTAAAGGCTCGGATTTTTCAAAGATATGCTTAGCGTATCGATACGGTTACCAGGCGTATCGGTACGGGTTCATGAAAACAATTTCCCAGATGCATATCGTATCGATACGGTTTCAAGGCGTATCGGTACGGTATGTTCAATAAAATTACAGTGACAAAATAGGGTATCGATACGCTGAGAGTATCGATACTCCTGGCCGTTTTTGCATACTTATGCTTGGAAAATATAGGAAAAGACTTTGAAAAATATATATGATTTAAGAGCAGGTCTTTAAATATTATTTTGTTCAAAAACACTTGTCAATTGTGAGACTTTAAAGAGTACTTAAAAATTTATTGTTTTGCAAATTGGTCTTTAAGTTTATGTGTTATATCAAAATCAATTTCGGTTTTACAATCTCCCCCTTTTTGATATAATAAAACCATAAATAAATTTTTAAGTTTTTTTTGAAACTTTGAAAAGCTTTCTCCCCCTTACTTTAAGATCGATTTTCAAAACAAAAATATTTTGACTCTATGATCTTTCTCCCCCTTTTCGTTAGATCAAAATAGAATACAAGGATAATAGCAATATAAAGCAACAATAATTCATTAAACTAAAAGCAAGCAAAGAGTTCAAATTCATAAACTTCAAAATGAACATAAAGGTTCAAATGCATAAATGTCAAAGCAACCATCATAATCCAAACTCTTAAAATCCTAAAAACATAGATAATAGGCATAAACTTCAAATCCTAAAAACAAAAGTGCAATAACAAAAATAAAAGACTAAATGGCCTAAGATGAGATGCATGATCTACTCGTCCCCTTCGTCATCATGATCGTCCTCGTCATCTTCTTCTTCATCTTCTTGAGAGGGTTGATTCCTTCGGGTTTGATTGATCCAAGCACCATGGAAGGCGGTAAGAGAGATGTCCATGGAGTTTTGGCGAGCGACCATGGTATCTATCTTCTTGTCCATGCCTTGGACGCGATCCTCTAAGGATGTGAAACGAGTATCCATCGCGGTGAACTTCTCATTGAGGAAGGTCATGAGAGTATCCATAGAGGAGGAATCAAGAGGAGCACGATGAGAACTCGAAGAAGCACGAGAGGTACCGACCGGAGCAACGAGCGGAGGATCTTGAGGATTGCGAACCCACTCATTATCAACATAAGTGAAGCCGGAACGAGCTAGGGAACGCTCATCAATAGGTAGGCCAAGGGTTTCGGGAAAATCATGTGAACAATCAATGCCAAGGGAATGAAATAGACAACTCAAAGCCGTAGAGTAGTAAAAGGATGAGACTAGTTTGGTGTGACGGTTTTGAACTAAGAAGACAAGGTCGCCAAACATGATTTGACACAAATTTAGACGTTTACCTTCTCTAAAACACTTAAGCCAAAAATCATCCGTTTGACGAATAGTTGAATATTTCCCACACAATGGACGAAGAAACCAAGAAACAAGAAGGTAAAGGATACGGTCATGAGCATTTAAAACTTTTGCGGGACCTAAATAACCCGTACCCAAGGAATGTTCATCATCAATACCAACATCTTCAAAACCAAAGACATTGCATAAAACTTTTTGATCAATTTGAAAACGTTTACCCATAATGGAAGATTCAATGGCAATGACATGCTCCCTAGGTTCATCATGTATAATACGACATTAGAAAAGAACACAAAGACTAGGTTCCTATATAGGATAGGAGGAATATTCAAAAAGGTTAAGAATTTCCATTGCATAATCAAAGGAAGGTATTGAAACTTGAAAGGAGCAGAATTTAAAAAAGGGATAGACACAACTCGCTCCTCCCTAAGGTTCATTCCTTGAAAAAGTTTATATCATTCCCTATCAAGAGGTTCGATAAAACTTAATTGGATGATGTAAGCAAGGTTAGGTGTAGGATTACCCTCGACATCCTCAATAGGATTGGAAGTAGAACGATGACGCTTAGTTCCCTTTTTCGGTGCCATAATCCTGAAAATACATCAAAAAGGATTCGAATATGTATGCAATTAACATCCTATTTGATCCAATAAATTCTAATAATTCAAGGTAATTTGTTAAAAAGAATTTTAAAATTAAAGAGATATTCACAAAACAAAAAAATAGTTTTAAAAAAATATCGAATATAAAATATATTCGAATAAAAATATTTAATTTTTTGAAAAATTTTGTGAAAAAGGTGAAACCCATAACAATCAAACAAGGTTTGTACAAAAATTCAGTTGAAACATCAATTAAAAGCAAACGAAAATTAAAAAAAAATGTTGGGATGTGTGGGGCTCGATTCGATCAACCAATATTGCTCACCAAGTGGTGGAGAGATGGATTTTTGAGTGAAGGGTTGTGGAAGCTAGAAAGAATAAAGACACAATGATTTATAGTGGTTTGGCCTTCTAACAAGCACCTACATCCACTACCTTAGCTCCCCACTAAGGATTTCACAATCAATCCACTAATTGATTCGTCCCCTTTTCTAGGATTAGGAGGAACCCTTACAACCGATCAAGCTTCTACCCAAAGCCTTGATCAAAACCCTCTTTTACAAAGAGATAAATAAAGCAAACTTAAACCCTCTATTAGGTGTTTTTTTGCACAATGAAGCACTCACCCAAAACCTAAAACACTTGAGCAAATTTAACAATTTTGGCTCACTAGTGTTTGTCTATACAAGAAATGACAAATTAAGCACTAAGACAATTTCTTGATCATTTGATGTTTGACAATATGAGCATTGGCCTTCTCTTGATGCTTGGAGGTCCCTTTTATACTCCCAAATGAGTTTGTAGCCGTTTCTAGCCGTTGGGATCAAATTGGAGCCGTTGAGGACTTTAATTCCCACCATAAATGCAGTTCCGCAGCTCCCCGTTTCGAAACGCTCGAAGCCGTTTCGAAACACTCTCAATGTAGAAAGAGTCGTTGCAGTCTGTCAGGGTACCCGTTTCGGAACACCCCCTTGCCGTTTCGAAACGCGTACCGGAACGCTATAAGCCCGTATCGAAACGCCTGCATTTAAAAGTTAGTTGGGAAAATAGCCGTTGGGGTTTATGACCGTTGGGGTCATTGCCACGTGGGCGTATCGAAACGGCCTAGCCCGTTTCGAAACGCTGGGCAAAAATCCTGTCCCATGAAGGCCCGTTTCGATACGAGTATCGAAACGCTTTTGCAACTGGAAGCACCTGTTTCGAAACGCCCTAAGGTGTTTCGAAACACCTGGACAATTTTGTGTAGTTTGGCCTTTGAAAACATATGAAAACCTTTTAAAACATCCCTAAACATAGTTTCAAGTTATTTGGACTTTTGGAAATTGTTTTAAATATTTTTAAATCAGTCCAAAACATTTTTCAATTATTATATCAAAACATTAGTTCTATAATCTCCCCCTTTTTTATATAATAAAACCACTTGAAAAATTGTTTGGGATTCTCCCCCTTAAACTTTAAAAATGTGAATAAGAGTTGAAAAATTTTAATTCAAATAAAGCTCCCCCTTATTCATTTGAAAATTCAAATTTTCAAACCATTTCTCCCCCTTACTCAAAATGGCTCCCCCTTACTCAAAGCATCATCAAAAAAAGTTAGTCCATCAAATATGATCATCTAGTTGAATAAACTAAAAATAAGACTAGTTAGATCAAAACAACTAGAAATTTTACCAACACTTGAACCCAAGGGAGGATGTGAAGCCTTCCTTCTTCAAGTGTTCTTCCTTGTGTGTATGGAGCTCCCCCTCAATGTTTGACTTGTTGAACATCTCCATCACACCTACAATAGACAATCAAGTAATTTTTGGTATCCAAATTGCTTTGGATCCATAGACGTTAGTTGCACAAATTTTAGTCCCCTTAGGAATCCATTTTTCAATGTCATCCTTTTTAATTGAAGTGGTTAGTCCTTTTGGGACCCAAACACTTCTAAAACATTTACCTTTTATAAATCTAGGGGCACTAGATTGTCTAACATAAAAATTCAATTTTCCAAAATTGTTTTTCTTTTCAAGCTCTTTGGAAATCAAATCTTTTTCTTCTTGAACTTTTTGAAGCAATTTTTGTAAATCAAAACATTTTAATTCAAACTTTTCAAGTTTTGCTTCAAGTTCAAGTTTGGTTTTAGAAAGCAAATCATTTTGAATTTTTAACTTTGAAATCAATTTATTGTTTTTCAAAATGTGGTTTTTAAAATCTAAAACCAAATCATCATAGGCATCTTGTAATTCATCAAAAGAATAAGAACATGAAGTAGATGAATTAGAAGTTACCCTTGAATCTTCTTCGATGGCCATAAGGCAAAGGTTGGCTTGTTCATCGTCGGTGGAGTCTTCATCACTCCAAGTAGCCACATATGCCTTCTTCTTATGGCTTGAAGTGTTTGCCCTCTCCTTTCTTTTAGGTTCTCGTTCAAGCTCTCTCAAGGCTTTCTTCATGAAAGGGGTACACCTCTTTTAAGAGATGAACTATCTTTTCATCTTCATCCTCCTCTTCACTTGAGTAGACATGATGGCAAGTGGAGGATTCAAGAGCCATGGCACTAGCACTGATGCCAAGCCCTTTGATTTTCTTCTCTCCCATAGCTCTAATTTCTTCCCTCTTCTTCTCATCCTCTTTGTTCTTCTGCATGATTTGATGAGTAAGGAGAGACCCCATGAGTTCATCAAGCTTCAAAGTCTTCAAATTTTTGGCTTCGATGATGGCGGTCCACTTTGAGTCCCAAGACTCGGGAAGTGAGTAGATGAGCTTTCGAGCAAGCTTCTCCTCCGGGATGGCTTCTCCATAGCCTTTGAGACCATTGGTGATGGTGGAGAACCGATCAAACATCTTTTCGATGTTCTCTTCCGGATCCATTTTGAAGTTCTCATACTCCAAGGTTAGGAGCCCAATCTTGGTCTCCTTGACTTCGTTTGTCCAGTCGTATGTGACTTCAAGCTTGTCCCATACCTCCTTGGCACTCTCACAAGAAGACATCTTCTCATAGATGGATGGACCAAATGCACAAAATAAAATGTGCAAGGCTTTGCAATTTAGCTCCATCTTCTTGCGATCGTCGGCACTCCACTCCGCTTTACTTCTTTGAGGCACGAACGAGCCATCTTCAACTACATCCCATAGCTTGTAATCTCTTGATTTGATGAAGAAATTCATCTTTGTCTTCTAATGGGCGTAGTGGTCTCCGTCAAAGAAAGGTGGTTTGTCGATTGATTGTGCCATTTGAGCCGGTTGATGAAAAAGTGATCGAGCTTGCCAGATCTTCTCAATAGGATGTGAATCCTCTTCGATTGAGCCAAGCTCTGATACCAATTGTTGGGATGTGTGGGGCTCGATTCGATCAACCAATATTGCTCACCAAGTGGTGGAGAGATGGATTTTTGAGTGGAAGGGTTGTGGAAGCTAGAAAGAATAAAGACACAATGATTTATAGTGGTTCAGCCTTCTAACAAGCACCTACATCCACTACCTTAGCTCCCCACTAAGGATTTCACAATCAATCCACTAATTGATTCGTCCCCTTTTCTAGGATTAAGAGGAAACCCTTACAACCGATCAAGCTTCTACCCAAAGCCTTGATCAAAACCCTCTTTTACAAAGAGATAAATAAAGCAAACTTAAACCCTCTATTAGGTGTTTGTTTGCACAATGAAGCACTCACCCAAAACCTAAAACACTTGAGCAAATTTGACAATTTTGGCTCACTAGTGTTTCTCTATACAAGAAATGACAAATTAAGCACTAAGACAATTTCTTGATCATTTGATGTTTGACAATATGAGCATTGGCCTTCTCTTGATGCTTGGGGGTCCCTTTTATACTCCCAAATGAGTTTGTAGCCATTTCTAGCCGTTGGGATCAAATTGGAGCCGTTGAGGACTTTAATTCCCACCATAAATGCAGTTCTGCAGCTCCCCGTTTCGAAACGCTCGAAGCCGTTTCGAAACACTCTCAATGTAGAAAGAGTCGTTGCAGTCTGTCAGGGTACCCGTTTCGGAACACCCCCTTGCCGTTTCGAAACGCGTATCAGAACGCTATAAGCCCGTATCGAAACGCCTGCATTTAAAAGTTAGTTGGGAAAATAGCCGTTGGGGTTTATGACCGTTGGGGTCATTGCCACGTGGGCGTATCGAAACGGCCTAGCCCGTTTCGAAACGCTGGGCAAAAATCTTGTTCCATGAAGGCTCGTTTCGATACGAGTATCGAAACGCTTTTGCCACTGGAAGCACCTGTTTCGAAACGCCCTAAGGTGTTTCGAAACACCTGGACAGTTTTGTGTAGTTTGGCCTTTGAAAACATATGAAAACCTTTTAAAACATCCCTAAACATAGTTTCAAGTTATTTGGACTTTTGGAAATTGTTTTAAATATTTTTTAAATCAGTCCAAAACATTTTTCAATTATTATATCAAAACATTAGTTCTATAAAAAAGAAAAGAGAAATTTATACCTTGAATCTTAGAATGGATGAAAGAGGGGATGTGAATGCACAAGATTTGATGCCCAAGGTTTGCCTTGATGTGTATTGCAAAAACCCTCAAGAAATTTTATAGATTAATGGTAAAATTTGAAGTATTGAGGGGGTTTATATAGGGTTTCGCGGCTAGGGTTTGTGGAGAGAAAAAGGGGTTTTTGTGTTTTAAAGTGTTTTAACATATACAGCCCTAAATAGCCTCTCCGTCGAGGTCGTATCGATACGCTATACACGCGTATCGATACCCATTAACCCTAATTTTATATTTGTCGTTACTACCGTATCGATACGTGGGTCCGTATCGGTACGCTTGGCTTTAACTATTTCCCTTGACTTGTACCGTATCGATACGAGGGGTCGTATCGATACTTGTTCATCCTTAAAAATTCCCAGAAATCAACCCGTATCGATACGCCTAAGTCGTATCGATACACCATTACCAGTTTCTGCAGATTTGACAGATTTAAGTGCAAAAATCCAATTTGAAACGTCCCTAAATGCATGTACATGTCATATGAACAAGTTTTAATGGCTAAACTTAGTATATACTCCCCCTAGCAACATGCATAGAAGCAAAAAGAACAAAATTAACACAAGCATGAATCACAAACAATTTCAAGCAAATTTTGACATTTTAGGATAAAAAAAAGTGTCAAGAAAGGCTAGTTAAACCTAACTCTCTCCTAAGGGTCCAAAAGCGCTCTTTATCTAAAGGTTTTGTAAATATGTTCGCTAATTGGTTCAAGGTGTCAACAAACTCTATAACAACATCATTTTTCAAAACATGATCTCTAATGAAATGATGTCTAATTTCTATGTGTTTAGTTCTAGAGTGTTGGATGGGATTCTTAGTGAGACAAATGGCACTAGTGTTGTCACACCTAAGGGGTATGGTTTCTATTTTAACACCATAATCTAAGAGTTGTTGCTTCATCCAAAGGACTTGAGCACAACAACTCCCTAAGGATATGTACTCCGCTTCGGTGGTAGATAAGGCTACACTATTTTGTTTCTTAGAGAACCAAGATACGAGCATACTACCTAAGAATTGGCATGTCCCGGAAGTACTTTTCCTATCTATCTTACATCCCCCATAATCCGCATCCGAAAAAGCATGAAGGCTAAAGGAAGAATCCTTAGGATACCAAAGGCCTAAAGTAGGTGTGTCTCTAAGGTATCTAAAAATTCTCTTAATGGCAACTAAGTGTGATTCTCTAGGACTAGCTTGAAACCTAGCACACAAGCAAACACTAAACATAATATCCGGTCTACTCGCGGTAAGGTGAAGCAAAGAATCTATCATGGATCTATAAAGCTTAGAATCAACACACTTACCTCCTTCATCTTTGTCAAGCTTTATGGAAGAACTCATAGGAGTGGCTTGAGGTTTTGCATTCTCCAAGCCAAACTTCTTGAGCATATCATTCACGTACTTAGCTTGATTTATGAAGGTGCCATCCTTCCTTTGCTTGATTTGGAGTCCCAAAAAGAATGAGAGCTCCCCCATCATGCTCATATCGAACTCACCTTGCATTAGCTTAGAAAACTCCTTACAATAACACTCATTAGTAGAACCAAAAATAATATCATCAACATAAATTTGAACTACTAAGATGTCATTGTTATATTTTTTTATGAATAGTGTTGTATCCACCTTTCCTTTTTCAAAACACTTTTCAATTAAGAAATTTGAAAGTTTCTCATACCAAGCTCTAGGAGCTTGTTTTAAACCATGTAGAGCTTTTGTAAGTTTAAACACATGGTTTGGAAATTTTGAATCCTCAAAACCCGGTGGTTGTTCAACATACACCTCTTCATTTATAAAACCATTTAAAAAGGCACTTTTCACATCCATTTGAAAAAGCTTGAAATCATGATAACATGCAAATGCAAGTAACATCCTAATAGCTTCCATCCTAGCTACGGGTGCATAAGTCTCATCAAAATCAATTCCCTCTTCTTGTGTATAGCCTTGAGCAACAAGCCTAGCCTTGTTTCTCACTATATTACCACTTTCATCTAATTTATTCCTAAAAACCCATTTTGTACCTATAGTAGATTGATTATTAGGCCTTTCAACTAATGTCCAAACTCTACTTCTCTCAAATTGATTTAATTCCTCTTGCATGGCCAAAATCCAAAAATCATCCTTTAAAGCTTCTTTAATATTTTTAGGCTCAATGCATGAAAGAAATGCGACATGATTCATTAATTTGAGAGCGGATCTAGTAGTTACCCCCTTGGATGGATCACCCAAGATTTCACCACCTTTGACATAGTTTAACTCCCTTGGGTAAGACACCTCCCTTTCCTCAAGAGCCAAGTCCTTCAAGGCTTCAAGAGGTGGATCTTGTGAATCCTCTTCTTTAGTTGAAATCTCATCCACCTTTGACGTTTGACCTCCATCAATGGCATCAATGATTCCTACATCATCATCATCACAAGATTCCTTCCTCGGAAAGAAGTTATCATCGAAAACAACATGTATTGACTCTTCAACAACTAGAGTTCTTTTATTAAATACACGATAGGCTTTAGAATTTAAAGAATACCCTAAGAAAATAGCTTCATCACTTTTAGCATCAAATTTACCTAAGTTTTCTTTACCATTATTTAAAACAAAACACTTGCAACCAAAAGGGTTAAAATAGCTGATGTTAGGCTTCTTAGATTTTAAAATCTCATAAGGTGTTTTCTTTAAAATTGGCCTAATCATTACTCGATTTATAATATAGCAAGCGGTATTTGTGGCTTCCGCCCAAAAATATTTAGGTAAATTATTTTCGCAAAGCATGGTTTTAGCCATTTCTTCTAGAGTTCGATTTTTCCTCTCAACTACCCCATTTTGTTGAGGAGTGCGAGGTGCGGAAAAATTGTGGCTAATCTCATTTTCATTTAAAAACTCGTCGAAACCTAGATTTTGAAATTCGGTTCCATGATCACTTCTAATGTGAGAAATTTTGAGTTCAAGATCATTTTGAGTTATTTTAGAAAATGTTATGAATTTTTCTAAAGCCTCATCCTTTGTACTTAAGAATAGAACCCAAGTATACCTAGAATAGTCATCTACAAGCACAAAAGCATATGATTTTCCACCCAAGCTCATTGTTCTAATTGGCCCAAAAAGATCCATATGAATCAATTGTAAACATCTACTAATAGAGACATCATTTATGGATTTAAAAGAACTTCTATGTTGTTTACCCTTTGAACATGCATCACAAATTTTATCATTTGAAAATTTAAGTTTGGGTAAACCTCTAACTAGATTAAGGGAAATTAATTTTTCTAAGACACTCATGCTAGCATGTCCTAATTTTCTATGCCAAAGCCATAAGTCATGTTCATCATGTGCAACTAAGCATGTATGGGATGAATGGATGTCATCTAAATGCACCATGTAAATATTGCCTATTCTATGTCCTATGAGCATTATTTGATTTGTTTTAATGTTTACAATTTTGCAACCACTTTTATCAAATAAAACATTAAAACCCTTATCACATAATTGACTAATGCTCAACAAATTATGTTTAAGACCGTTGACATACAAAACATTTTCAATGAAAATAGAAGAGTGATTACCAATGGAGCCTATTCCTTCAATGTGTCATTTGGAGTTGTCACCGAAAGTTACTACTCCACCACTCTTAGGCTTTAGTTCCACAAATCTACTCTTGTCACCGGTCATATGTCTTGAGCATCCACTATCAAGGTACCAAGAATTTTTTCTTGAAGCTTTAGCCTTGTAGCAATGCTCCCCCTACAAACAAAGAAATTAGGCCTTGGTTTTTGGTACCCAAATCATTTTGGGTCCATGAGTGTTAGCCTTCAACAATTTGGTTCCCTTAGGAATTCAAGAAGCAATAGCATTCAAATCATTAGAAATAATGAGTTCTTTAGGAACCCAAACACTCCTAACTCTATGACTTCTAGCTTGCTTATAAAAATTTCTTTGTTTAGGTACAAAATATTTTCTTTTTACATATTGGGATTTAGAATGATTTCCTTTTTCAAAATTATTTTCCCAATAGCAATAGATGCTTTAAGATTATCCACTTCCTTTGTGTGATAATCTTGAAAATTGGAAAGAAGTTTTTCAAGTCCAAGATTTTTAGTTTTAAGATCATTTGAAAGATTAACTAAAAACAAAACCTTCTTTTCCAATTCGAAGTTAGTTTTTGAAAATGTCTCATTTTGATTTTTTTAAATCGGAAATTGTTTTCTTGTTTTTCAAAATGGACTCTTTGTATTTTCCTACTAACTCATCATACACTTCTTGCAATTCATCATAAGCATCTTGAAGTTCCTCAATAGAAAAATCGAAATTGGATGAGTTAGAGTTTACCTTAGGTTCATCATCGATGGCCATGAGACATAGGTTGGCCACTTCCTCCTCTTCCTCGGAAGACTCATCGTCATTCCAAGTAGCAATTTGTGCTTTGAGCTTGTTCTTCTTCCCAAAGCTTTTCTTTTTCAATTGAGGACATTCAGAACGAATGTGACCCGGTTTCTTGCATTCATAGCAAGTAATTTGGTCCTTCTCCTCTTCCTTGCTTTTACTCTTGAAGTCTCCCTTTCTAATGAATTTTCTTCCACGATTTGACTTCATAAACCGAGTAAAACGTTTGGCCAACATAGCCATCTCCTCATCTTCATCCTCACTAGAATCGCTTTCTTGTTGTGAAGCCTTTAGTGCGATTCCAACTTTCTTCTTCTCAACTTCCTTCTTCTCCACTATCTTCTTCTCTTGTTCTCTTCCCTTCCTCATAATCTCATGTGTGAGTAGAGATCCAACAAGAGCATCTAGCTTGAGAGTCTTCAAATCTCTAGCTTCAATAATGGCCGTTCTCTTGCCATCCCATGACTTCGGAAGAGAATACAACAACTTTCTCACTAGGTTGTCTTCGGGAATGATTTCACCGAAACCCTTCAACCCATTGACAATGACCGAGAACCGATCAAACATCTTGGAGACACTTTCTTCGGTATCCATCTTGAAGTTCTCATATCTTAGATTGAGTAGCCCAATCTTTGTCTCCTTGACATCACTAGTTCCCTCGTATGTTGTCTCGAGGGTGTCCCAAACCTCCTTGGCATTTTCGATTGAAGACACCTTGGAGTAGATATCCGGACCAAGTGCACAAAATATTATATGAAGAGCTTTGTCATTCACTTGCATCCTTCTTCTTTCATCATCGGTCATTTCGGCTTTGATCTTTGGGATGAGCCTTTCTCCATCTCTCCTCATGGGAATGTATGGACCTTCTTCAACCACATCCCACACCAAGTAGTCGGTAGACTTGATGAAGACCCTCATCCAATTCTTCCAATAAGGATAGTTATTCCCATTGAAAAATGGTGGCTTGGTGGTGGATTGGGACTCATAGTTGGAGGTGGATGCCATTGCTTGACTTGTTGTTGATCAAACTCTCCAAGAATCGACTCAAGAGGGTTGTAATCCTTCAAATGAGTGTAGCTCTGATACCAATTATTGAGTTGATCGAACACTTGCAAATAGCCAAGAGGGGGGTGAATTGGCAATTAAAATTTTGGTGAAGAGAAAGATTGAAAATAAAAATGACACAAAGGGTTATAGTGGTTCAAGTTCTCCAAATGAACTCTACATCCACTACCTTAGCTCCCACTAAGGATTTTCAATCAATTCACTAATTGAATTCGTCCCCTTTTCTTGGATGAGGCGGAAACCTTACAATTTCGATTAAGCTTTCTACCCAAAGCTTAATCCACTCAAATACAAAGAAGAATTTGGTAAACTCAAATGTTTCCTCTCAATGGATATTTGTCTACCCAATTACAATTTGAACAACCCCAAACTCACAATACAATTTGACAAATTGAAAGACAATAGAGTTGGGTACAAGAATATGACTTTGAATAGCTCAAGGGTTTGGATTTTTGCTTTGATGATGCTTGAATGTTCAATAGTTATTGCTTGGTCAAATGAAGCTTGTTTTTATACCCTTGCATTGATTTCTAGCCGTTTGGGTAGTTGGGATCATCAATAGAGGCGTTGTGGACATTTTCCCGCATTAAATGCAGCTCTGCAGCCTACCGTATCGGTACTTGGGAAGGGCGTATCGATACATGCATCAAAGAGGAAAGAGTCGTTGTGCCTGAAAATAGGGCGTATCGATACGCATAGAAGGCGTACCGGTACGGTTTTAAGGGGCGTATCGATACGGAGTGTAGTATCGATATGGTCCAAAGTTACTGGAATCCCAAGTTATGTTTGTATAAAAAGTGTATCGATACGCATACCAAGCGTATCGGTACGGTATAACTACCTTTTGAAAATTGGGAAACCAACCAACTGACAAGTAACAGTCAAATAATTAAATGCTCGGATTTTTCAAAGATATGCTTAGCGTATCGATACGGTTACCAGGCGTTTCGGTACGGGTTCATGAAAACAATTTCCCAGATGCATATCGTATCGATACAGTTTCAAGGCGTATCGGTACGGTATGTTCAATAAAATTACAGTGACAAAATAGGGTATCGATACGCTGAGAGTATCGATACTCCTGGCCGTTTTTGCATACTTATGCTTGGAAAACATAGGAAAAGACTTTGAAAAATATATATGATTTAAGAGCAGGTCTTTAAATATTATTTTGTTCAAAAACACTTGTCAATTGTGAGACTTTAAAGAGTACTTAAAAATTTATTGTTTTGCAAATTGGTCCTTAAGTTTATGTGTTATATCAAAATCAATTTCGGTTTTACAGCTTCATAAGGTGCCATTTGAATACTTGTCTGGTAACTATTATTATAAGCAAATTCCACCAAAGGCAAGTGCTTCTCCCCAAGAGCCTTGAAATTCAATAACACAACACCTCAACATGTCCTCAAGCACTTGGATAACACGCTTCGACTGTCCATCCATTTGCGGATGATAAGAAGTATTGAAATTCAGCCGCGTACCCAATGCTTGATGCAAACACTCCCAAAACCTTGCGGTGAGCCTCGGATCTCTATCTGACACTATAGATTTTGGCACTCCATGCAATCGTACAATCTCAGCAATGTACAACTCCGCAAGCTTATCCAAAGTATACGTAGTATGTTGAGCCATGAAATGAGCACACTTCGTAAGGCGATCCACAATGACCCAAACAAAATTCTTCTTTGATGGCGATAAAGGCAAACCATACACAAAGTCCATGGTGATCCTCTCCCACTTCCATTCAGGAATCCTTAACGGCAGCAACAACCCTGAAGGAAATTGATGTTCAGCCTTAACCCGCTAACAAACCATGCATTTGCTAACATGCTCAGCGACATCTTTCTTCAATCCCACCCAATAGTACTCATCCTTCAGATTATGATACATCTTTGTACTACCAGGGTGCATAGCAAAAGGACTACTATGAGCTTCAGTCAGAATAGTGCGCCTCAACTCAACATCATTCGGCACCACTATCCGACTCCCAAAACATAAAACACCATCATCATTGAAAAAGAAATCCGATGGCCTACCTTCTGCAATATCCTGAACATGTGGCCCCAAAGAATCATCCAAAAATTGTTTATCCTTAATCAACTGAACTAGAGATGGTTTCACTTGCAGTTCAGCAACAAGGCCACCATCCCGCGATATGCTCAAGCTAGCAAACATCGCCCTTAACTCCACTGCCGCTTTCCTGCTCAATGCATTAGCCACAACATTGGCCTTCCCCGGATGATACTCGATCGTTAGATCGCAATCCTTAAGCAACTCCACCCAACGTTGTTGCATAAGATTTAACTCCTTATGAGAGATTAGATACTTCAAACTCTTAAGATCTGTGTACACAATACACTTCTCACCATAGAGATAATGTCTCTAGATCTTTAAAGCAAAAATCACTGTTGCTAGCTCAATATCATGCGTAGGGTAATTGCGGTCATATACTTTCAACTGTCGCGATGCATAAGCCACTGTCCTACCCTCTTGCATCAACACACACCCCAAACCAACATAGGATGCGTCACTATACACCACAATCTATTTTCCTGATTCAGGTTGAACCAAAATAGGAGCTTGCATCAAAGCTGCCTTTAGCTTCTCAAAATCTTGTTATCTCTCTTCTGTCCACTCATACTTGACATCCTTCTGTAACAACTTTGTCAAAGGGGTAGCAATCTTAGAAAATCCATCCACGAACCTCTGGTAGTAACCTGCCAACCAAAGGAAACTACGAACTTCATGAACAGACCTAGGAGGCTTCCAATTCACCACCGCCTCAATCTTCTAAGGATCAACTCGAATCCCTTCAGCCAAAACCACATGGCAAAGAAAAACAACTTCCTTTAGCCAAAACTCACATTTGCTCAGCTTAGCATAAAGCTGATTTTCTAACAGCGCTTGCAAAACGATCCTCAAATGGCCCTCATACTCCTCCTCAATACTAGAGTACACAAGGATATCATCGATGAACACCACAATGAACTTATCTAAGAATTCATGGAACACCCTGTTCATCATGTCCATGAAAGCAGCAGGAGCATTCGTCAATCCGAACGTCATCACTAAAAATTCATATTGCCCATATCTCGTTCGAAAGGTTGTTTTTGGAACATCCACATCCTTCACCTTTAACTGATAGTATCATTACCTCAGATCTATGAAAACACAACCGCTACTCGAAACTGATCGAAATGATCATTAATCCTCGGCAAAGGATAGTTTTTTTTGATGGTCAATTTATTCAGCTGACGATAATAAATACACATTCTCATCGCGTCATCTTTCTTTTTAACAAACAAGACCGGTGCACCCCAACGTGACACACTAGGCCGAATAAATCCTCGATCAAGCAACTCTTGAAGTTGCGTTTTTAACTCCTTCAACTCTTTGGGTGACATGCGATAGGCAGCAATGGACACCGGAGTTGTGTTCTCATACACTCAATTCCAAATCCAACCTCCCAACTAGGCGGCAAACCAGGTAATTCCTCCGGAAACACTCTAGGGAACTCACACACGATCCTTATATCCTGTACACGAACCTCTTTTGTACTAGGATTCATAACAAAAGCTAGGTATACCTCACATCCTTGACGCAACATCCGGCTTGCTTCAAGCATCAAAACAACATTAGATAAGAACTTCACATTTTCTCCCACCACCACAACCTCATAATCATCTGCAATTTTCAACGAAACTCCCTTGCTTTCAAAATATACAACGTCTCTATGCTCAACAAGCCAATCCATGCCAAGAATTACGTCAAAACCATAGAATGGTAATTCAATAAGATCGACAAGAAACACATGATCTTGCACCTTTAAGGGGCATCTCCTATACAATCTTCTTGTAACAACCGTCTCACCAAAGGAACTAGTCACACGCGTACCCACATTCAAAGACTCAACAGGCAAACCAAGCATTTGAGCATGTTCACGCAATATGTATGAGTGTGTAGATCCAGAATCAATCAAAGAAAGTAATGACAAAGGTTAGAGAGTAAAGGTACATGCGATCACGTAGGTGTCATTCCTCGCTTCTCGATGGGCATACACTCGAGCCTGGCCACCACTGTCAGGCTGAAGAGCCACCTCATGTGCTACATTCCTTCCACAATCACCCGTACGCTGGAAGTTACCACGGCCGCGCCCACGACCTCTCTGTGGCTCAGTTGCTCTCACTGGAGCCTGACCCTCTCTAAACGGTTGTGGACAATCTTTCTTCATGTGCCCACGATTACCACAGTTTCAGCATGTATCGAGATTGCCCCAACACTCACCAGTGTGCCTCTTACCACACCGATTGCACTCAAGAGTCCTCAAGAAAGCATTTATTCCTTGCTGACCTCTCCCAGGGTTACCACCCCCACGTCTAGCATCAACATGTGGTCTTCTATCTTTATGCCTCTTATAGCGATCTCTACCAAGATCACACTCTACAACTCGCTTCCCTGAGCTAGATCCTCTGGCTTGTGTAACACCCGGGTTTAGGGGTCGGGTGAAAATAATATTTCAATATTATTCTAGGTTCGGTTTTATAATTAAAATAAAGTTTCGGGTTTCGTTTTCAAATTAATTAGTTGTGTTGACCATATTTTGAAATTAAACCCCAAATAGCCATGGGTTATATGCTCTTGTGAATATCTCATTTCATTAAGGGCAAAATGGTCTTTGGCCTTTAAATTAAAACAAAACAAATAAAAAACTCCCAACTTCACTATTCACTTTCTTCTTCAAAACACACCAACGGGAAAAAGGAGAGAGCCCATCCCCCTACTATTTCATCACCTTATTCCTCCATTTTAGCTCGGTTTTGCAATGTAACTACATTTTCAACTTGTCCTCATCATTCTCTATTGAAAAGTACGAATGGTTTTAATTTTCCTCAATGTTTTGAAAATGGAGTTTTTAGAGATTTTAATTAAAAATGGTAACTTTATGTTGTTAAGCTTAATGTTTTGATTCAATGTTGTTAGTTATGAGGTTTAGGAGTTAAATGGTTCAACATATGTGAATTTTTCTTGATTTTGAGCAATTTCCGAATTTGGGTATAAATGGGGTTTTTTTAGGGTTTTGGGTGAGTTTTGGGGGTTGTTTTAGGTTGGAATTGATAGGCTATTGATAGTGCTATGGTTAGGGCTTGATTTGGGATCGTTTGTGCGTGTAAAAGGTGTTGGAAACATGGGTTTTGGATGAGGTTTTGGGGCTGCCCGAGTTTGCTAAATGTGGGGTTTGTTCATGGCTTGAAACCTTGTGAATTGTGTTTGAATTGTGTTCTGGGTTAGTATTTTGATGTTTGCGCTGATTTGAGATTGTTTGAATTGTATTGAGGTTGTTTAGAAGCGAGAACTTGTGTCGGTGAGGCATCGAGAGGAAATTCGGAAGCTTGAGGGTGGTTGCTTGCTTGGCTTGGAGCTTGGAAGCTTAGGTGAGTGGTTAATGTTTTAAAGTGGTTTTAAATGGTTGGTTCGAGCACATGGACTAGGTCGGGCTTGGTAGACCCACCTAGAGTTAGGATTAGGGTGGTAGCCTAATCCTAAACTTAAACTAGAGCCATTGGTTGAACTTGTATTTGATGTATATGCCTCGAAATATTTGTGATGTGATGATTTATGTATAATGTGTTATACATGTGAGATGAGGCATGATTTGTGATGCATTATGGCATGCATGTGAATGGTTCATGATTGTGATCATGGTGAGTACGTGCTAAGCACGGAATTGGTTGAAATGAATAATGTGGATTGTGTTAAATGTTGACACTAGTATACTTGAGTACAAATGATCGATCATTAGGATGTTAGTGTGCACACATGAGTCTAAATTCGCGCCTGGCCTTGGTGGCTTTGAGTCACCAAGGAGGAGTACGGGTTCGCCCGGAAATTTTATTTATTTATAGTCGATGATGAGTGGAATCCCATCGATGAGGCATGAGGATGAGTGGAATCCCCTCCGCGAGACCGGTGATGAGTGTAATCCCACTTTGAGGTAAAGTGGTTGTTGGATGTGAGTACCGACGTGTTTATCCTCGTATTCGGGTCATAGCTAGGTGCCAATATTGATTGATATGTGTATCAATGTGTTGTGAAATGTGATCTCAATATTTGGATGTTTATATGTGATTACATATGTTGTGAAATAGAGCTTGATGAGCATGGCATATAATTGAATATTGTTCATTCATATTTAACATTTGGCTCTTGAGGATCTTTGGTAATCATGCATTTACCTTGGTTGAGATCGTGCTTGGACCGTACATTGTCGAGGTTTGTTTTTAAAGAGCTTACCCTCACTAAACTTATTGCTTACGCTCTCTCTTTGTTCGACAATGCAGATCCTTAGTTCGTGGGTTGCTAAGTGTAAGAAGGGGGCCTCCAAGTGTGCTTCATGGGCTTGTTGTAACCCCTTAGCCCGGCCTAGACGGTTGACCCGAACTACGAAGATTACACGGGGAAAACCAAAGTCAACCCGAAAGTCAACCTTGATTAACGACCCTTTTTTCCTTTTTTAAGTTTTCTAGATGCACATTAACCATATGCGTACTCTTGAGATAAGCATACTAAAAAATCACAACAAACGGAAAGCAAAAAGGTACTCAATTGCACAACATACGAATTTAGGGACCAAATTGTAAATTCTGGAAATTAAGAGGACTTTACCAATTTTTAAGATATCATTATGAAATTAGTCATGTTTCATGCTTCTCTGCCAAATTTCACCTCAAACGGACGTCCCAAACTCAAGCAATTGCATAAACGAAGTTCAGGACTAAAATGTGAAGATTTCAAAACATAAAACCATATAATTCAGTGCCCAACGGTCAAGTGTTCCGGAACGGGGGTTGACCGTTCCGAAACGTGGGACCGTTTCGAAACCTATTCCGAAACAGGGCTTGGCAGTAGCAAAAGTGTTTCAGAACGGCTTTACCCGTTTCGAAATACCAAGGCCATTTCAGACCTCTGTTTCGAAACAGTAGTACCCGTTCCGATACGGGCTGCCCAGAAAAGCAGAAATTATCAGGTTTAACACACATTCGACCCATCAAACACATTCCTATGACCTCCTAATCATGCCAACAAGTCATCATGTATAAAAGGAACATATTTGCATCAACAAAACATATTCATGGCATCAATTAGGGAAAACCTCAATCTATAGGCATGCAACCTATTACTCCAAACCAACTATTCATCAAACCAACAAAGCAAACACCATAATGGCCAATTACATATCCAAAACATCATAGGCATCATGCCAAACTTAGGGAGTCCAAAACATCTCCTAAAAACACAATCTAGGTTCCCATTTCAAAATACCAAAAGCTAATAATGTTGTAAAAATAGTCACCATACATGAGCTTAGTCTTTCTCTTGGATTCTTGACCTCCTTGCTACCCTTAAAGCACTTCAATTCTCTGCATTATTGGTTCAAGAAATAGAGCGTAAGCACATATGCTTAGTGAGACATGCTCTAATGAAACAACACAATAACGCACTTTGTAAAACACCCTTCAAAGGCCTTTAAATTCATAAACATCATTTCTCATGCAACAATGCATACAAAACAAGCATCTCATGCTTCATTACATCAACATTTCATATTGGCTTTCAAGTGATAATCCATAACCATTTTCAACACAAAACACAATCGGATACGCGAATTACAAGCGTTGTCCCATACGCTTCATACACACTACCGAACAATCAAGGTGGAGTTTACCGGTACAATCACAACCCCTCAACACCCGTGATGGAGTCTAACGGTACAATCACAACCCCTCCACATCACTCATTGGTAGTTGTATAACATCACTAACGAGAACACGGGACACACAAGACAAGATCCTCACATAGCATTTTAACCACCATTATGATCTTAGACATCTCGTTAGTGTACTTGGATGGAGTTTACGATACCATTACAACCCCTCAACATCCAAGGTGACTTTATTCACGGTGCACCCAATCCTATAGCCGGCTAACTATATCCGATTCAAGTACTTTTAAACCAACACTTCACTTACCAATATACATCATTTACCATCATCAATTCACTGTTTTAAAGCATTAAACAAAGCCATTAAACCATCATGCATCACTATGCATCAAAACCACATTTATCAATGTCAAACCAAGGATCTCATACCTTGAGCATCCTTAAACATATGGCTTTCAAAACCAGCGTTAATCATGCTAAAATATGCATTCAAAACAGAATTTAAACATGCAAATTAAACACATTGCATCCAACCATCTCATGGTTCATCAAAGAGAGAGTTTCTCCGAAAACGTACTCTTGAGCTTAGTTAAGTTGCTTAGACTAAAACTAAGCTCCCAAAACCTTCAAACATTGGTTTCAAAGCTGAAAACCAAGCTTCACTCACCAATTCCGTTTTGCAAGCTTGCCGAAACGCCGTTCAAGCCTCCGGATCAACACCACAAGGATCCGAAGTTGTCTCCCCTGTTTTAAACACATCAAAGAAGAGGATTAACGCATCATCATGCATTAAAATCTTCAGCCATTACACCCAAACTCGCTGCTCTCACCAAAACTCACATTTCAGCTACCAAACACAACCAAAAACACATCCAAACACTTCCACAACGTTATCCAGCCAAGATCCATCACTTCTAAACATTCTTAGACATCAATTAACATCCAAAAAGAACCTAATCACGTCCTTATACCTCCAGCTATAGCAGAAAACCAAAATCACCCCAAAAACCACCATTTTCACAAGTAAAAACTTAGGAAAATCAACCTATTCGGGATTGTATTGATTAAACCTCAATTACACATCATGAAACATCCAAAATACATTAAAAAGGCATCTCAAAACAGAGCCCAAACAACCTCCACGAAATTCTTCAAAATTTGATCAAAATCTCAAGTTTTAAGCCAAAATCAAGATCATAACATTAAAACATTTAATAAAACTTAATTTAAGGATTGAGAACTTGGGAATTTCAGTAAAGAACTGAGTATTTAGAGGAGAAGGACGTTCATACCTCTAAATGTGGATTTCTCCTTATTTAGAGCTAAAATCCTTTAAAAATTCAATAAGCAAATGAAGAGGATTTGATGTAGAAATGATTAGGAATCATTTGAGGATTGAAATCTCATCATTTGGTGTGAAAATAAAAAGAAAATTGCTGTGGAAATGTGTTTGGCTGAGGGAATTTTGAGAGAAAATGAAATGGGAAAATCTTAGCAAAAGTTAGTTATGAAACTAAAATATGGTTTTTCCCTCTTTTCTTTTTATTAATTAAACATTAAATGAGTCTTTAAATATCAAGAAAAATCTTGAGAAATCCTCTCTTGGGTAAATTAGCTCCTTAATGATTCAAAGTTTCAATCCTTTCAAAACAGTCACGAACTTTTCAAAAATTATATTTTAGTCACTAACTCGAAATGTCATATTTCCAAGCCTCGTTTTATAAAATTGGTTTCACCACTCTCTTATATATATTAAAAGAGGATTTTTAGATATTTTTCCATATTTTTAATGCATCCCGAACTAGGCTTTCCCTAAAACCACCTTTTATTCGAACCGAAAGTTAGAGCGGTCCGGTTCAGACCCTAAACTTCCAAGCCCAAAATTGGGGTGTTACAACTCTCCCCCCCCCCCCTTAAGAAATTTCGTCCTCGAAATTTACCTGGAGGAAAAAGGTATGAAAACTGCTTCATCATGTCATCCTTTCGTTCCCACGTGGCTTCTTCAGCACCACGATGCTTCCACAACACCTTTACCAACTCAATGGTCTTGCCTCGAAGAACTTTACTGTCGGAATCCAAAATCTCCACTGGTTCCTCATCATAGGTCAAATCCGGATTCAACTCCACTTTCTCCACAGGCATGACATGCGAAGGATCCGATCTATACCTCCGAAGCATAGAGACATGAAACACATCATGAATCTTTTCCAACTCTCGCGGTAACCTCAACTTGTACGCAACAGGACCCACACGCTCAATCACCTCGTATGGTCCAATGTCCCTAGGGCTCAACTAACCCTTTCGGCCAAACCTCATCACCTTTTTCCAAGGCGAAACTTTCAAAAACACACGATCACCCACCGCATACTCAACCTCCTTACGCTTCAAATCCTTGTAAGACTTCTGTCGATCAGAAGCTACCTTCAACCGCTCACAAATGAGCTTCACCTTCTCGGTGGTTCCTTTCAACAAAGCTGGCATCGAAACCAACTTCTGACCTGTCTCAGCCCAACAAAGCGGAGTTCTGCACTTCCTTCCGTACAAAGCTTCATAAAGTGCCATTTGAATACTTGCCTAATAGTTATTATTATAGGCAAACTCCACCAAAGGCAAATGCTTCTCCCAAGAGCCCTGAAACTCAATCACACGGCACCTCAACATATCCTCCAGCACTTGGATAACTCGCTCAGACTGTCCATCCGACTGTGGATGATAAGATGTACTGAAATTCAACCGTATACCCAAAGCCTGATGCAAACACTGCCAGAAACGCGATGTAAACCTCGGATCTCTATCTGACACAATCGACTTTGGCACACCATGCAGCCGCACAATCTCAGCAATGTACAGCTCCGCAAGATTATCCAAAGTATACGTAGTATGCACAGGCAAGAAATGCGCACACTTCGTCAGACGATCCACAATCACCCACACCGAATTCTTCTTCGATGGCGTCAAAGGTAAACCAGACACAAAGTCCATGGTAATCCTTTCCCACTTCCACTAAGGAATCCTCAACGGTTGCAACAACCCTGAAGGAAACTGATGCTCAGCCTTAACTCGCTGACATATCATGCACTTGCTCACAAACCCAGCAACATCTTTCTTTAAACCCACCCAATAGTACTCATCACGAAGATCACGGTACATCTTAGTACTACCAGGGTGCATAGCAAAAGGACTATTATGAGCTTCAGTCAGAATAGCGCGCCTCAACTCAACATCATTGGGCACTACTATCCGACTTCCAAAGCATAAGACTCCATCATCATTAAAGCAGAAATCCGATGGCATATCCTCAGCAATATCTTGAACATGTGACACCAAGGAATCCTCCAACAACTGCTTATCCTCTATCAACTAAACCAAGGATGGTTTCACTTGCAACTCAGCCACAAGACCACCATCACGCGAAATGCTCAAACTGGCAAACATAGCCCTCAACTCCACTACCACCTTCCTACTCAAGGCATCCGCTACAACATTAGCTTTACCCGGATGGTACTCAATCGTTAAATCGTAATCCTTAAGCAACTCCACCCAACGTCGTTGCCTAAGATTCAACTCTTTCTAAGACATCAAATACTTCAAACTCTTGTGATCCGTGTACACAGTACACTTCTCACCATACAGGTAATGTCTCCAAATTTTCAAAGCAAAAACAACCGCAACTAACTCAATGTCATGCGTAGAATAATTGCGCTCATGCACCTTCAACTGACGCGATGCATAAGCCACCACCTTACCCTCTTGCATCAACACACATCCCAAACCAACATAGGACGCGTCACTATACACCACAAACTCTTTCCCTGATTCAGGTTGAACCAAGATAGGAGCTTGCGTCAAAGCTGCCTTAAGCTTCTCAAAAGCCTGCTGTCTCGCTTCCGTCCACTCAAACTTAACATCCTTCTGCAACAACTTCGTCAAGGGTGCAGTAATCTTCGAAAATCCATCCACGAACCTCCGATAGTATCCCGCCAAGCCAAGGAAACTACGAACTTCATGAACAGACTTAGGAGGCTTCCAATTCATCACTGACTCAATATTCTGAGGATCAACACAAATCCCCTCAGCAGAAACCACATGACCAAGGAACACAACTTCCCTGAGCCAGAACTCACACTTGCTCAGCTTAGCATAAAGTTGATTCTCCAACAAAGCCTGCAACACAATTCTCAAATGCCCCTCATGCTCCTCCTCGGTACGAGAGTACACGAGAATATCATCAATGAACACCACAACAAATTTGTCCAAGTATTCATGGAACAATCTATTCATCATGTCCATGAAAGCTGCAGGAGCATTCGTCAAACCAAACGGCATCACAAGAAACTCATAATGCCCATACCTTGTTCTGAAGGCTGTCTTTGGCACATCCACATCCTTCACCTTCAACTTGTAATACCCTGACCTTAAGTCAAATTTAGAGAACACAGCCGCTCCCCGAAATTGATCAAAAAGATCATCAATCCTCTGTAATGGATACCAATTCTTGATAGTCAACTTGTTATGCTGACGGTAATCGATTCACATTCTCATAGTGTCATCTTTTTTTTACAAACAAGACCGGTGCACCCCAAGGCGACACACTCGGTGGAATGAAACCACGATCAAGCAACTCCTAAAGTTGCGTCTTCAGCTCCTTTAACTCTTTAGGTGCCATTCGATAAGGAGTAATGGACACTGGAGTTGTGTTTTCATACAGCTCAATTCCAAACTCCACTTCGCGATTAAGAGGCAATCCAGGCAACTCCTCCGAAAACACACCAGGAAACTCTCGCACAGTCCTGATATCTTGCACTCGCAACTCCTTAGAGCTAGGGTTCATCACAAAGGCTAGGTAGGCTTCACAACCTTGCCTCAGCATCCTGCTCGCTTCCAATGTAGACACCACATGGGCAAGAAACTTCACATTCTCACCCACCACCACTACCTCATAATCATCTGCGAGCTTCAACGAAACTCGCTTATTCTCAAAATCCACCACAGCTCGATGTTCAACAAGCCAATCCATACCAAGGATCACATCAAAACCAAAGAAAGGTAATTCCATGAGATCGACATGAAAAACATGGTTTTGCAAAACCAAGGGACATCTTCTATAAAGCTTTCGTGTCACAACAGTCTCACCAAAAGAACTAGTTACACGCATACCAAAATCCAAAAACTCAACAGGCAAACCAAGCAATTGAGCATGTTCACACAATATGTATGAGTGTGTAGATCCAGAATCAATCAAGGAAAGTAATGACAAGGATTGCAAAGTGAAAGTACCTGCTATCACATCCGTGTCATTCCTCCCCTCCCTCTTAGCATACACTTGGGCCTGGCCACCACCCTCAGGTTGAACAGCCACCATATGAGCCACATTCCTTCTACCATCCTCTCTGCGCTGAAAGTTACCACGGCTGCGCCCACGACCTCTCTGTTGTGCAACAACTCAAGGAGCACGTCCCTGACCACCACCGGCCAACAGAGGACACTCCCTCCTCATGTGATCCGCTGAACCACAGTTCCATCACGAATTACCGATCGCCACAACAGGAGCCTGCACCTCTCTCGCTACCCGAGGACAATCACGCCTCAAATGACCACGCGATCTACACACCCAGCATGTGTTCTGATCAGCTCTCGCACTGTCTCCCTGAACAGGCGCACCTTACCCTCCACCACCATGCCTAGCCGAAGACTGATACCTCCGATCACGTCCTCTCTTGTTCCGTCCACCACCGGAACTATACTCAGCAGCTCGCTTTCCCGCACTAGAACCAGCACTCCTAGAGGACAAGCACAAATTCAGCTCAATATCCTTCGCTCTACTAACCAACACATCAAAGTCAGTGTACTCAGCGGCCAGCATATAGGTCTTTACATCCGTCACCAAACCATAACGGAAACGTTCAGACCTCTCACGCTCATCAGGGATAAGCTCAGGTGCGTACTGACTGAGACGGACAAACTGAACCTCGTACTCAGCCACTGACATCAGCTTCTTTTTCTTTTCATACAAGTATCGCACACCCAGATACTTCCTCTTGAACGCGTTTAGAAAGAACGTCCAAGTTACATCAGCTTCTTCCATTCCGGAGACAGTGTTCGTCCACCAGGTATACGCATCATCATGCAACAGCGACACCACACAGCCTAGCTTCTGCACCTCATTGCAGTTCATTTGTCCCAAAATTCTCTTGGTACTTTCCAACCAAGACTCAGAACCTTCTGCAGACAAACCCCTGAACTCAGTCCCTCCCAGACTGTGCAAATGTTCCAAAGGTAGTCTAGCATTAGCATCGCCCTGATGCCCAGCTCCATGAGCCCCAGCTACTGTCGTCTGAAAGGCTCCAGCAATAGCCTGAATCGGCACTGTCATGTCAGGAGCAGCTTGCCCCTGCCCAGCTTCAGGTCTAGCGACCCCAGCACCAGCACCAGCTCCATCACCTCTAGCACCACCACCACCGGGTGGAGGAGGTAAATCCACTACATTCTCCGCATTCTCTTCATTGTCGTTTTGATCCATAGCTCGCGTATTAATCCTCGTCTCTCTACGAGGTCCCATTCACTAAACACTGCACTAACACAATGCAATAAACATAATCAAGCTCAGCAAGGTAAGAAATCCAAGTACTCAAGCTCATTTTCAAATAAAAACAAGTCATTTCATTAGTTTTGATATGGCAATGAGTCCCTCTAACATGCTTCATCTCAGCATACATCACAATTGTAACATTCTTTACAATTCACACATCATTCTTCATTCGCAAAACACATCATGCATTCATACATACATCACCCACATAATTATTCCCAATTACACGAGAACTCAGCTCTGATACCACCAAATGTAACCCCCTTAGCCCGACCTAGACGGTTGACCCGAACTACTAAGATTACAAGGGGAAAACCAAAGTCAACCCGAAGTCAACCTTGATTAACGACCCTTTTTTTTCCTTTTTAATTTTTTCTAGATGCACATTAACCCTAGGCGTACTCTTGAGATAAGCATACTCAAAAATCACAGCAATCGGAAAGCAAAAAGGTACTCAATTGCACAACATACGAATTTAGGGACCAAATTGTAAATTCTGGAAATTAAGAGGACTTTACCAATTTTTAAGACACCATTATGAAATTAGTCATGTTTCATGCTTCTCTGCCAAATTTCACCTCAAACGGACGTCCCAAACGCAAGCAATTACATAAACGAAGTTCAGGACTAAAACGTGAAGATTTCAAAACATAAAACCATATAATTCAGTGCCCAACGGTCAAGTGTTCCAGAACGGGGGTTGACCGTTCGGAAATGCGGGACCGTTTCGAAACCTGTTCCGAAACAGGGCTTGGCAGTAGCAAAAGTGTTTCGGAACATCTCTACCCATTTCGAAACACCAAGGCCATTTTAGACCCCTGTTCGAAACAGTAGTACCCGTTCCGAGACGGGCTGCACAGAAATGCAGAAATTATCTGGTTTAACACACATTCGACCCATCAAACACATTCCTATGACCTCCTAATCATGCCAACAAGTCATCATGCATAAAAGGAACATATTTGCATCAACAAAACATATTCATGGCATCAATTAGGGAAAACCTCAATCTATAGGCATGCAACCTATTACTCCAACCCAACCATTCATCAAACCAACAAAGCAAACACCATAATGGCCAATTACATATCCAAACTTTGGGAGTCCAAAACATCTCCCAAAAACACAATCTAGGTTCCCATTGCCAAATACCAAAAGCTAATAACGTTGTAAAAATAGTCACCATACATGAGCTTAGTCTTTCTCTTGGATTCTTGACCTCCTTGCTGCCCTTAAAGCACTTCAATTCTCTACATTATTGGTTCAAGAAAGAGAGCGTAAGCACATATGCTTAGTGAGGCATGCTCTAATGAAACAACACAATAATGCACTTTGTAAAACACCCTTCAAAGGCCTTTAAATTCATAAACATCATTTCTCATGCAACAATGCATACAAAAAAAGCATCTCATGCTTCATTACATCAACATGTCATATTGGCTTTTCAAGTGATAATCCATAACCTTTTTCAACACAAAACACAATCGGATACGCGAATTACAAGCGTTGTCCCATACGCTTCATACACACTACCGAACACATAAGGTGGAGTTTACCGGTACAATCACAACCCCTCAACACCCGTGATGGAGTCTAACGGTACAATCACAGCCCCTCCACATCACTTATTGGTAGTTGTATAACATCACTAACGAGAACACGGGACACACAAGACAAGATCCTCACATGGCATTTTAACCACCATTATGATCTTAGACATCTCGTTAGTGTACTTGGATGGAGTTTACGGTACCATTACAACCCCTCAACACCCAAGGCGACTTTATTCACGGTGCACCCAATCCTATAGCCGGCTAACTATATCTGATTCAAGTACTTTTAAACCAACACTTCACTTGCCAATATACATCATTTACCATCATCAATTAATTGTTTTAAAGCATTAAACAAAGCTATTAAACCATCATGCATCACTATGCATCAAAACCACATTTATCAATGTCAAACCAAGGATCTCTTACCTTGAGCATCCTTCAACACATGGCTTTCAAAACCAGCATTAATCATGCTAAAATAGGCTTTCAAAACAGAATTTAAACATGCAAATTAAACACATTGCATCCAACCATCTCATGGTTCATCAAAGAGAGAGTTTCTCCGAAAACGTACTCTTGAGCTTAGTTAAGTTGCTTAGACTTAAACTAAGCTCCCAAAACCGTCAAACATTGGTTTCAAAGCTGAAAACCAAGCTTCACTCACCAATTCCGTTTCGCAAGCTTGCCGAAACGCCGTTCAAGCCTCCGGATCAACACCACAAGGATCCGATGTTGTCTCCCCTGTTTTAAACACATCAAAGTAGAGGATTAATGCATCATCATGCATTAAAATCTTCAGCCATTACACCCAAACTCCCTGCTCTCACCAAAACTCACATTTCGGCTACCAAACACAACCGAAAACACATCCAAACACTTCCACAACATTACCCAGCCAAGATCCATCACTTCTAAACATTCTTAGACATCAATTAACATCCAAAAAGAACCTAATCACGTCTTTATACCTCCAGCTATAGCAGAACATCAAAATCACCCCCAAAACCACCATTTTCACAAGTAAAAACTTAGGAAAATCAACCTATTCGGGATTGCATTGATTAAACCTCAATTACACATCATTAAACATCCAAAATACATTAAAAAGGCATCTCAAAACAGAGCCCAAACAACCTCCACGAAATTCTTCATGATTTGATCAAAATCTCAAGTTTTAAGCCAAAATCAAGATCACAACATTAAAACATTTAATAAAACTTAATTTAAGGATTGAGAACTTGGGAATTTCAGTAAAGAACTGAGTATTTAGAGGATAAAGACGTTCATACCTCTAAATGTGGATTTCTCCTTGTTTAGAGCTAAAATCCTTGAAAAATTCAATAAGCAAATGAAGAGGATTTGATGTAGAAATGATTAGGAATCATTTGAGGATTGAAATCTCATCATTTGGTGTGAAAATCAAAAGAAAAGTTGTTGTGGAAATGTGTTTGGGTGAGGGAATTTTCAGAGAAAATGAAATGGGAAAATTTTAGCAAAAGTTAGTTATGAAACTAAAATATGGTTTTCCCCTTTTTTCTTTTTATTAATTAAACATTAAATGAGTCTTTAAAAATCAAGAAAAATCTGGAGAAATCCTCCCTTGGGTAAATTAGCTCCTTAAAGATTCAAAGTTTCAATCCTTTCAAAAGAGTCACGAACTTTTCAAAAATTACATTTTAGTCACTAACTCGAAATGTCATATTTCCAAGCCTCATTTTATAAAATTGATTTCACCACTCTCTTATATATATTAAAAGGTGATTTTTAGATATTTTCCCATATTTTTAATGCATCCCGAACTAGGCTTTCCCTAAAACAACCTTTTATATTCGAACCGAAATTTAGACCGGTCCGATTCAGACCCTAAACTTCCAAGCCCAAAATTGGGGTGTTACACTTGTTTAGCTACCAAGTATGAACATTTTAATTATGATGTAATGGTCAAGCAATGGGACATGTAATCGTGTTATGATGCTTTTGAATTATGTTGTTGTTGATGTTGTTTAGGAGCATGTTTGACTCCTCGTTTGTGCTTGTTAAAATGGCTTTTGGGATGTATGCCATGCTTGTAACCATGTTATTCTTTTGCCTACCTTAAATTGTCTAAGTATTGGCTATGTTGATGTATGCTTTTGGTAATGCCTTGTCTTGATGTCTATCTATATGTGTCTTGGGTGTTTTAAGCATGCTTGTTATGTTGGTTTGCCTTAGGATTGATGTTAGTGTGATGTTTGAAGTTTTAGAGGGGTTTAGGGGCATCCTTGTGCCATAAACCAGCTAAAACCAGTCTGCAGACAGAGGGCGTTTCGAAACGGGCTACCCTATTTCGATACGGTCCCTTTGTTTTTGTCCGGGTGTTTTGAAACGCGGGATGGCCGTTTCGGTGCATTTTCACTACTGGAATTTTGAGAAATTGACGAGATGAAGGTGTTCCGAAACAGGTCTATGGAGTTTCGAAACGGTCAAAATCTCGTTGACCACAAGAAGTTGACCATGGAGGGTGTTTCAGAACGGTTGACCTCCGTTCCGATACGGCCTCTTCGTGTGGGCTCAGAACCGTTGACCAGGTCAAGGCGTTTCGATACACCTTGAGGGTGTTTCGAAATGGCCTATTTAATCACTTAAAAATGGACTGTTTTGCATAGGTTGTTCAAGTTATTGTTGTATGAATGTTTGTCTTTCCGCTGTTATGATCACATAGGATTCGAATGAGCCTTTAGTAAAGATTAAATTTAAAAAGATATTTTTTGGGTCGTTAACCGAGGAGGAACCTTAACGGGTTTTGCTTCGGTTTTCCCCGTGTGGCCAACTCGAACCGGTCAAGCGTCCGGACCGGGACGAGGGGGTTACACTTGTTGGTATCAGAGCCTAAGGTTACCGAGACCTTGGGCAGGTAAGTGAGGTAAGTTCAAGTTTTGTATTGTTATGCACGGTGTTTGCTTGCCTTGTAAGTATGATTGCTTGTATGACAAGTATGTTGATTGTTTTGTTTAAAAGCATGTTGTTTGAGAGTCCCAATGCTACTATTACATCGGAAAAGAATTTTAAGTGAGGGAAACGTACTTGAGCACTTGGAAGCCTTGCCTTGCTAACCCAATCTTGTATGTTTTGTTTGTTGTGGTTGTAGTTATCGTTTGTGAGTGATGTCTAGGCCGAGGGTGGTTCGTCAGGAACCACGTGTTGCGGCTCCGGTTGAGCCGGTGATTGGAGTGAAGGCTCATATAGAAGGGTCGGTGGCCGCGGGAGTTGGAGCTCCTCCACCACTTCCACCACCACCACCTCCTCCGCTTGGAGTTGGAGGCGAGGATGGAGCTGAAGGAGAGGGACCTCAAGGTGGCCAAGGTCCGGCCGGAATCGATATGACTCCGCTAGTGCAAGCTATAGCGGGAGCATTTCAGGTCGCAGTTGCGGGAGCTCAGGCTGCAGCTCAGCCTAGGTGTGACGATGCTAGTCTACCTTTGGAGAGGCTCCGTAGTTTGGGGGCCGAAGAGTTCAGAGGGTCTACTCCAGAGAGGTCTGAGTTATGGTTGGAGAAGACAGTTCGCATCTTAGCTCAAATGGGTTGTGTGGGCGCACGTAGATTGGGTTGTGTGATCTCTTTGCTTCAGGGCGATGCCTACACTTGGTGGGTCACCATTACTACCGGAGTTCCAAAGGCTGAGAGAGATTGGGATTTCTTTGAGTCCGCTTTCAGGAAGAAGTACTTGGGGCCGAGGTACCTAGATGAGAAGAAGCGTGAGTTTATGGCTCTTGTTCAGGGAGATGCTACTGTGAGTGACTACGAGATCCGCTTTGTTCGTCTGAGTCAGTATGCTTCAGAGTTGGTGCCTACTGAGGGGGCCCGATGTGATCGTTTCAGATATGGGCTTCATGAGGAAGTTAAGAGGTAAACCTTAGCTTCTGATTATTCTGACTTTGATGTCTTGGTTGCTAGAGCCAAGGACATTGAACATAGCTTGGGGCTGACCAAACGTTCTGGAGGATCTAGTTCTGGTAAGAGACACAACAACATTGATGGTAGAGATGCCAAGAGGCATAGAGGTGGCAGACATCAGTTTGACCATAGACTTGGCGGTGGCCATCATGGTAGGGGCCATCAGGGCCATAGAGGAGGAGGGCGGTTGCCCGAGTGCACCCGCTGTGGGAGACAGCACACTGGTGAGTGTTGGGGTAACTTTCATGCTTTTTGGAACTGTGGTTCGAGGGACCACTTTAGGAAGGATTGTCCGCATCAGGCGGCACATGCACCGAACATTGCTCAGGCTCCTGCGAGAGCGAATGATTTTCAGAGAGGCTGTGGGCGCGGTTGTGGCTACTTCCAGCCTAGGGCTGATGCACCTATGGTAGATGCTCAGAGGAACCTTGCTCATGCTGTGGCAGCGCAGCCTGAGGGAGGAGGACCAACAAGAGTCTATGCTCAGAGAGAGGCTGGAAACGACACTGATGTGATAGCATGTAATTTCGAGTTACAGTCTATGTCTTTGCTTTCTTTGGTTGATTCAAGTTATACACATTCCTACATTTTGAGTGAGCATGCACGGAAGTTAGATATACATGTTGAGATTTTAGATGTAGGTATGCATGTGACTATTTCTTTTGGTGAGACAGTTGTGGTTAGACGTATGTATAGGAGATGTCCACTGAAGATTCAGGGTCATGTGTTCTCTATTGATATGATGGAAATTCCTTTCTATGGCTTTGATATTATTCTGGGTATGGACTGGTTGGTTGAACACCGAGCTAGTGTATATTTTGAGAAGAAGAGAATTTCCTTGAAGCTTTCTGATGACTACGAGGTAGTAGTAGTAGGTGAGAACATTAAGTTCTTGTCTAATGTTGTGTCAGCTTTAGAGGCTCATATGTTGATGGATTCCGGATGTGGGGCTTACTTAGCTTATGTTATGAATCTGAATATGAGTGAAGTTAGACCGAAAGATATTAGAACAGTTTGTGACTTTCCGGATGTGTTTCTTGAAGAGTTACCGGGTTTACCTCATGACAGAGAAGTTGAGTTTGTGATTGAGATTGTTTCAGGGTCTAATCCAGTTTCGATAGCTTTGTATCGTATAGCTCCTAAAGAGTTGAAAGAATTGAAAAGTCAATTGCAAGAATTATTAGACCATGGTTTCATTAGGCCTAGTAGTTCCCCTTGGGGTGCTCCCGTGTTGTTTGTGAAAAAGAAGGATGGTAGTATGATCATGTGTATTGATTACAGGCAGTTGAATCAGTTGACTGTGAAGAACAAGTATCCGTTGCCTCGCATAGAAGATTTGTTTGATCAGTTGAGAGGTGCTTCAGTGTTCTCGAAGATAGATTTGAGATCCGGGTACTACCAGTTGAAGGTAAAAGAGTGTGATGTTCCGAAAATAGCTTTTAGGACTAGATATGGTCACTATGAGTTTCTTGTGATGCCGTTTGGGCTCATGAATGCACATGCAGCATTCATGGATATGATGAACAGAATTTTTAGAGACTATCTAGACCGTTTTGTATTTGTTTTCATTGATGATATACTTGTGTACTCGAAGACAGAAGAAGAGCATGATGAGCACTTGAGATTTGTTTTACAGAGATTGTTGAGCAATCAGTTGTATGCGAAGCTTAGTAAATGTGAGTTCTGGATTCAAGAGGTTGTATTTCTTGGCCATGTTGTTTCGGCCGAAGGTATCCGTGTTGATCCATCGAAGATTGAAGCTATTGTTGAGTGGAAACAACCTAAGTCTGTGACCGAGATTAGGAGTTTCCTAGGATTAGCCGGTTACTATAGGAGGTTTGTTGATGGTTTCTCTAGAGTAGCTGCTCCTTTGACTAAATTATTGCAAAAATGAGTTAAATTCGAGTGGTCAGATGCAAGACACAAGGCCTTTGAGAAATTGAAAGAAGCGTTGACAAATGCTCCAGTGTTAGTACAACCTATATCATGTAAAGAGTTTGTGATTTATAGTGATGTTTCCTACATAGGTTTAGGATGTGTTTTGATGCAAGCAAGGAGAGTTGTTGGTTATGCTTCTAGATAGTTGAAGGTTCATGAGAAGAACTATCCTACTCATGATATAGAGTTAGCCGTAGTTGTGTTTGCATTGAAGATTTGGCGTCATTACTTGTATGGTGAGAAGTGTATAGTTTACACCGACCACAAGAGCATGAACTACTTGATGACACAGAAAGAGTTGAACTTGAGACAAAGAAGATTGCTAGAGTTGCTAAAAGACTATGATTTGACCATTGAGTACCATCCGGGTAAGGCAAATGTAGTAGTCGATGCTTTGAGTAGAAAAATGGTCGTTGAGTTGAGAGCTATGTTTGCTAGATTGAGAGTATCCGATGATGGTGGTTTGATCACCGAGTTGCAAGTGAAGCCTTCTTTGATTTAGTTGATTAGAGAGAAGCAGTTGCAAGATTTGACTTTAGTCCCTCATGTTCAGGACATAGCCGAAGGAAGACCGATCGAGTATAGTTTCAGTGGTGAGAGCTTGTTGTGCTTTAGAGATAGAATTGTTGTACCAGAAGATGTTGAGTTGAGACGACAAATTCTGAGTGAAGCACATTCGAGTCCTTTTTCTATGCATCCGGGTAGTACCAAAATGTACCGTGACTTGAAGAATGATTACTTCTGGGTTGGTTTGAAGAAAGATGTAGCCGAGTATATGAGCCGTTGTATGGTTTGTCAGAGAGTGAAGGCAGAACATCAGGTTCCTTCAGGTTTGTTACAGCCTTTGAAGATTCCGCAATAGAAATGGGAGAGGATCACCATGGAATTTGTGTCGGGGTTGCCTTTGTCTCCTTCGAAGAAGAATTCTGTGTGGGTGATTATTGATAGGTTCACTAAGTGTGCTCAATTCTTAGCAGTGAACACTACAGATTCCTTAGACAAGTTGGCAAACTTGTACATCCGTGAGATTGTGAGACTTCATGGAGTTCCGAAGTCTATTGTTTCAGATAGAGATCCTAGATTTACTTCGAGGTTATGGGGTTGTTTGCATAATGCTCTAGGTAGCCGTTTGCATTTCAGCACGTCTTATCATCCACAGTCTGATGGGCAGTCAGAGCGAGTGATACAGATTTTAGAGGATATGCTTCGTTGTTGTGTGATTGACTTCCAGGGTTCTTGGGAGAAGCACCTACCTTTAGTTGAGTTTGCTTACAACAACAGTTATCAATCTAGCATTCAGATGGCTCCTTATGAGGCTTTGTATGGTAGACGATGTAGGACTCCGATTTGTTGGGCTGAAATAGGTTAGAGATTGTTACCTATGCCGGATTTGCTTAAGGGGACTACTGACAAGGTGAAGTTGATTTGTGATCGTTTGAAAGCAGCTTCTGATCGTCAGAAGTCTTATGCGGATTTGAAGAGGAAAGAGATTGAGTACTCCATGGGTGAGAAAGTGTTTCTGAAAGTATCTCCGTGGAAGAAGGTGATGAGATTTGGCCGGAAGGGCAAGTTGAGTCCGAGGTTCATTGGTCCATATGAGATAGTTGAGCGGATTGGGCTTGTAGCTTACCGTTTGAGGTTACCTTCTGAGTTAGAGAAGATCCATAATGTCTTTTATGTGTCTATGCTTAGGAGATATAGATCGGATCCTTCTCATGTTATGCATGTTGAGGAGATAGAGTTGAATCCGGATTTGTCTTATAATGAAGAGCCCGTTGAAATGCTTGCTTCTGATAGCAAGGTGTTGCGTGGTAAGACCATAAAGTTGGTCAATGTAACCCCCGTAGCCCGGTCTAGACGGTTGACCCGAACTACGAAGATTACACGGGGAAAACCAAAGTCAACCCGAAAGTCAACCTTGATTAACGATCCTTTTTTTTCTTTTTAATCTTGTCTAGATGCACATTAACCTTAAGTGTGATCATACAAACAACATATCAAAAGATCACAAACATCAGAGATCAAACAGGGACCCAATTGAACAAAATACAACTTTAGGGACCAAATTGTAAATTCTGATAAATTAAGGGACTTAGCCCAAATTAAAGTTACCATCTTGAAATTAGTCAGGTTCCATGCTTCTCTGTGAAATTTCAGCTTAAAAGGACATCCACAGCTCATGCAATTGATCACACAAGATTTAGGACCAAAACGCAAACATTTCAAAACATGTAACCACCTTGTCAGTCCCCTAACGGTCGACCGTTCCGAAACAGGCTAGCCCTGTTCCGAAACACGGGCCGTTCCGAAACGGGTTCCGGAACATGGCCTCGGCAGAGGCTAAACCGTTTCGAAACGGTGCATACCGTTTCGGACGCCTGGGTTCATGTAAGGCACCCGTTCCGAAACGGTACACCCCTGTTCCGAAACGCCTGCACAAAAACCAGCAAACAAGCATACTAAATCATGCAATTGGACACTCAAACGTGCTCCAAACATCACCAAACTTTACCGGCATGCAATTAAACATATTTAACACATATAAGCATCATCAATTTAACAAAATAACATCACAAGCAAAAAGCCCCAAATTCAAGGTCATGCTTCCCACACAAGCTAACATTCAAGCCTTAAACCTTCATAAGCAAGCAATATAAATTCAATCCAAAAACCAGCAATTCAAACAATCATTTAACATCCATAGGGAGTCTCAAACACCTCCCAAAACATACACATTGGTCCCCCATTGCCAAATCAACCAAAAGCTAAAATGTTTAACAAAACCTTCCATACATTGAGCTTTACTTGAACTTGTGTGCTTGCCTCCTCTTGCTGCCCTCAATGCACTCTAATGCTCTGCATTATTGAATCAAGAAAACGAGCGAGCGTAAGCCAAAGCTTAGTGAGGAGCGCTCTTTAAAAACCATTCAATAATGCATTTAAATCCATTTGTAAATCATGCTTGTAAACAACCTTTACACATGCTCAAAGCATACTTTAAATCAAGCAATAACATGCTTCCACATTTCATTTAAACTAGCATCTCATGCTTCAACATAAACATCAAATCATGCATCTCATGCATCTCATGTACAAAACATGTCATATTGGCTCAAGTGATACATTTCATTTATAAAATCAAGTTCAACAACTTTCCCCAAGGACTTTTAAACACCTTGGACCCCAAGGACTTTTAAACACCTTGGCCATGGACTTTTAAACACCATGAATGGACCACACAAGGACTTTTAACCACCTTTGTGTCCGTAGCTTGAAATACCCCAAGGACTTTTAAACACCTTGGCCCCAAGGACTTTTAAACACCTTGGCCCCATGGACTTTTAACCACCATGGAAAGGAGCACCTAAGGACTTTTAACCACCTTAGTGTCCGCAACAAGATTCATCCAAGGACTTTTAACCACCTTGATGATCTTAGATAACAAGGCTCACTCAAGGACTTTTAACCACCTTAGTGACCTTCACTTTTACAAACCATCACTTGCCAATACACACTTTATACATCATGTAATCCACTGTTTAAAAGCATTTAAACCAAACCATTTCATCATGCATTTCAAAGCATTAAATCATCATTTAACAATGCATAAAAACAAGGCACTCTTACCTAGAGACACCTTCAACACATGGCTTAAATCATCAGCATAAATCATGCTAAAACATCAGCAATTAACATGCTAAAACATGCTTTCCAAAACAGTAGCAAATCATGCAAAATCATCATTTCACATTTCATCAAAACATGGCACCCACTCTAAGAGAGTAATCCGAAAACTTACACTTGAGCTTAGCAAAGTTGTTTAGACTTATACTAAGCTCCCAAAACCTTCAACCTTTGGTTTAAAAGCTGAAAATCCATTTTCACTCACCGATTACCAAACAAGCCTAGCCAACAAGCTTTCCAAGCTTCCGAAACCTTCCGAAAACACCTCCAAAACTCAAGGATCAACCTCCCCTGTTTCAAGCACATAAAAACAGAACATTAATGCATCCTTATGCATTAAAACACCAGCAACATCAACACAACTCGCTGCTCATCACAAATCTAACAATTTGGCTACCAAACACAACCGAAATCATCTCCAAACACTTCCAAAACTTAACCCAGCCAAGATCCATCACTTCTAACCATTTTTATACATCAACTAACATGCAAAAAGATCACAACCACGTCCTTATACCTCCAGGTATAACAGATCACCAAAAACACTCCAAAAACAACCAAAAACTCAAGCCAAACTTAGGAAATTCAACCTATCCGGGATTGCATTGATTAAACCTCAACTTCTAATCATTTTAGCATTCATTTAACATCATTTTAACACCTCAAAACCCTGCTTAAACAGATCACATGAAATTTTCACCAAAATCACCAAATCTTGCATTTTTGCCAAAAATCAAGATCTCAATTGAAAAGCCTTTAATAAAACATGAATCAAGGATTGAGAACTTAGGAATTTCAGTAAAGAACTGATAGTTTAGAGGAGAAGGACGTTCTTACCTCCAAACTTGAATTTCTCCACTTTAGAGCCAAAATGCTTGATGAATCAACTTGTAAATTGTGAGGTTTTGATGATGAGATGATTAGAAATCAAATGAGAGTTGAAATGAGAGATTAAGAAGTCAAAATCAGAGAAAGAAATCTGAGGAAATCTTGTTTGGGTAGAGAGAAAATGAGAGAAAAGAGAATTTGAGAGAAAATAGAAAAATTTGTTAAGAATTGGTTAAAATGATTTCCCTCTCTTTTCTTAATCTTTAAAATCAGATTTTAGACTTAAAATATCTTAGAAAAATCTGGAGAAATCCTTTTTGGAATAATAGCTCCTTAAAGATTCAAAGTTTCAATCCTTTATAAAACTGTCCCGCAACTTTCAAAAATTACATTTTGGTCACTAGTCAAAATGTCAACCTTCCGAACCTCATTTTCCAAAATTGATTTCACAGTTCACTTTTATATATTAAAAGATGATTTTAGAATATTTTTCCATATTTTTAGTGCAACCCGAACTAGGTTTTCCTAAATTCCCTCTTATATATTCGATCAGCACTTTGACCAACCGGTCAACGCCCAAGACTTCCAAGCCCAAAACCGGGGCGTTACAGTCAAGGTGTTGTGGAGACATAGAGGTGTGGAAGAGGCCACGTGGTAGAGGAAACCTGGCATGGTTGAGCAGTTTCTGTATTTGTTTCCGTTAGGTAATTTCGAGGACGAAATTCCTTAAGTGGGGAAGAGTTGTAACACCCGGGTTTAGGGTTCGGGTGAAAATAATATTTTAATATTATTCCAGGTTCGGTTTTATAATTAAAATAAAGTTCCAGGTTTTGTTTTCAAATTAATTAGTTGTGTTGACCATATTTTGAAATTAAACCCCAAATAGCCATGGATTATATGCTCTTGTGAATATCTCATTTCATTAAAGGCAAAATGGTCTTTGGCCTTTAAATTAAAACAAAACAAATAAAAAACTCCCAACTTCACTATTCACTTTCTTCTTCAAAACACACCAACGGGAAAAAGGAGAGAGCTCATCCCCTCTACTATTCCATCACCTTATTCCTCCATTTTAGCTCGGTTTTGCAAGGTAACTACATTTTCAACTTGTCCTCATCATCCTCTGTTCAAAAGTACAAATGGTTTTCATTTTCCTCAATGTTTTGAAAATGGAGATTTTGGAGATTTTAATTAAAAATTGTAACTTTTTGTTGTTAAGCTGAATGTTTTGATTCAACGTTGTTAGTTATGAGGTTTAGGAGTTAAATGGTTCAACTTATGTGAATTTTTCTTGATTTTGAGCAATTCCCGAATTTGGGTATAAATGGGTTTTTGGAGGGTTTTGGGTGAGTTTTGGGGGTTGTTTTAGGTTGGAATTGAAAGGCTATTGATAGTGCTATGGTTAGGGGTTGATTTGGGATCGTTTGTGGGTGTAAACGGTGTTAGAAACATGGGTTTTGGGTGAGGTTTTGGGGCTGCCCGAGTTTGCTAAATGTGGGGTTTGTTCATGGCTTGAAACCTTGTGAATTGTGTTTGAATTGTGTTCCGGGTTAGTATTTTAATGTTTGGGCTGATTTGAGATTGTTTGAATTGTATTGAGGTTGTTTAGAAGCGAGAACTTGTGTCGGTGAGGCATCGGGAGGAAATCCAGAAGCTTGAGGGTGGTTGCTTGCTTGGCTTGGAGCTTGGAAGCTTAGGTGAGTGGTTAATGTTTTAAAGTGGTTTTAAATGGTTGGTTCGAGCACATGGACTAGGTCGGGCTTGGTAAACCCACCTAGAGTTAGGATTAGGGTGGTAGCCTAATCCTAAACTTAAACTAGAGCCATTGGTTGAACTTGTATTTGACGTATATGCCTCGAAATATTTGTGATGTGATGATTTATGTATAATGTGTTATACATGTGAGATGAGGCATGATTTGTGATGCATTATGGCATGCATGTTGTGATCATGGTGAGTACGTGCTAAGCACAGAATTGGTTGAAATGAATAATGTGGATTGAGTTAAATGTTTGCACTAGTATGCTTGAGTACAAATGATCGATCATTACGATGTTAGTGTGCACACATGAGTCTAAATTCGCGCGTGGCCTTGGTGGCGTTGAGTCACCAAGGAGGAGTACGGGTTCGCCCGGAAATTGTATTTATTTATAGTCGATGATGAGTGGATTCCCATCGACGGGGCGTGAGGATGAGTGGAATCCCCTCCGCGAGACCGGTGATGAGTGTAATCCCACCGTGAGGTAAAGTGGTTGTTGGATGTGAGTTCCAACGTGTTTATCCGCGTATTCGGTTCATAGCTAGGTTCCCGGAAATAGAGCTTGATGAGCATGGCATATAATTGAATATTGTTCATGCATCTTTAACATTTGGCTCTTGAGGATCTTTGGTAATCATGCATTTACCTTGGTTGAGATCTTGCTTGGACCCTGCATTATCGAGGATTGTTTTTAAAGAACTTACCCTCACTAAGCTTATTGCTTACGCTCTCTCTTTGTTCGACAATGCAGATCCTTAGTTCGTGGGTTGCTAAGTGCAAGAAGGGGGCCTCCAAGTGTGCTTCGTGGGCTTGTTTAGCTACCAAGTATGAACATTTTAATTATGATGTAATGGTCAAGCAATGGGACATGTACTCGTGTTATGATGCTTTTGAATTATATTGTTGTTGATGTTGGGTAACCCCCTTAACCCGGCCTAGACGGTTGACCCGAATTAAGAAGATTACACGGGGAAAACCAAAGTCAACCCGAAAGTCAACCTTGATTAACGACCCTTTTTTTCTTTTTAATCTTGTCTAGATGCACATTAACCCTGAACATGTTTACCAGAACAACATACTCAGAGATCACAACAATCAAAGATCATTCAGGGACTCAATTGTACAAATTACAACTTTAGGGACCAAATTGTAAATTCTGAAAACTTTAAGGACTTAACCCAATTTTATGTTACCAACTCGAAATTAATCATCTTTCATGCTTCTCTGCCAAATTTCAGCTCAAACGGACATCTCAAACTCATACAATTGCATAAACATGCTTCAGGACCAAAATGCAAACATTTCAGAACATAAAACCAACAATTTCAGTGCCCAACGGTCGAGTGTTTCGGAACAGGGAGAACCCGTTCCGAAACGCGGGACCGTTCCGCAACTGGTTCCGAAACAGTGCCTGGCAGTGGCATATCCGTTCCGAAACAACTCCTTCCGTTTCGGAACGCCCAGGCCATTTCAGGCCCCCGTTCCGATACGATAGCACCTGTTCCGAAACATGCTGCCCAGATTGCAGAAAAATCGCTGGTTTATCATGCAATTGACCAACCGAACGTGCTCCAAAAGCCACCAAATTATGCCAGCAAATCATACAACATACAAAGAACATAATTGCATCAACCAAACATCAACATGGCATCAATTATGAAAATCCCCAAATCTATAGGCATGCTTCCTACTTAGCAAACCATTCAAGCATCAATTTAACAAAACCATCTCATAAAGGCCAATTACATGTTCCAACATTATTAGCAACATAAATCCAACTTAGGGAGTCCAAAACATCTCCCAAAACATCAACTTAGGTTCCCCATTGCCAAATGCCAAAAGCTAATAGTGTTTAAGAAACCTTCACCATACATGAGCTTTGTTCACCACTTTGATTCTTGTCCCCCTTGCTGCCCTCAATGCACTTTAATGCTCTGCATTATTGGTTTAAGAAAAGAGAGAGAGCGTAAGCAAAAGCTTAGTGAGGAATGCTCACTTAAAACCACACAATAATGCATTTTCAAAACACATTTATAAACCTTAATTCAAATAATCATTTGCACATGCTCATATTTTTAATGCAACCCGAACTAGGCTTTCCTAATTTCACCTTTTTATATTCGAACCGTACTTTGACCAAACCGGTCCAAACCCAAAACTCCTAAGCCCAAAACCAGGGCGTTACAACTCTCCCCCCTTAAGAAATTTCGTCCTCGAAATTTACCTGAAGGAAAGAGGTACGGAAACTGCTTCAGCATGTCATCCTTCCGTTCCCACGTGGCTTCCTCAACACCACGGTGCTTCCACAACACCTTTACCAATTCAATGGTCTTGCCTCGAAGAACCTTGCTATCCGAATCCAGAATCTTCACCGGTTCCTCGTCATAGGTCAAATCCGGATTTAATTCCACTTCTTCCACAGGCATCACATGCGAAGGATCAGATCTATACTTCCGGAGCATAGAAACATGAAACACATCATGAATCTTCTCCAACTCTTGAGGTAGCCTCAACTTGTACGCAACAGGACCCACACGCTCAATCACCTCGTATGGTCCAATGTACCTAGGGCTCAACTTACCCTTCCGACCAAACCTCATCACCTTTTTCCAAGGCGAAACCTTCAAAAACACACGGTCACCCACCGCATACTCAATCTCCTTACGCTTCAAATCCGTGTAAGACTTTTGCCGATCAGAAGCTGCCTTCAGACGCTCACAAATGAGCTTCACCTTCTCGGTGGTTCCTTTCAACAAAGCCGGCATCGAAACCAACTTCTGACCCGTTTCAGCCCAACAAAGAGGAGTCCTACACTTCCTCCCGTACAAAGCCTCATAAGGTGCCATTTGAATACTTGCTTGATAACTATTCTTATAGGCAAACTCCACCAAAGGCAAATGTTTCTCCCAAGAGCCCTGAAACTCAATCACGCAGCACCTCAACATATCCTCCAAAATCTGGATAACACGCTCGGACTGACCATCCGACTGAGGATGATAAGATGTACTGAAATTCAACCGTGTACCCAAAGCTTGATGCAAACACTGCCAGAAACGCGATGTAAACCTCGGATCCCTATCCGACACAATCGACTTAGGCACACCATGCAGCCGCACAATCTCAGCAATGTACAGCTCCGCAAGCTTATCCAAAGAGAACGTAGTATGCACAGGCAAGAAATGCGCACACTTCGTCAGGCGATCCACAATCACCCACACTGAATTCTTCTTCGATGGTGACAAGGGTAAACCAGATACAAAATCCATGGTAATCCTTTCCCACTTCCATTCAGGGATTCTCAACGGTTGCAACAACCCTGAAGGAACCTGATGCTCAGCCTTAACTCGCTGACACACCATGCACTTGCTCACAAACTCTGCAACATCTTTCTTTAAACCCGCCCAATAGTACTCATCACGAAGATCTCGATACATCTTAGTACTACCAGGGTGCATAGCAAAAGGACTACTATGACCTTCAGTCATAATAGCAAGCCTCAACTCAGCATCATTGGGCACTACTGTCCGACTCCCAAAACACAACACTCCACCATCATTAAAACAGAAATCCGAAGGCCTACCCTCCGCGATGTCCTTAACATGAGATACCAAGGAATCATCCAGCAACTGCTTTTCCTTGATCAACTGAACCAAAGATGGCTTCACTTGCAACTCAACCACAAGACCACCATCACGCGAGATACTCAAACTGGCAAACATAGCCCTCAGCTCAACAGCTACCTTCCTACTCAAGGCATCCGCTACAACATTAGCTTTCCCAGGGTGATACTCAATCGTCAAATCATAATCCTTGAGCAACTCCACCCAACGTCGCTGCCTAAGATTCAACTCCTTCTGAGACATCAGATACTTCAAACTCTTGTGATCCGTGTAGACCGTACACTTCTCACCATACAGATAATGCCTCCAGATCTTTAAAGAAAAAACCACCGCAGCCAACTCAATGTAATGCGTAGGATAATTGCGCTCATGCACCTTCAACTGCCGCGATGCATAAGCCACCACCTTACCCTCTTGCATCAACACACATCCCAAACCAACATAGGACGCATCACTGTACACCACAAACTCTTTCCCTGATTCAGGTTGAACCAAAATAGGAGCTTGCGTCAAAGCCGCCTTAAGCTTCTCAAAAGCCTGCTGTCTCGCTTCCGTCCACTCATACTTAACATCCTTCTGCAACAACTTCGTCAAAGGTGCAACCATCTTAGAAAACCCATCCACAAACCTCCGGTAGTATCCCGCCAATCCAAGGAAACTACGAACCTCATGAACAGACTTAGGAACCTTCCAATTCATCACCGCCTCAATCTTCTGAGGATCAACACGAATCCCCTCAACAGAAACCACATGCCCAAGAAACACCACTTCACTTAACCAGAACTCACACTTGCTCAGCTTAGCATAAAGCTGATTCTCCAACAAAGCTTGCAACACAATCCTCAAATGCTCTTCATGCTCCTTCTCAGTACGCGAGTACACAAGGATATCATCAATGAACACCACAACAAACTTGTCCAGGTATTCATGGAGCACTCGATTCATCATGTCCATGAAAGCTGCAGGAGCATTTGTCAAACCAAACGACATCACAAGGAACTCATAATGCCCATATCTTGTCCTAAACGCTGTCTTAGGCACATCAACATCCTTCACCTTCAACTGGTAATACCCTGACCTCAAGTCAATCTTAGAGAACACAGCTGCTCCCCGAAATTGATCAAAGAGATCATCAATTCTCGGCAAAGGATACCGATTCCTGATAGTCAACTTGTTCAGCTGACGGTAATCAATGCACATTCTCATAGTGCCATCCTTCTTCTTCACAAACAAGACCGGTGCACCCCAAGGTGACACACTCGGCCGAATGAACCCACGAACAAGCAACTCTTGCAATTGCGTCTTCATTTCCTTCAACTCTTTGGGTGCCATTCTATAAGGGGTAATGGACACAGGAGTTGTATTCTCATACAACTCAATCCCAAACTCCACCTCGCGATTAGGAGGTAATCCAGGCAACTCCTCAGGAAACACACCAGGAAACTCCTTCACAATCCTGATATCTTGCACACGCAACTCCTTAGAGTTAGGATTCATCACAAAAGCTAGATAAGCTTCACAACCCTGCCTCAGCATCCGGCTCGCCTCCAACGTAGACACCACATTGGCAAGAAACTTCACATTCTCTCCAACCACAACAACCTCATAATCATCCGCAAGCCTCAACGAAACTCGCTTATTTACACAATCCACAACAGCACGATGCTCAGCAAGCCAATCCATGCCAAGGATTACATCAAAACCATAAAAAGGCAGCTCCATAAGGTCAACATGAAAAACATGATCTTGAACAACCAAAGGACATCTTCTATAAAGCTTTCGAGTCACAACAGTCTCACCAAAAGAACTAGTGACACGCACACCAACATCCAAAAACTCAACAGACAAACCAAGCAATTCAGCATGCTCACGCAAAATGTACGAGTGCGTAGATCCAGAATCAATCGAGGAAAGTAATGACAAGGATTGCAAAGTAAAGGTACTTGCGATCACATCCGCGTCATTCCTTCCCTCCCGCTGAGCATACACCCTGGCTTGGCCGCCACCCTCAGGCTGAATGGCCACAACATGAGCTACACCCCGACCACCTTCCTCTCTTCGCTGGAAATTACCACGGCCGCGCCCACGACCTCTCTGTGGTGCAACAACAACAGGAGCACGCACTTGACCACCAGCCAACATAGGACACTCTCTCCTCATATGATCCGTAGATCCACAGTTCCAGCACGCATTACCAGCTGCCACAACAGGAGCTTGCACCTCCCTCACAGCACGAGGACAATCACGTTTCATATGACCACGTGAACCACATGTCCAACATGCACTCGGATCAACTCTAGCATTACCACCCCGAGCAGGCGCACCACCACCTCGTTTAGCTGAGGGCTGATACTTCTGATCACGTCCCCTCTTTTCCGTCCACCACCGGAACTATATTCAGCTGCTCGCTTACCAGAACCTGACCCAGCACTTCTAGCAGATAAACCCAAGTTCATCTCAATGTCCTTTGCTCGACCCACCAGCACATCAAAATCACTATACTCGGTAGCCAGCACATACATCTTCACCTCCGTCACTAAACCATAACGGAACCTTTCACACCTCTCCCGCTCATCCGGGACAAGCTCAGGTGCGTATTGGCTGAGTCGAACAAACTGTACTTCATACTCAGCCACAGACATGCTCCCCTGGGTAAGAGACATGAACTCCCGCTTCTTTTCATCTAGGTACCTCACACCCAGATACCTTCTCTTGAACGCGTTCTGAAAGAACGTCCAAGTTACATCAGCTTCCGCCATCCCAGCGATAGTGGTTGTCCACCATGTGTAAGCATCATCCTGAAGCAATGACACTACACAGCCCAACTTCTGCACATCTGTGCAACTCATCTGACCCAAGATTCTCTTGGTACTCTCTAACCAAGACTCTGAACCTTCAGCTGACAAACCCCTGAACTCAGTCCCTCCCAAACTGCGCAGACGTTCCAAGGGTAGTCTAACTCCAGCATCTCCCTGATGCCCAGCTCCTTGAGCCCCAGCTACTGCCGCTCGAAAAGCACCAACAATAGCTTGCACCAACATCGTCATGTCAGGAATAGCTTGCCCCTGACCAGCTTCAGGTCCAGCGACCCCAGCATCATCTGCATCTCCAGCTCCTTCACCCCCAGCACCACCACCACCAGGTGGAGGAGGTAAAACCGCACTTTCAACATTCTCTTCATTCTCATTCTCATTTTGAGACGCAGCTCGCACATTACTCCTTAACTCTCTACGAGGAGCCATACTCTAACAATGCAATCACAATGCAAATAAACAAAGTCAGGCCCAGCAAGGTAAGCAATCCAAGTACTCAAGCTCATTTTCACTTAAAAACAACATCATTTCATTAGCTTTGATTTGGCAATGGGTACCCACAACATTCTTCATCACAGCATACAACTCACTCAACATGCTTTCACTCAACACGCATAAAAAGCATACATACTTAAATCATTCACATAAACATTCCCAATTACTCGAGAACTCAGCTCTTATACCACCAAATGTAACCCCCTTAACCCGGCCTAGACGGTTGACCCGAATTAAGAAGATTACACGGGGAAAACCAAAGTCAACCCGAAAGTCAACCTTGATTAACGACCCTTTTTTTCTTTTTAATCTTGTCTAGATGCACATTAACCCTGAACATGTTTACCAGAACAACATACTCAGAGATCACAACAATCAAAGATCATTCAGGGACTCAATTGCACAAATTACAACTTTAGGGACCAAATTGTAAATTCTGAAAACTTTAAGAACTTAACCAAATTTTAAGTTACCAACTCGAAATTAATCATCTTTCATGCTTCTCTGCCAAATTTCAGCTCAAACAGACATCTCAAACTCATACAATTGCATAAACATGCTTCAGGACCAAAATGCAAACATTTCAGAACATAAAACCAACAATTTCAGTGCCCAACGGTCGAGTGTTTCGGAACAGGGAGAACCCGTTCCGAAACGCGGGACCGTTCCGCAACTGGTTCCGAAACAGTGCCTGGCAGTGACATATCCATTCCGGAACAGCTCCTTCCGTTTCGGAACGCCCAGGCCATTTCAGGCCCCCGTTCCGATACGGTAGCACCTGTTCCGAAACATGCTGCCCAGATTGTAGAAAAATCGCTGGTTTATCATGCAATTGACCAACCGAACGTGCTCCAAAAGCCACCAAATTATGCCAGCAAATCATACAACATACAAAGAACATAATTGCATCAACCAAACATCAACATGGCATCAATTATGAAAATCCCCAAATCTATAGGCATGCTTCCTACTTAGCAAACCATTCAAGCATCAATTTAACAAAACCATCTCATAAAGGCCAATTACATGTTCCAACATTATTAGCAACATAAATCCAACTTAGGGAGTCCAAAACATCTCCCAAAACATCAACTTAGGTTCCCCATTGCCAAATGCCAAAAGCTAATAGTGTTTAAGAAACCTTCACCATACATGAGCTTTGTTCACCACTTGGATTCTTGTCCCCCTTGCTGCCCTCAATGCACTTTAATGCTCTGCATTATTGGTTTAAGAAAAAAGAGAGAGCGTAAGCAAAAGCTTAGTGAGGAATGCTCACTTAAAACCACACAATAATGCATTTTCAAAACACATTTATAAACCTTAATTCAAATAATCATTTGCACATGCCCATAAGCATTTAAAACAAGCAATTCATGCTTCAAGTTCATATCATGTCATATTGGCAACAAGTGATACATTCCACATAAGATCCACACATGGACTTTTAAACACCATTGTGATCTTACAATTTCCAAGGACCACACATGGACTTTTAAACACCATTGTGTCCTTAACCCATGGACTTTTAAACACCATGGCAAGGACCACACAAGGACTTTTAAACACCTTTGTGTCCTTAACAAGAATCTCCCAAGGACTTTTAAACACCTTAGAGTTCTTAAATAAACAATGCATACACAAGGAATTTTAACCACCTTTGTATCCTTAACCAAGGACCAATCATGGACTTTTAAACACCATGTTGTCCTTAAATACACAAGACTCACCCAAGGAATTTTAACCACCTTGGTGATCTTAACCAAGAACCAACCATGGACTTTTAACCACCATGTTGTTCTTAAATATACAAGGCTCACACAAGGACTTTTAACCACCTTTGTGACCTTAACCATCACTTGCCAATATGCATCATTTACAACAATATTCTACTGTTTTAAAGCATTTACCAAAGCCATAATCATCATGCATCATAGTGCATCAAAACCACATTTAACAAAGTTCAAAAACAAGAATCTCTTACCTTGAGCATTCTTCAATACATGGCTTATAAAATCAGCAACTAATATGCTAAAATATGCTTTCAAAAACAGAATTTAAAACATGCAAACAACCACATTGCATACAACCAATCCATAGTTCATCATCAAGAGAGTTTTTCCGAAAACTTACTCTTGAGCTTAGCTAAGTTGCTTAGACTTAAACTAAGCTCCCATACCTTCAAAACATTGGTTTCAAGGCTGAAAACCAAAATCCACTCACCGATTCCGTTTCGCCACTTGCCGAAACACCAATCAAGCTTCCGGATCACCACCACTTGGATCCAAAGATGACTCCCTGTTTTAAACACATCAAAGCAGAGGATTAATGCATCATCATGCATTAATAGCTTCAATGGAAGCACCTAAACCCGCTGCTCTCATCCACACTCCATTTTCGGCTACCAAACACAACCGAAAATGCATCCAAACAACTCCACAACACTACCCAGCCATGATCCATCAAATCTAATCATTCATAAACCTCAATTATCATCCAAAAAGGATCTAACCACGTCCTTATACCTCCAGCTATAACAGATCAACAAGATCACTCCAAAAACCATCAAAATACTCAAGCAAAACTTAGGAAATTCAACCTATCCGGGATTGCATTAATTAAACCTCAATTCATCATCAATTTAACATTCATTTATCATCAAAAAGACACCTTAAATCACTGCTTAAACAGATCATACGAATTTTAACCAAAATCAACCAAATCTTGCATTTTAAAGCCAAGATTAAGAACACATCTATAAAACCTTTTATAAAACACAAATTAAGGATTGAGAACTTAGGAATTTCAGTAAAGAACTGAGAGTTTAGAGGAGAAGGACGTTCTTACCTCCAAACTTGAGTTTCTCCCTTTTAGAACCAAGATTTCTTGAAAATCCACTTAGCAAATGGTAAGGTTTTGATGAGAAGATGATTAGCAATCAAAAGAGAATTAAAAAGAGATATTTAGGTAACAAAATCAGAGGGGAAAGCTCTGGAGAAAAATGTTTGGCTTGAGAGAAAAGATGAGAGAAAATGAAAATGGAAAATGGAAAAGTTAGTTGGAAATTAGGAAAATATCTTCCCTCCTTTTTAGCTTTATTTAAAAACCTTTAATAAATCATTTAATATCTTAGAAAAATCTGGAGAAACTCCCTTTTGGGTAAATAGCTCCTTAAAGATTCAAAGTTTCAATCCTTTTTAAAACAGTCTCACAGTTTTCAAAAATTACAATTTGGTCACTAACCCAAAATGTCACCCTTCCAAACCTCATTTTGTAAAATTGATTTCACCTAACTCTTATATATAATAAAAGAGGATTTTAAGACATTTTTCCATATTTTTAATGCAACCCGAACTAGGCTTTCCTAATTTCACCTTTTTATATTCGAACCGTACTTTGACCGAACCGGTCCAAACCCAAAACTCCTAAGCCCAAAACCGGGGCGTTACATGTTGTTTAGGAGCATGTTAGACTCCTCGTTTGTACTTGTTAAAATGGCTTTTGGAATGTATGTCATGCTTTTAACCATGTTAGTATTTTGCCTACCTTAAATTGTCTAAGTATTGACTATGTTGATGCATGCTTTTGGCAATGCCTTGTCTTGATGTCTATCTATATGTGTCTTGGGTGTTTTAAGCATGCTTGTTATGTTGGTTTGCCTTAAGATTGATGTTAGTGTGATGTTTGAAGTTTTAGAGGGGTTTAGGGGCATCCTTGTGCCATAAACCGGCTAAAACCAGTCTGCAGACAAAGGGCGTTTCGAAACGGGCTACCCTGTTTCGATACGGTCCCTTTGTTTTTGGCCAGGTGTTTCGAAACGCGGGAAGGCCGTTTCGGTACATTTTCGCTACTGGAATTTTGAGAAATTGACGAGATGAAGGTGTTCCGAAACGGGTTTATGGAGTTTCGAAACGGTCAAAATCTCGTTGACCACGAGAAGTTGACCATGGAGGGTGTTTCGGAACGGTTGACCTCCGTTCCGATACGACCTCTTCGTGTGGGCTCAGAACCGTTGACCAGGTCAAGGCGTTTCGATACACCTTAAGGGTGTTTCGAAACGGCCTGTTTAATCACTTAAAAATGGACTGTTTTGCATAGGTTGTTCGAGTTATTGTTGTATGAATGTTTGTCTTTCTGCTGTTATGATCACATAGATTCGAATGAGCCTTTAGTAAAGATTAAATTTAAAAACATATTTTCTGGGTCGTTAACCGAGGAGGAACCTTAACGGGTTTCGCTTCGGTTTTCCCCTTGTGGCCCACTTGGACCGGTCAAGCGTCCGGATCGGGACGAGGGGGTTACAGCTTGACTTGCCAGACCAAGATTCAGCTCAATGTCCTTGTGTGTGGTGACCAAGACATAGAAATCTATATAGTATACTGCAAGCATATAGGTTTTCACATCAACCACCAGCCCATAATGGAATCGTTCACGTCTTTCCCGCTCGATAGGAATCAGCTCAGGTGCATATTGGATAAGGCGTACAAATTGCACCTCATATTCTGCTACCGTCATACTCCCTTGCACCAGGGACATGAATTCCCTCTTTTTCTCATCGAGGTAACGAACTCGCAAGTACTTTCGCTTGAATGCATTCAAGAAGAATGTCCAAGTCACATCATCGTCTTCCATCCCCGCTATTGTGGTCGTACACCACGTATATGCTTCACCATGCAACAGAAACATAATACACCCAAACTTCTGAACATTATTACAGTTCATCTGCCCGAGAATCCTCTTGGTACTCTCTAGCCAAGACTCGGAACCTTATGGGGTCAACCTCTGAACTCAGTCCCTCCCAGACTGCGGAGTCGCTCCAATGGCAACCTCTCATTAGCACCATCTTGTGGTGCAGCTTCATGAGCTCCAGCTACTGCTTCCTAAAAAGCTCGAGCAATAGCTTGTATCAACACATACATATCAGAAGCAACTTGCCCCTAAACTCCCTCGGGTCTAGCAAACCCAGCACAAGCTCCAGCAGCACCAACCCCAGCTCCACCACCACCAGGTGGTCCATCAGGGGGAGGAGGTAGATCCTTAGCATTCTCAACATTCTCGTTCTCAGACGTAGCACGAGTGTTAATTCTAAGCTCTCTATGTGGCCCTATAATAAAACAATGCAACTGACAAAATACAATAAATTCAATTAGGCAAAATAAGGCAAGTAATTGAAATACTCAAGCTCATTTTTGAAAACAATTCTTCTCAATAGTAATGTTATGGAAATGGGATCTCCAACTATACCCCAAACACAACATAGCATCACCAATTCATTGCAATAGAACCAAACATCAACAATCATACATCATACTTTTACCGAAAAGTCACAATCATTCATAATCACATACATTAACCACTTACCAAGCCCTAAATATTCGCTAACCTGACTCTGATACCAACAAATGTAACCCTCTTATCCCAGACTAGACGCTTGACCCGAACTACGAAGATTACACGGGGAAAACCAAAGTCAACCCAAAAGTCAACCTTGATTAACGACCTTTTTTTCTTTTTATCTTTTCTAGATGCACATTAAGCCAATGTGATTACTCTAGAATCATAGGAGAGAAATGCACAACGATCGGAAATCATTTAGGGATTCAGCTGTAAGAATTACACTTTTAGGGACCAATATGTAAATTTTGGAAAATATAAGGACTTTGCTGAATTTAAGTTTGCCAATTTGTAATTAGTCATTTTACACGCATTTTTTTCAAATATTAGCTTAAAAGAACATTCAAAGCTCACACAATTGCATCCACATCATCAAGGACTAAAATGTAAGAAACAGAAACTTGAAACCATTCAAAATGCAGTCCAACGGTCAACTGTTTCGAAACGCTGACCTTCGTTTCGAAACGCCCATTTCGAAACTGGGCTGGTCGTTTCAGTACTCGGGCCCGTTCTGAAACTCGTATCGGAACATGATTCTCCAGTAACTAAAATGTTCCGAAACACCTTCACCCGTTCCGAAACACCATTGCCTTTTCAGGCCCATGTTTCGAAACAATTAAGGGTGTTTCGATACACCCTACCGTGCAATTGTATAATTTTCTGGTTTTTCACATCTTTACACAATCAAACATGTCCCAAATCATATCATAACATGCTAGCAACATGATTAGACATCAACGAACATATTTAACAAGCTTAAGCTAAAGCATGGCATCAAACACATGAACCAATTAGTCTATAGGTATGCTTCCTAATCACAAAACCAAATATAGACTTCAAACCTCAAACCAAACCAAATAGGACCATTTACAAACTTCAAAAAGCCAACTCAAACTTGCCACAAAAATAGGGAGTTCAAAATACATCTCCCAAAAACAACCTTGAAGCCCCATTGCCAAATGTCAATGTTAAAGCATGTAAAAACATCACCATACATGAGCTTTTCACTTCCTTGGATGTTGTTAACCTTCTCGCTGTCCAAAATCGTCTCAATTACCTGCATTGTTGGTAAAAGAGAGCGTAAGCATATTTGCTTAGTGAGGCAAGCTCTAAAGGAAACCAACACAACAATGCATTATTCAAAACTCTTTCTCAAGAGCTATTTTCAACAACATGCTCATTCTAACTCATGCTTGAAAACCATTTCAAAGCAAATCTCCATTTGAAAACACAAGTAACCTTGTTCTAACACATGCATTAAACCAATGCAAATCTCATGGCAAGGCGATACACATGGTAAATGAAAACAAAACATTTCATATGATATTGTCATATGCATTTCTCATAGCATAAAAAAACATCTCTTCATTTGGTAAATGTGAATGAAATACATTTTCATATATTATATTGGAATTTCACATTACATCTTTACTCGGATATGTGGATTAGCTTGACTCAAGGTCTAGTCCTATCCCGGTGGAATCTCTCATCACCGGACTCTAATGGCGGTATCTCTCATCGCCACAAAGCTTGGGTATTTCACCAAGTCCTACCCTGATGGTATCTCTCATCATCGAATTCTCACATTGGAATGGGATGGCACGACCCCCATTGCCCGACTCCAAAGAGTACGTACAAATTTTTAGATTATAGTGCACTCTCATCCTATTGATCGATCAATTATATGCGGTAAGTATCTCATCTTCTATGCCAATATATTATGTCAAAGCATCATCTCACCTACTGTTTTATGCAACATTTCTCAAGACTTTCTCATCTCATTTCAAAATCATATCTCATGCTTTGCATTAAATCAAAATCACAAAACTCTTCAATTCAACATGCTATCTCATGAAATCTCTACAAAGCATTATCTCATGCTACAAATCATGCATAAAACAATAGTAATTTGTCTATCTCAAAACAAGAGCATGTAAAAGCATTTTAGGGGCAACAACCACATATTTGAGAGCAAATCTAGCCATACTTACTTCCGGAGTTAGGATGGTGTTTCAAACCAATCCTAAATCCCCAAACCGTGTTTCTTTACCCCTCAAGGACTTCTAAAACCAATCGCACTCACCAATTATGTTTCGCTTGCTCGCTTAAACGATATCTAAGATCCCGACGCTTCCGGATCAACACCAAAAGCATCCGAAGATGTCTCCCCTGTTTATCACACATAAGAGCAGAGGATTAATGCATCATCATGCATTGAAATCACCAGCCAACTAAAAAAATTCGTTGCTCTACTCAAAAGCATCATTTCGGCTACCCAAAACAACCGAAATCATCTCCAAACTATTCCAAAACAAAGCCAAGCCAAGATCTATCACTTCTAATCATTTCTAAACCACAATCAACACCAAAAATCACCATAAACTCATCCTTAAACCTCCAGCTACAACAGAACACCAAAACCACCAAAAAAACCCCCCACTAATTTAGCATGCAAAACTTAGGAATCCAAACCTATTCGGGATTTGTTTGATAAAACTCATTTATAACATCAATTACCATCCAAAATACATTATAAATCATCCTCAAAACAGAGCCTAACCATTAGTTACGAAAATCATCAAGATCTCTCCAAGAATCATGAGTTTTAACACAATTTCATGTTTCTAACATTAAAGAAACTCAAAAATCATTAACAAAGGATTGATAACTTGGGAATTTCAGTAAAGAACTGATCATTAGAGGAGAAGGAGGAAGCTTACCTCTAATGGCTGATTTCTTCTTAATTTGGGCAAGTTTTCTTGAAAATCCAAAGTGAAAACAATATGATTTGATGAGGAAAAGATTAGGAATCCATAGGAGATTGAAATCTCATCAAAAGGGATGAAAATCATAGGCTAATTGATGGAGGAAATGTGTTTGGCTAAGTGGAAGTTGAGAGAAAATGAAAAGATGGAAAAAGGTCGTAAAGTAGTTATGAAAGTCAAAATAGGATTTTCTCTTTTAATTCACTTTATTAAATCATTATTAAAACATCCAAAATTAGACAGAAATCTGATAAAAACATTTTGGTAAAATTAGGTCCTTAAAGATTCAAAGTTTAAATCCTTTACAAAACAGTAACTAGTCAACTTTTGCAAAAATTGTGATTTGGTCACTAATTTGAAATGTAGCGTTTCCAAACATATTTCGTAAAATTGTTTTCACCATAATCATTCAAATAATAAATGAGGATTTTTAGATATTTTTCTATATTTTTAAAGATCCGAACCGTTCTCGACCGGCCCGATTCAAACTCTAACACTTCTAGGCCCAAAATCATGGCATTACAAACTCAGGGAAAGGTCCCATCACACCTGAATTGGTCCCTTCTATTAAACAATTCGATGAGGATGCTACAGTAGAAGAACTGGCTAGAGGAGCGAAAACATTTGCTGCAACAAGAATTGATGCATTGGTTGCATCCACCAATCGTCTCCGAGAGGGCATAGACAATATGTGCAAGGACTATACTGCTTTCTATGGGTATGTTAAGGGGCTGGTTGTTGTCATGAACAACTATTTCAAGGAAATCCTACCGCTCATCAGCATCGACTTCCAACCTTTTCGGAATCTCTAAAGGCACACGCGAAGGAACCTCCTCCCACTACCCAAAAGACACCACTCTCCAACAAGAACCCTACTCTTACCCAGCCTTCCTCACAGAACTACGACACAAATGCTACAACAAGCCAACTGCCTAAGATGAGAAAGATAACAACAAAACTTGCCAAAGCTGCCCCAGAAAAGGAGACATCCGTTGAGTCTATCAAACTTGTGACAGTTGAATCAGAAGATGACGAGCGCACACAGTCTACTCCAACATAAACACCTACACAAACCCCAAGCACTGCCCCGTAAACAAGGACACGAAGAAAATGCACTTCCGGCAGAGTTTGGTGCACACCGACTGAGGAGAACAACTCAGACACGAGCTCCACCAATCAAGGAACTCCAGCCGAGCTAGGACAAACCCCACCACCAGAGCAGGACGAGGTTGACCCTTCTATCGCCTCATTCAAGCCCTCCAGCATCAAGCACAAAGCCACAAAGACCGCCACCACCAAGAAGTAAGGTACTTGTTCATTTTGCATTGCATTTAGATTAGTTGCATTTCATTTTATTTTTGTTCCATTGAGGACACTGCACTCTTTAAGTTTGGGGGTGTGAGTTCCCTTTTTTAGTCATTTGCATTGCATCAATAGAAAAAAAACAGAAATTATGCTATGGCATTTTGTTTAGTTCTATGATAGTTGTATGAATAAATTAATGATGCCCGATGATGAACAATTTTTTATGGCTATGGATTGACATGTATGACTATTGAGATTGGTAGAATTAACTCTAGGGTTTTACGCTTGATCTTTTTTTTGTTGCACGATTGTATGCTCCTTAGGTTTAAGATGGTTAGAGAATTTTTTAAGAACTTATTCTTTTCCTTGTGAAATTGAACTTTAATGATATTATATAAAGGAAAATGAAGTGATAAAGGCTTAATCAATCTCCCTTGTGCTTATTAATATATAAAACTGTTCATAAATGCTACAACATATTTTAAAGGGACACTCAACTTTGTGTTGCATTGCCTGGAAATCAAACTTAAATAAAAGGTAGCAACATTAAATGAGTGAATGAAAGTTGTCACGGGATGACTCTACCTACTAGCTAGGGGATGAGAGGTATGCTCCTTGTTCATCTAGAGTGAGGGATGGTAGGTGTGATGAGCTGACACCTCTAAAAAAACAATTCACTTATGGGAGTAAAATTTTGTGTTAAAATAGTTCAAACACTAGGGTGAACTTGAGTTTTATTAAGAAATCTTTCTAGCTTTGTTAAGCTTAAGTTGTATGCAATCACGCACACACTAACAAAGGATCTTAACCTAGAGAATCATTCTCAAAATCTCAATTATGTCTTAAGTATTAAAGCATTCCTTTTCCGAGGGATAAAATTTTACAATAGCATCTACCTTGAGCTAATTTTTTGCCATTTCATTTTCTCTGTTTCTCTTTATTCATTGCTTGAGGACAAGCAATAGCTTAATATTGGGATGTGATAACTTTCCAAAATTCTTATATTTTACACCTTTTTACTTAGCTATTTGTTTGTTTTCAAGGTCATTTCATAGCATATAGGTGCATTTAGAGCATATAGTTGCATACATCTTTGCTTATTAGTGGTTTGGTTTATTTTCACAAGATTAGATGTTGCTTGAAGGGTATGTTCTGGTGTTGTGTTGGGCAGGTTGAAGTTGGTGTGAAGCGGGGCAAGGAAGAAAAATGCTACAACAAGTTGGACAACAATTCTGGGCGCGGAAAAGGACAAAGTAACGCGCACACACCAAGAGCCCACATGTGTGAGCCCTCTTTTTGTCTGATTGTGCCCCACATGCATAGGGAATATTCCCATGATGTCAAAGATTATAAGAGAACAAAACCCTAGGAGCCCCCACTATATAAAGGACATGGGACCCTCATTAAAGGGAGAGCGTGAAAAAGGTGACAAAAGGCTAGGGAGAGAAAGCAAAGGCTACCCTTTTGCTTTATTCTTCCTCCACTTGGTGTCCTCCATCGTTGATGCTCCAAGGGTTTGACCTTGCCGACCTTGAGAGAGGCAGTAAGCCTAGGGCGGTTCGTGGCATTGCAGTCCATCGCGGATCGAGAGTTTCTTCTTCCCTTTGTTTTACTTTAGCATTTCTTTTATATCTGGAAAAACGGGGTTGTACAAACAAAGATACTTTGGATGTTTATTGCCCATCCATGAACTGATTTTAGGTGGTTTGGGTTGTTTCGATGATCTATGTTTTAGTTTCTTTAATGCATGTTTATTTATCTTTGCTTCTATCTATGCTTTGTCTATGTTGTTAAACATTTAGGGTTGTAAGAGCCTTCGAGAGTTGGCCTTTCCTTAGGTGTGAGTTGAGGTTAGTGGCTGAGAGAGCTATCTTTAACCTTCATAGAAAGTGGAGTTGGATGCTGAGAGGCACAACTCTAATCCATCTTAGAGATAAGTGATGGGTTTCAACGGCTAAAAAGAATAGAAGTTTATGGGTAGGGGGAGTGATAGAGTTTAGGCTGAGAGGTATTGTTGTAGTATTTCCTACTCCCAGTTTTCTTGCTAGAGATAGTTGAAGAGCAACCTTAGTAAATCTGGCCAAGCATAGAGTAAGTTAGAGAGGTAAACACTAGTTGAGAGCTGGCGTAGGTTAACCAGACAACCTAGCCAATCACTCCCAAGTGAGTTTCGCATATAAGAGAACCTGTTAAGTCTATTGATTTCAGCACACTATCTTTTATCTTTAATTGCTACAACATTTATCGCTCTGTCTTGATTTGCCACAACATTCTCTATTTACATTTTCTGACACTTGTGTGCTTAAACACAACTCAAAACACCACCAATCCATGTAGAGATGATACTCACTTATCATTGTATTACTTGTTCGATGTGTATACTTGTACCATATTTGTGTATCATTTATAGTACACCACACGCGCAAACAAAGCCGAACATTGGCTTGAAAGAACAACTCAAATCCTTACAATGCAACTCAATTGCTCAGATAAGCATAAACTCGAATATGCAGTCGCACTTCTAGCTGACGAATAGCTCAGCTAGTGGGAAACTACAATTCTAACTACCTTGGCCGAATCTGTGACGTAGGAATTCTTTGTCACTAAATTCAAGAAGAAGTATATAAGTAAACAGTACTTGGATGATCGCAGGAAGAAGTTTTTGTACTTGGAGCAGGTTAATCGGCCGATCGAACAATATGTAGCTGATTTTTGCAAATATTGCAAGTACAGCTTGGAGAACATCAAAATCGAGAAGGACAAGTGACGAATGTTCATCGATGGGTTGAATGATGAACTAAGTCTGATATTCACAGCTCTAAACATCACAGACTTTCAAGCTCTAGTGAATTGGGCCGTTGCCACTAAATCCAAAATGAAAGCCGTAGAAAAGAGAAATAGCGGTTATCGGGGTGATAAAAAGCACAAAAACGACGACAACTCTAGGTAGTAGTCGAAGAAAGGTAATAATGTAAAAGAAGGGTCTTCAACTTATTCTCCTACTCATCAAAGCAATTATCTGCCGAGACCTCAATCGATGAACAAGCTTGATGTCCATGTTGTTTCCGTTAACAACACGTGAAACAACGAGAAAGTTCCAACTTGCAAGCATTGCGAGAAACAAAATTTTGGCCAATGCTGATACCAGTCTAATTTGTGTTTTGCGTGTGGTGAGGACGACCACAACATTAATGATTGTCTGTGGAAGTCCGACAAGGCACATACTCAGAATTCAACAAATCCGAGCCCGACACCATCCAACTGAAACAAGAACCCAAAGCAACCTCAGTCCGGGAACCAAGTGATTGGAAGTAGCTCCCATTCGAGAGCCTTGACCCATCAAGAATCTTGAGCCCCAGCTTGTGTCTATCATATCCGAGGCAAGGAGGAATAAGGATCTCCCGATGTAATCACGAGTACAATTGAACTAAACTTTCATCCTATTTATGCTTTGATAGATTTGGGATCAACCCGTTCTTTTGTATGTTTATCCATGTAAGACAAAGTTAGTTTGAAACCCGAAATAGTGAAAATGAGCTCTACGGTATCCAACCCGATAGGGGGAAACTTGCTTATTAATCTAATCTATAGGGATTGCCATGTGATTATTCGAAACATACCCTTCTTTTGTGATCTCTTTGTGTTACCCGAATGTGAGTTTGACCTAGTGTTAGCCTTAGATTTGTTGGGTAGACATCAAGCCTGGATTGATTACCAAAATCGATGATTATATCTTTGGGGTTTAGGAAAGGAATCCATTCTATTAATTGATCCAAAACCAACTTCAATCTTTGTTGCTATGGTGTTACAAGATGAATATGATTTCGACTTACCCTCTATTCATGTTGTTTCCGAATTCATCGATGTCTTTCTTGAGGATCTACATGGTCTTCCACCTACCCGTGAAGTAGAGTTCAACATCAACATTCAACCCGGAACCAACCCGTGTCTATCACGCCCTATCGGATGGCACCAATCAAGTTGAAAGAGTTAAAGAAGAAATTACAAGAATTGCAATACAAGGGCTTCATACGACTGAGCACGTCTCCCTGGGGTGCTCTGGTGTTATTTGTGAAGAAAAGGATTGCTTGATGTGGCTCTGAATAGATTATCGTCAGTTGAATCAAGTAACCATAAAAAACAAGTATCCCTTGCCGAGAATCGATGATCTTTTCAATCAACTCTGGGAAGCATCGGTTTTCTCCAAGATCGATCTTCGATCGGGTTACTATTAGTTGAAGGTGAAAGATGAAATGTTCCTAAGACGTCTTTTCGAACGAGATACGGTAACTTTGAATTTCTCGTCACACCTTTCAGATTGATGAACGCTCCTCCCGCATTCATGTACCTGATAAACCGAGTGTTCAAACCCTATCTCGACAAGTTCATTGTTGTCTTTATTGATGACATTCTTGTCTATTCTCGGAATAAGGAGAAACATGTTGAACACCTCTGAATCGTGCTACAAACTCTCCGAGAGCGCCAATTGTTCACCAAATTTTCCAAATTTGAGTTTTTGTTATCGAAAGTTGCTTTCCTTGGTCACATATTATCCACCGAAGGAATCAAAGTTGATACTAAGAAGATACAAGCAATTCTTGAATGGCGACCTCTAAAGAATGTTGGTGAGGTTCGCAATTTTCTCGGTTTAGCTGGTTACTACAAGAGATTCGTTAAATTCTTCTCTACGATCACCTTACCTCTAACTAAACTTCTCTGCAAGGATCAACCATTTCATTAGTCCGAAAACCACTAAAGGAACTTCTCTGCGATCGCCAAATTGAAGCAAACGTTGACTCATGCCCTTGTTTTAATCCAACCCGAGCCGAGCAAAGAATTCACGGTCTATAGAGACGCCTCTCATTCAGGATTAGGTTGTGTCTTAATGCAAGGAGACAATGTTGTGACATGCGCATCTCAGCAATTAAAGCTACATGAACTCAATTACTCGACACACGATCTTGAACTTTCTGCCATCGTCTTCGCTCTTAAAATCTAGAGACATTATCTCTACGGTGAAAAGTGCCACTTATTTACCGACCACAATAGTCTCAAGTATCTCCTTACTCAGAAGGATCTTAATCTAAGACAACGAAGATGGATGGAATTGTTGAAAGATTACGATCTGATAATCGACTATCATCCCGAGAAAGCCAATGTGATTGTGGATGCTCTTAGTCTAAAACTGACCCTCGGTGTGACATCATAGCCTTAAAATGTTTGGATTATTCATCATGTTTCCAAATTGAAGCTATTCGAATTATGGCTTTCTCAATAAGCAATAGTTTGAAAATTTTCTTGCTAAAGAAGAAACAATTCGAATTTGCCTTGTCATCTAAGTAACCTAATTGAATTGTTATTTCGTAGCTTCCTTGACAAACAACGCTCATTTCCGACTATGCAAGGCTCGGAATTATCTATGTGAACTCCAAATCCAATCTAGTATCATCTCCAAGATTAAAGAACTCCAGAAAATTGACCCGAAACTCCAGAAGATCGCTTCTAAGCTTGAGTCTAATTTCAACTTCTCGGTTAAGTCGAATGATCTCGTCTATTTTAAAGATAGAGTTTGTGCTCCTGACAACAAGTAATTACAAGAAAAAATATTAAGTGAAGCACATCAAAGTTCTTTCTTAATTCACCATGGATCGGTTAAGATGTACAAGGATCTCAAGCCCTTGTATTGGTGGCCCAGAATAAAAGCGGCTATTAATGATATTGTATCGAAGTGTCTGAATTGTTAACGTCTAAAAGCCAAGCACTAACTCCCTACCGAATTACTCCAACCTCTTAAATTTCAACAATAGAAATGGGAACAAATCACAATGGATTTCGTATCTGGTCTTCCTTGCACGCCAAGAAAGTGCGACGATATCTGGGTGATTGTTGATCGCTTCACCAAATCCGCACATTTCATCCTGGTGCATATTAATTACAGCTTGGAAGCCCTGGCTGAATTATACATTTGGGAAGTTATCCGTTTGCACAGAGTTCCTATCTCAATTGTCTCCGATCGAGATCCTCGATTAACAGCTCGATTCTGGAGAACATTACAAAAAGCCCTCGGAACTAAGCTAAATCTGAGTGCAACCTTTTATCCACAATGTAACGGACAATCTGAACGGGTAATTCAAGTTCTTGAAGGCATGCTTCGAGCTTGTATCATCGGCTTCTGAAATAACTGGGAAAATGCGTTACCATTAGTCAAATTCTCCTACAACAACAGCTTCTAATATTCGATTCAAATGGCTCCATTTGAAGCTGTGTATGGAAGAAAATGTCGAATACCTCTGTGTTGGTCTGAACTTGGTGATAATAAGGTGTTAGGACCCGAATTTTTTCGGGATACAGAAAAACATGTCCTTATCATCCACTCTCGATTGAAACAAGTGTTTGATAGACAAAAATCTTACGTCGATCAAAAGTGTAGACATTCAACATGAGATTGGAGACAAGGTGTTCCTCAAAGTCTCCCTATGGAAGAAGGTTTTCCGATTAGGCAAAAGAGGGAAGCTCAACCCTCATTTTATTGGACCGTTCAAAGTGATTGAAAGAATAGGTCCGGTGGCTTATCGCCTCGCACTTCCTCTTGAGTTCGATAAAATCCACAATGTTTTTCATGTTTCGATGCTAAGACGAGATCGGTCTAATGTATATCATATACTTGAGCCTGAAGATGTTGAATTGAATCCCAACATTTCCTTTGAAAAAGACTCTATCCAAATCCTTGATTAGGAAGTAAAGAGACTCTGAAACAAGAACGTACCACTTGTAAAAGTCCTTTGGAGAAATCATAAGGTCGAAGAAGCAACGTGGGAACCCGAGGATACGATGCGAAAGCAATATCCTCATCTATTCAGTTCAGGTAAGAATTCGAGAACGAATTTTTTCTGTTAAGGAGGGAGAGTTGTAACATCCTCAATTTACCCTAGAAGACTTCGCTTAATTGGTCAAATAATTAATTTAAATGAACTGAGTGATCCCTAATTAGTTGAAATAAGGATCTAATTGAAATAACAAATAAATTTAAAAATACTCAACCATGACTAAATCAAAATATATGATAAAATAGGGACTTGCATGTTGAAAACATGTCTTCCCTAATCCGCCCTTGAGTAGAAATAAGTGATAGTTTAACCAAAAGGGAGATCGATCAACTCTCAAATCCAGTAACTTAAGAGAGTTGTTTCCCCTTCCCATTTTTCTTCTCCTCAGCCGAAAGAGAGATAACTTAGAGAGGGAGTTTTACTGACGGAGAGGTTCAAAATTTGCTTGCATGTTGATCATCTTGCAATAGAAATCAAATTAGAAAGCTATGTAAGCGTTTCTATTCAACTAGTTCATCAAAGTATCATGTTAAGTTGTTTGTATGTTCTGAAATGTTACAAATGCTTGTGGTAAATGATGATTTTAATTCTTGAATTTAGTTTTAAGATGATAAGAAATATGTATTAAGTTGGGTTATATGATAATAATAAAAAATAGGTCACATAAAAAGATGAAATAATTAAAGGGACTCTTTTGGACAAGTTAAAAATGGTAAAGCCCTAAATTGATCCATAATAAATCTTGAAATTTTTGTTTGAAAGCGTTAGATATTGTTATGAGGAAATATAGAATTAACTGGTAAAATAAGATTGAATGGTGAAGCCATGCATACAAATTGTAAAGAGCTTAAGTTAGAAATTAGTGTAGTCTGCCCAGCATTGCCCTGTTTTGGATAGTGACCTTCGAAAATTCACCAAAACTAAAATACATAGAATTTAGACCTGAAATTTTGATATAAAGTACTTGGGGATGTCTATTTTTACTAGAAACAAACGAAACTAAAATTCGATCTCTATAAAAAAAATCTGGAATCGAAATCGTGGAGGTGCTGCAAACTATCTAGAACTGCAAAATGACCTATGTTTAAATAATAAACCTTATTGATTGAGAAATGGGGAATATATGTCCAATACATGGTTGTTAATCTGTTTAAATAATCTTTCTATAATGGTAAAGTAATTGAAATTTGGATATGTGTGTAAAAATATATGCCTAGATCAGTAACAGGTATACAAACTTCCAATAGGAAAAACAATTTTGAATATTTAATGTTTGTACTTGTGTAAATGAGCTTATACGTTTGAATTAGCTTCTAATATGTTTTGTATATGTTTGTACATGAATGATAAGACTAAAACATGAGGAAACCTTGGAGGAGTCAAGAGCTGGTCCAACTTGTAAGAAGAATAAGGAAATAATAATCAAGGATCAAGACTAGCTAAGCTTGGATTATCGTGAGTGTAGTTAATCCTTATGGTTAGGACTAGTGTCCTAACCAATGTTCTCATTTTAATATATGACGACATGAAAGCCTGAAATGAACCTAATTAAAATTTAATAAATGTTCTAAGGGAAGAAGGTTAAATGGAAAGACAATTGATTATGTTTGCTACTAGTTTGGTGTTATTGTGTGGTACATGGTATATGTACTTGATTGATGGATTATATGAGTTCTATGTGATTGTTATGCTACTGCCCTTGAATTTTACATGTTGTATGAACGGGTATAAGTTACTTATACATGTTTGAAACAATGAGACTTTGACCAAAGATAGACCTTATATGCAAGCAACATGCTATGTGTTACATGATTGATATGTGGCTTGTAAATGACTTGCCTTGTGATTGTTTGAATTAAAATACACTATAAGCCCTTGGTTGACTAGTTGGTATTAGGTAGAACAACATGCCTTAGAGTGTAGAGCTCCTTTGAAATTAGTACCTTGTGTACTCTCTGTTGGTGTTGTTAACACCTTGTGTAATTGATGCTTTGAGCATCCTCTGTTGATCATTTGGTTACTTGTGATGGTGTGGAAGACACCTTGGTGCATTGTACACCCTCTGATTTTGATGCCTTGTGCATCCTTTGAATTGGTATCTTGTACCTAAAGAGACTTGATTACCTAGTCCTACTAATCTACCAAGGCAAAACACTATAAGTACTTGAATAAGACATGTAACAAGTGATATATATGACTTGTTATGTTATATGATTATGATTATATGAAACATGAGTTCAAGACATTAAAGGCTTAAACACTGATCTGATTTTGCTTGAAACATACATGATCTACATGTCTAAGATGCCTATTTGAATGGTCACTTTGTGATATGCTTATGTATTAGTTGATCGATTACATAATTGTTCTATGTACATGATATGCTATGAGTTCATTGTTGGTATTGTTAAATGATGGTTTGTTTACATTATTCTTTGATGCAAATGTGCCTACATGTCTACTTGTTGTTTCCATGCGTCTAAAACTTGCTATGTGATTCTTGATCATGTTTAAACTAGCTAGACGATGTTTATGTAATATGAACCCTAGCTAGGTAACCTTGACTAATTGAAATAAGACACCTAAAAGACTAAACTAATATATTTAAGTACTACCTCACTAAGTACATATTTTGTACTTATCACTCTTTATTTCCTCCTTCCCAAACCAAAAGGTTTCGCTGATTGAAAGCTGCCCAATTCGTTCTTGGAGCACCAAGTTACAAGCAAGAATCATGTATGATGTGATCTTTTATTTAGGCTTCTAGAGAGTTGCATAGACTTGTGTATTAGAGTGGTGTCACATGTATTTTGGTTGATATACATGTTAAATGTGAACACGTGACTTGTTATGTATATAAAGTTTAAGTTAATGGTTTGTAATGACTAAGTTATGTTTGTATTAAATCTTGTATGACACAGTTGCCAAGTTTGTATATATGTTATATGTTCGGTTAGTATGCTGCGCATCATAACGCTCCTCGCTCTTAACTTGGGCGAGGGGTGTTATAGCGATGATAACTTTCCTCACCGAGCAATTCACCGGCTTGCGTACCCTTATGGACAATTGTTTCAATACTTTGGAGGAATGCTTTGTTGGTATGGAAGATCGTCTTACCTCTATCTAGAATCAACAATCATCATTGGATCTCTCCTTCACCGCCTTATATGGTGAATGGAGACACTTTCAAAGGAGTCAAGAGAAAGATGAAGATGACATAGATGAAGATGAAGACAATGATGAGCCCTAGTCTAGCTTGCATTCATCTCATATCATCTAGGATCTTATTTATTATTATGCACCATTTATTGTTTTGAACCTATGCTTTGGTTTATTGTGTTGGATTATGCTTTTTAGGATTTAAGTTATTTTCCTTTTAGAACTTATGCTTTATGCCATGAATTATGATTTATGTTGTTTGGTTTAATTTTGACTATCTTTTTATTTCCCATTAAATTATGCTTGTTATGATTTTGATCTAACGGAAAGGGGGAGAAGGTGTTTAAGCGAAATTTTTAAAGGTTTTCAAAACCTAGCTTAAACTAAGGGGGAGTTCACTTAAAAAAATTTACTTTGTTTTTGTTATATAAAAAAGGGGGAGATTGTAAAACCCTTAATTTGACTTAACTTGATTTTGATATAACAAATACTTTAAGGGCTATTTTGCAAAGTAAATAAATTTTTTAAGTTCTCAACAAGCTCAAAATTTGACAAGTAAAAATTTAACCCAAACTGTTTTAAGGTTTAAAAATAATCCCCATGAATTTTTCTAAGTATTATCAAGATAAATTTGTAAATTTTTCACATGCGTTTTGATACGGCTTAGGACTATTTCAAAACGTTTTGCTACTAGAATTTTCATATCGAATCGATCTCGAAACGACTTCAACTCGTTTCGACATGACCTTCATCTTGGCAAGTCATACATTGACTTTGTTTCGAAACGGTAGTTAACCGTTCCAATATTGGGGTTAGAATTTTTAAAATTTGGCCATTTAATGTTTTCGACCTTTGCTTGTCATAAACAAAAATTTTCAAAGTTAATTACTCGTTTCGATACGGCCTAGCTTGGTCTCGAAACATTTTGCTACTGCAATTTTATGAGCTCAATTGTTTCGGTATCAATATCGAAATGGCCCCCTATAATTTCCAAACACCGTCGAACATCTCGATACGACCTCCTTAATGCACATAATGGCTCTTTCTATTTTATTTATGTTTTGAAACAGTTAGGTACCATTTCAATACGGGCAGTTGCAAAACTGCATTTATGGTGGGAAGATGAAGTCTCAACGACTATATTTATCATGTCTACCACCCAAACGGATAGAAATAAATGAGAAGGTATAAAAGGAAGCATTTTAAGCACCAACAACAACTATTGATCATTAAAGCAATATCCAAGCAATCAATCCTAACCCTTGTGCTCAAATTTCATATCTTGTACCCCAATTTGTAATCCTTTATCGTAAACATTTCATTCTCAAATTGGGTGTGTGGTTGAGTGTATTTTGGGTATATTTGTCTATTGAAAGAAACATTTTATTGCCTTGTAATTCTTTGTTCTTGTGAGGGTCTCAAGATCAATCTTTGGGTAGGAAGATTGATCTTTGTAAAACGTTTCCCTTTTAAGACTAGAAAAGGGGAAGATTTTATAGTGAAATTGGTTGAAAATCCTTCATGGTGACTAAGGTAGTGGATGTAATGCTTGTTCTAAGCTTGAACCACTATAAATCCTATTGTCTTCGATTTTTCAATTTTCCAATTTCATACCACAACTTTTAAAATTCCAATTCACCCTCCCTCTTGGCAGTTTCCATTCTATCGATCCACTCATCAATTGCTTAGTCTTCATCCTCAATATTCACATCAAGTTGAGTCAAATAAGTGATTATTTGATTGAAGACATTCACATGTTGTGCCAAATCGTGACCTTCCTGCATCTTTAGCCCATACAATCTCTACTTTAGATACATATTATTTGTGAGAGATTTGGACATAAACTGACTCTCCAATTTCTTCCATATTTCTAATGGAGATGAAAGATTCATTACATGACACATAAGCTCATATGCCAAACATAATTTTATGGTTCCAGTTGCTTGCTCCTATAGTTCTTCCAAATTTTCATCATCCATCGATGCTGGGTTTTTTTTAGATCGTAAAGCCTTAAAAACCCCTTCTTCGCTAATAGATCCTTTACCCTCATCAACCACAATACGATGTTACCCTCACCATTTAATCTTTCCACTTTGAATTTCACACTGAACATAGCCATCTCAACCGGGCTCTCGATACCAATTGTTGTGAAATAAAGCAAACGAGTAGGAAAAACAACAAAGCAAGAACATACAAGATTATCGAGGTTCAGCAGTGTTCTTACTTCCTCAGGAGCAAGAGCGGCTATTTTTCTTATTGATTCTATCAATCAAATTAAGTTACAAATGATAGGTATATATATAAGTAACCCTCCACGGTACAATTACCAGTAGATGAGCCATACTTAACAGTCCATACCAAAAGTATTGACAAAGATTTCTAAACATATTTACTATGCTCAATTTAAAATTCAAAGACATAGACACATAAGTTCACTTACATTAAGGCATGGAGAACAAATTCATTTTAATAGAACATAAACTTATTCAATTTGAGATAAGATATTTTGAGCAACCATACATTTATTTACATATGAATGTCTTGGTTTAAGGAATCCTTTACACAAAAAAGAATTTCTAGGTCATGGACTTATGTACAAATTCCATGGTTATAACTTTAATCATACAATACTTTGATTAAAACTTCTAGCAATACCAAGATTTCAATTACAATTTGATAACGTCATAATACCTACTAACTCTAGACCATACATGAAACTTAATCAAAATCCCAGTCTTATACATATATAGTAATAATCATATGATTGAATTGCTTCAAAAGACTTATTGTAATTAGGAGTTCATATATCGTTGTACTTACAATATATATAAATCGAATGAAACCCATATGGTTAACATTAGAGTCTTAAGTTATATGCGCATAACTCAAACAATCAAAACTTCAAATAATTTAATTAAGATGCTAGTATGGCCTAAAAAACAAAACCTTTTGGTTTCCAATATAATCAATCTATTCAAAAAGTAAACATACCAAGTCTTCAATTCAATGACATATAAAAAAAGGGCTAAATATTTATAATCGTAATTTAATTAACAACATGAAATTTCATTAATCTAATGAATCAAAAATCAATTATCAAACAACCATCGCCAATATAGTTATGCTAATGAAATTATACTCAAAATGATCACTTAAAGGCCCCTTTACAAACCATACAATGCTCATAATTCATTGTAACTAATATGAATTACTAATTATTATGTTTTTATATATCTACTATGCCACCATCTAAAGAGTTTAACTTAGAAAGAAGTAACGATAAACATGAGCTTAAGGGAGTGACTTGCAACCTTCTTGCACGATCGATCGGTAGTTAATCATATAACCTGCAAATCCATGATAATGAATGTATTAGGCTTACTTATCCTAAGTGAGGTAGTGACCATGTATTAACATAGAATAATTTAAATGAATGCATACTGAAACCAATGTAAGAAAAGTAAGTATGGAATCAATACATATAGATCATAGCCAGTATAGCATAGTTCATTCTTATTCATCAAAATTATATCTTATATGTATTTTGTTTTATAGAGGCTTAAACAAAGCCCATGTGTTTTCATAGCTAGCACAATGCATAAGTTGCATTTATTTTCATACCTTGCACTTACTAACTTATCGAAATCTTATCAAACATATTTATGAGTTCTTGTTAAAGTTCATTTATGATTTCATGCTTTTTAACAACATTTTCTCTAGATCGCATTTGGACATAAGTAACATTGGTCTAAGATTAATAAGGCATAAAGCACAAAGCAATGGTTAATTTATATCATAACATACCTATCTTCTCTTCTCTATCCATCAAACTGTCACCAATCTCCTTACAATCTGTAACGCCCTGGGTTTGGGCCTAGATTTTTTAGACATCGGATCGGGCCAGTCGGAAATAGTTTGAATCGTTTTAGGTGGTTCAGGGAGATCGAGGTTCGAGATAGGATAAAAATATGACAAAAATTGTTAAAATCTTCTAAAATCATGTTTGAGAGGTTGGTCAAATCAATTTTATAAAATGAGTTTTGGAAGCGGTACATTTTGGTTAGTGACCAAAATGTAAAGTTTTAAAACTATGGAAAATGCAAATTTCAAAAGAGGAGTCAAAATCTTAGAATCTTTAGGGAGCTTTCGAGCAATTACACCTTTCCCTAATTTTACATGTACTTTAAATGAGTTTTAAAATAATTGATTGAAAAGGGATTTTATTTTAAATATTAAAATAGTAAAATTGAGAGTTTTCATTTTACGTAACTAGCTTCTCAATCCTCATTTCAGACAAGCACATTTCTGAAACCTTTTTCTCCAGATTTATTTTCTCCCAAACACTATCTCTTTGATTTTCATCCATTTCCAAGAATTCTCTTCAAATTCTTCAAGATTTGTGAAGCTAAAACTTGTCAAACATTAAGGAAAGCAAGGATTGGAGGTAAATCTCGTTCTCAACCTCTAATCAAGGTTCTTTATTGAAATTCCCAAGATTATTAACTCATAATTTTTGTTGTCAACTGAGTTTTAATTATAGTTTTGATTTATGATCAAAATCTTGCAAAATAAAGGTTTAAATCTTGATTTTCGGAGTGTTGTTGATGAGATCTATTTTAGATGGATTATAATCAAGTTTTAAGTTAATCTTGATGTTGAAAAAGGTGTTTTGATGATATAGATCTCGAAATTCTTGAGATCCTTGAGTTCTATGATAGTTTTAGTTGAGTTTTTGAAGTGTTTTGATGGTGATATGTTGCTGGAGGTATAAGGAAGGTTTATGTTGTTTATAGATGTGTTTTGATGGATTTTAATGGTGGGAAGTGATTTTTGTTGGCTGGGCTTGCTTTAGAAAGCAATCAAATGAGTTTTTGATTGTTTCTGATGGGTTAATTGATGTGGTTTTGATGGGCAACGAGTTTGTGGTTGGTTGCTGGTGTTGGAATGCATTTTAATGAATTGGATCTTTGTTTTTTATGCTCTAAAAAAGGGGACATTGATCCAGAAGCAAGCGACGAGTTTTTGGAAGCTTCAGACGAGTGATCTTCGCGTCGGCAAGCGAAGTTTCACGTATCGGTTATTGGAAAAGAGTTTTCAAGCTTTGAAACGTTTTGAACGTGGTTTTGGGAGCTTAGTGTAAGTTTGAAACACTTAGCTAAGCTCACGAGTAAGTAAATCGAAAGTCTCTCTCAGATTGTGTTATGTTTTGGATTAAAATGCAATTGATTTAAATATGGTTTGATTATTGTTTTAAAGCATGTTTTAAGAAATTATGTTGCTGGTTTTAAATGTCATTTTGTTAAGGATGCACATGGTAAGTGATCCTTGAGTTTATATGATTTATGCAATTGGTTTTAAGCATGTTAATGCTTGTGAAAATGGCATTGTGGTTTATGCTTGTAAAATAGTGAATTAATGATGATTGATGATTATATTGGCAAGTAATGGTAAATGGTTTTGGTTACTTGAATCGGATATAGTTAGCCGACTATAGGATTGGGTGCACCGTGAATAAAGTCACATTGGATGTTGAGGGGTTGTGATTGTACCGTACACACCATCCAAGTACCCTAATGATTGAGATTAAGGTCACAACGGTTGATGGTTTAATCATGTGCATGGATCTTGTGGTATATGTCTCGTTCTCTCATTAGTGGAATTATACAACTACCGATGAGTGGTGTTTATGGGTTGTGATTGTACCGTTAAACTCCACCACGGGTGTCACAACGGTTGATGGTCTAATCTCGTGTGTGAGCCTTGAGTGTTCGGTAGGGTGTATGAAGCGTTTGGGACAACGCTTGTAATTCGCGTATCCGATTGTGTCAATTGTTTTGTGTTTTGATGTGGATCTTGTTATTGATCACTTGCGAGCCAATATAATAATGATGATAAAATAAACTAATGATGAACGTTTATTTTGAGAAAGCATGTGATGCTTGAGATTTATGCTAGAATACATGTGATGCATGGTTTAAGCATTAGCAAAGGTTTTTGCTGTTGTATTAAATGATGCTATGAGCATGTGGTTTCAAAAAAGGAAATGTGTTTGAAAGTGCATTGTTTTATGGAAGGCATATGTTATAAAGAATGTTGTTTTGGTTTTGAAAACGCATTGATGAATGTTTGGTTTTAAAGCGGTCCTCACTAAGCTTTATGCTTACGCTCATTTGTTTCATCAATGGAGAGAATTGAGCATTTTCGGCAGCAAGCAAGCAAAGGATATCAAGAGTTTTGACTAAGTAAAGTATGTGTTTTCACCTTAGAGTAATAAGAGGCAATGGGAGGGATTTCCACTTTTGGTTTGTTTGGTGATGTGAGTCACCTTGTGCATGTTTGGATTGTGTTTTGAGACTCGTAATTGGCTTCTATTTGGCTTATGATTTGCTATTTGGTATTTTTTACATGTTTTGGTCTATGTATGCAAGCATATCCATATAGCTCTCTAATCTTCATGTTTTGCCATGTCTATTGGTTGTTTATGTTTGTGTATTGATGCATATACGTTGGAAATGTTTGTTATACTCTGTAGGGATGTTCTGGACATGTTTAGTTGTTTTAAAATGTGATTTGTAGGTCGTACCGATAGGTGAGGAAGTGTATCGATACCCTTCTCCCCAATTTTGGTTACTGCCTTCCCGTGTACCGATACATGCTTAAGTGTACTGATACCTGTTAGTTATTTTCAATTAAAAGTATCTTTAAAAGTTCTAAAATGTTACATTTTGGTCCCTGAGTGTTGTATGTGCAATTGGTTGAGTTTGGGTGATCCCTTTGCGATGGAATTTGACATGGAAGCATGTTACCTGACTAATTATAGATTGGTAATCTTAAAATGGGATTAGTCCTTGTAATTTTCAGAAATTACAGTTAAAAATTAAATGTATGCAATTGAACCCCTAATCGAGTTCCATTTGTTGCGCCGTTTCTTTCTAAGTATTTAATTAATGCATAGGATCTTAATGTGCATCTAAAGAAGAAAACAAGAAAAAAGGGTCGTTAATCGAGGTCGGCTTTAACGAGTTGGCTTTGGTTTTCCCCGTGTAATCTTCTTAGTTCGCGTCGAGTGTCTAGGCCAGGATAAGGGGGTTACACAATCTTTGTAACCCGCTCGACCCAGGCTAGACACCCGACCGAACCAAATGGGTAACACAGGGAATATTGATGTAAATCGGGAAGTTTACCTCAATAAACGACCCTATTTTTTATTTTTTCTTGTGTAGATGCACATTGTCACCCTATGTGTTTAGACTCGCAGCGGAAGAAACGTCAAATCAAACAGACATTGATTTGGCATTCAATTAATTACAAACATGTAATAGTGACCAATATGTAATTTTAGAAAATTACAAGGGATTTTTTTAAATTTTAAGTTACCATCCTTAAATTAGTCACATTACATGCCACTGTGTCAAATCTCAGTTCATTCCGATCATGCAAACTCATTTAATTGCATCCACAACATTCAAAGACTGAAACGTAAAGAAACAAAAATTCAAAAGAATCTGATTAACTAACTTAACAGCTTGGTGTATCATTACGCTTAGCCCTGTATCGATACACCATGTTTAATATCAGGTCTGGGTGTTTTAGAACACGAGCTCGTATCAATACAGTCTCCAAAGCGTATCGATACATGAAATTCCAGTAGCCAAAATACTCAAGCCTGTTTCGATACACACTTCCCCGTTTCGTAACCCAATGTCCATTTCAGGATCACCGTATCGATACACTTGGGCCTGTAATGTCACATTTTGCTGGTTTTTCACACTTTAATGCACCCCAAACCACTCAAGCATGCTTCCAACATATATATAACACCTCCAAACATCAAACCTCAATCATTCATGGCATATTCAACATCATATCATGGCAATTTGCATCAAAGGTAAACTATAGACATGCAACCTAGTAAACAAGCCAAGCAAGATACCAAAATGTATAGAAAGGCACAAAGCAATAATAAAACGGCATTTACAAGTCTGAAACAACAATATAAACTTGCTCGAATAGGGAGTTTACACAAATCTCCCAAAACACAATGGATCCCCCATTGCCCTTATCACATATAGTCTAAACCGAAACATATATTCTCGAATGAAGTATCTTGTGATCCCTTGCTCCACGCTGCCTCCAAAACCTCATTTCTCTATACTAATGGACAAAATAGAGCGTAAGCACACAAGGCTTAATGAATAGTGCTAAAAAGAAAACCACCATCAATGAATTAAAACCATTTTCCATGTCCACATTGAAATCTCATTTCAATTAACCTAAATCGCCATTTGAAAACCATCATGCCTTTAAAATCATGCACTTTCCGTTATAAAAAATTGACATAATAAACCTTATGCAACATGTATCATGAATCAACAACAAGTCCCACTACTAACACTCAATTTAAGCCTTCCCATGCATAACTACCATATGCAAAGCTTAAAGAGTAAAACATGTATAAAACGCAATATTCAACATAAACCATCTGATGATACATCATCAATTATATTGGCTTACAAGTGATCATTAGGCAAGTTCATTTCTCAAAAATACATGTCGGATACAAGAATTCACAAGTGTTGTCCCAACATTTCATACATTCTCACCGGCATCTCAAGGTTCACACACGGGAGCTACCATCCACCGCTGTGACACCCATGGGTAAACCCCTCAACGCCACTCATCGGTAGATGTACAACCTAACTAACGAGAGACAGAACACCACACACACATACCTCAATCGTTAGGGTAATTGGATGGAGTATTCGGTACACCGTATAAACCCTCGACATCTAAGGCGACTTGATTCCAATGTACTCAATCCTATAGACGACTAACTATATCCGATAACATTTATAAACCAATTTCATAACATCACTTGCCAATATAATTCTCGTTTCATCACATACCTCACTCTTTTCATAGCATCATCATTAAATCATTTTCCAAGCATGAAACCATGCTTTAAATCACAAGTATAAAACGTATACTTACAAAGATCACTTACCATGTGTATCCTTCATCATCACATAATTAAAAACAGTAAACTTCATACTTTAAACATGCTTGAACAGTAGGTAACATGTATCCAAAACCAAGTGCATAAAAACCATTAAATAATATAACAACCGAGAGAGAAATTCCTTATACTTACTTATGAACATATACAATTGTTTCAAGCTTACATCTAAGTTCCCAAAGCCACCTTTAAAACATTTCAAAGCTGAAATCCACGTTCTCTCTCACCGACAAGCGAAACCTTGATTAGCCGACGCGAAACTAACTGTTCAAAGCTCCCGAAACCTCGCCGGTTGCTTCTAAAATATTCTCTCATATTTTAATCACATAAGAACAGAGGATTAATGCATCTCAATGCATTCAAAACTCCTGCAAGCAATCCTACCACGTTGCTCTACCCAAAACCACCAAAATGCCCATCCAAAATCACCGAAAACACCATCGATTACTCTACAACTCAACTCAGACAAAACCACACTTCCACCAATTTATTAACATCCAAAATCATCCTATTATAAACCTTATACCTCCAGCATTCCCAAAATCACTTTAACACCATAAAAACTCAATTCTAACAACTTAACAAACTAGAGATCCAAATAGTTTCAGGATTACCTTTCTAAAACCTCAATCTCAACATTAATAAACTTCCAAAGCATGATTAAAATCAATCATATATCAACCAAAATAGATCCATTATGAAAACTATACAAAAACATCTTTTAAAGCTTCATTTAGCCATTTTCTTTAAATCAATCATGAAGCCTTTTTAAGAAACACAATTAAAGAGCCAAATACTTGGAAAGTTCATTAAAGAACCTTGATTAGAGGAGAAGCACAAAAATTACCTCTAATCCCTTGCTATTCCTTCAATTAACAAGATTTGATTGAAAAAGTTCAAGAATTCATTGAAACAAGTTCAAGAAACTCCATGGAAATCATTTGGAAATCAAAGTAAAATGAAAAAAGAAAAGATCTCTGGAAGTTTTGAAAGAAAATGGGTGGTTGGTTGATGAGAAAAAAGAGAAATGGAAGTTACGTCAAAATAAGTTTGTAAAGCTTAATTCCCTTTTTAATCAAAACCCATTTTTAATATTTTTAACTAAACACGTTTAAAACATTTCAAATTAAAGGAAAAATTGATTACAATTACTTTAGCTCCCTAAAGATTCTATGTTTTGGATCTTTTACAAATAGCCATTAAAAATTGTTTTTTTTCCTCATTTTTACGATTTAGTAACTACACCGTAATGTCCACCTTCCAAATGTCATCTTCCGAAATCGACTTCACCAAACCCTTATATGCAATTAATAATGATTTTTAGCAATTTTCCTCGTTTTTTATCACCTATTGAACTAGGTTTCCCTGAACCAATCCCGAACTAACCCGTATCCCTAGTTTCGGTCCAAAGGACCCTAAACCCAAGCTACAAACTCCTAGTCCCAAAATCGAAGCATTACAACCTCCCCTGTTACCTCTTACTATCGCTAATATATCACATATATATGGTTGTCACCCTTGAGTCGTAGCTAATGGACTATAGTCCCGAATTGTAACCCCCTCAGCTCGGACTAGACGCTCAACACGAAGTAATAAGATTACATGGGGAAAACTGAAGTCAACTACCAAAAGTTAACCCTGATTAACGACCCTTATTTTTTTCATTTTATCTTTTCTAGATGAATATTATTACCCTGTAAGTTTAGCAAGATGAATAGGCAAAAATGACATAGCGATCGGAGTTCAATTAGGGGTTCAATTGCATGCTTTTGTCTTTTAGGGACCAATTTGTAAATTTCCAGATTTACAAGGACTAACCAGATTTTAAAGTTACTAATCGGAAATTAATCATGTAACATTCCAGCATGTCAAATTTCAACTCAAATGGATCATCTAAATTCAACTAATTAAGCTTACAACATTCAGGGACCAAAACGTAAGGAACAGAAACATGGAACAATTCTAATCAACCTCCAACGGTCAAGTATTTCGAAACGCAAGACCCTATACCGAAACGACCGTTTCGAAATCATGTTGACCGTTTCAATACGCGAGTGCGTTCTGAGACCCCAATAATCTATTTCGATACGCGTGTTTCCAATGGTGAAGTGTTCCAGAACGTACCTTCCCGTTCCGGAACTCCCTGGCCATTACAGGCCACCATTCCGAAACAGAAGTGGGCATTCCGAGACGACTGACCTGCAGTTTCCCCAAATTGCTGGTTTTTCTCAACTTTCCACCTCTGAAACCATTCCAACATATGCCACAACACATATATTATGCGAATAAACATCAAAGGCCGCCAATATGAAGCACAAGCTAAAACATAACATCATTCTTGCAAGCTTTAGAACTATAGGCATGCTTCCTAGATGTCAAAACCACAAAAAGGCTAAAAACCACATTCTAGCTGAAACCAATACTTAAAGGCCATTTACAATACCAAATAATAAAACCAAACATGTTCAAGGTGTTTAACATCACCAAACATAACCAATAGTAGAAATCCCACCCATTGCCTCTTATTACACCAAGGTAAAACCACATACATTGTTTAGCCAAGATACTTGGAATCCACTTGCTTTCTCGCTCCCCAAATGCTTAATTCTCTGCACTGATGAGACAAATGAGCGTAAGCATAAAGCTTAGTGAGGATCGCTAAATTCGACATTCATCAATGCATTTTACAAAACCAGAATATCACCATTTGTTAACTCATACCTTTACTTAAAACATGCCCTCTCAAGGCATCAATGCTCTTTTAAAACCACATGCTCATAGCATTATTAAAATAACAGCAAATAATCTTTTGCTCATGCTAAATCCAGGCATCACATGCAATCTAGCATAATTCACAAGTATCGCATGCTTAAATCATTTATCAACAACATTATATTGGCTCGCAAGTGATCAATTCCCAATCTATACCAAAACCAGCACAAATGACACAATCAGATACACGAATTACAAGTATTGTCTCAGACGTTTCATACACACTACCAGACTATAAAAGGTGGAGATATATGGCACAATCAGAACCCCTCAACACCCGTGATTGAGATTAATGGCAGAATCACAACCCCTCAACATCACTCTTCGGTAATTGTATAATTCCACTAACGAGAGTACCGGACACAAACCACAAGACTCACACACGGGATTTAACCATCCACCGTTGTGATCATAGCCTCAATCGTTAGGGTACTTGGATGGAGATTACGACACAATCACAACCCATCGACATCCATGGCGACTTTATTCACGTTGCACCCAATCCTATAGCCGACTAACTATATTCGATTAAAGGAACCAAATACCATTTCCATCACTTGCTAATATAACCAGTTAACAACATTATTCCACTATTTTACAAGCATAAATCATAATGCCATTTCCACAAGCATAGACATGCTTAAACTCAAATGCATACATCTCATGAAACTAGGATCACCTACCAAGTGCATCCTTAACAAAATGACATTAAACACCAGCATTATCAATGCTCAAAACATGCTTAAAAACAATAATTAAAATCACATTTAATTTACGTGCATTTTACAACAAAACATAGCACATTCCGAGAGAGACTTTTAAATCACTTACTCTTGAGCTTAGCTAAGTGTTTCAAACATACATTAAGCTCCCAAGACCACGCTCAAAGCGTAAAAAACGGAAAATTCATTTCCACTCAACGATACGTGAAACCACGTTCGCCGACGCGAAGATCACCCTTCTGAAGCCTCAAAAAATGCTTTGTTTGTTTCCGGATTGAGATCCCCTGTCTTCACATCATCAAAACAGAGATCTAAATGCATTAAAATGTTTTTCAACACCAGCAACCAAACACAAACTCGTTGCTTACCAAAACTAGACCAATTTACACATCCGAAACAAACAAAAACTCAATCGATTGCTTCTTAAACCATGACCAGCCAACCTACTACCCTTTCAACCATTATTAAACATCAAAACACATCTAAAGACAACCTAAACCATACTTATACCTCCAGAAAGCATTACTTCATCATTTAACCTAAAAACCCAACTAAAACCATCAAGAAACTATAATTTTGCAAGATTTTAATCTCAATTCAAAACTATAATGAAAACTCGACCAAAAACAACATTTAGAAGCCAAAGATCTTGGGAAATTCAATAAATAACCTAGATTAAAGGTTGAGAACATGATTTACCTCTAATCCTTGCCTTCCACAATGGTTGACAAGTTTTTCCTTAAGAAATCTTGAAGAATTTGAAGAGAACTCTTGAAATTTGTTTAGAAACCAAAGGGAGAGTGTTTGGGAGAAAAGAAATATGGAGAAAAGAGTTGGAGATTGATTTTGCTGAAATGAAAGTGTGAAACCGATAAATTGATTTTGATATAACTAATGAATTTAAGGACTAAATTGAAAATGTGAAAACAAATTTTTAAGTCCTCAAACCTCTCTATATGTTTAAAGGAAAATGCCTAAGTTAAAAACTTATATTGTCAAAAAATTTCTAAGTGTTCTTGAAGCCAAAATAGTGTTTTTCAAGTCACTGTTTCAGAACGGCCTAAGGCATTTCGAAACACTTTTGGAACTATGAACTCGTGTTTTAGAACGGGTATCGAAACGGTTTTGATTCTATGAACCCTTGTTTCGAAACGAGTTTCGAAACGGCTTAAGAACATAGAGACACCGTATCGAAACGACATCCAATGTATCGAAACGGTATTCAAGTCTGATTTAAAAAGTATGACTGTTAAAGTTTTTAACTGATTTTACACAAGTCGTTAAGGCATATCGAAACGATTTGAAGTCGTTTCGGTACATTCCTTGACAATAGCTAAAATGTTTCGAAACGAGTTTCGAAACAGCTCTTAGCGTATCGAAACTAGCTTAATCGTTTCGATACGGGCTCTTTAATGCACCCCAACGGCTCTTTCTATTTTGGTATGTTTCGAAACAGGGTCGGGCGTTTCGAAACGGTTGGTTGCAGACTACATTTATGGAGGGAAGATAACATCCCCAACAGCTCTATTAATGAATGCAACAACCACAACGGCTAGAATTCAATGAGAAGGTATAAAAGGGACCTCTAAAAGCTTCAGCAACAACTATTGATCCAAAAGCAAACACCCAAACATCAAATCCAAGCATTTGTGCCAAAATCCCATTATTGTTTTGTAACCCCAATTCTATTTTTCATTCTTATCATTTCAATTGGGTTGAGTGCTTGTAATTGGGCTACATTGTGAATTGAGAGATACTTGTTTTAGTCAACAACTTCTTTGTTTCTATTGTGCGAGGATTGGGTCAAATTTTGGGTAGAAAATTTGACCGAAATTGTAACGGTTACCTCCTTAGCCTAGAAAAGGGGAAGAGCAATTAGTGGAATTGTTGAAAATCCTTAGTGAAGCTAAGGTAGTGGATATAGAGTTCGATTGGAACTTGAACCACTCTAAAATTCCTTGTCTACCAATTTTTGTTTGTCAACTCCAGTCCAAAAAAAGTTTAAAAACTCAATTCACCCCCCTCTTGGTTTATATCGATCATTCGATCCACTCAACAATTGGTATCAGAGCCTACCTCTTTGAAGGATTAACAACCACAAGAGGAGTTCCTAGGAAGAGTGTGATCATGCAAAAATCAAGATATGGCATCTACCTCAGGATCTAGCTTGTACGAGTCTCAATCCACTACAAAACTGCATTTCTTCAATGGTGACAACTATCCATTTTGGAAGAATCGGATGCGCCTCTTCATCAAGTCCAACGATTACTTGGTTTGGGATGTCATTAAAGATGGTCCTTACATTCCATTGAAGCAAGATAATGAAGGAATGATGGTTCTTAAGAAAAAGATGGATATGAGTGAAGAAAAGAGGGAAAAGATCCAAATAAATGACAAAACTCTTCACATGCTCTTTTGTTCTTTCGATCCCGACATCTACTCCAAAGTCTCCTCCATTGAGAGTGCCAAGGAAGTGTGGGATACTCTAGAGACCACCTATGAAGAAACCAATGATGTGAAGGAGACCAAGATTAGAATTATCAATCTTAGTTATGAGAATTTCAAAATGGAGCCCGAAGAAACAGTGTCAAAGATGTTCGATTGCTTCTCAACCATCGTCAATGGGCTTAAAGGCTTTGGAGAGACTATTCCGGAAGACAAGCTTGTCCGGAAGCTACTCTACTCACTTCTCGAATCTTGGGATGGGAAGAGAACCGCCATCATCGAGGCCAAAAACTTGAAGACCATAAAACTTGATGAGTTAGTGGTTTCTCTCCTTACTTAAGAGATTATGAATCAAGGAAGGGAAGAAGAAAAGAAGAAGGAAAAGAAAAGAGTGAAGAAGCTAGAGGTGGAAAAGAAGAAGAAAATGGGAGTGGCTCTCAAAGCTTCATTACTTGAGGAGAGCACCTCTAGTGAGGAGGATGAGTTAAAAGAATTGGCTATGATAGCCAAAAGATTCTCACGCTTCATGAGGTCCAACCGAGGAAAGAAAATTCAAAGAAAGATGGACTTCAAAGGTAAAAACAAAGAAGAAGTGAGGGATCAAATCATTTGCTTCGAGTGCAATAAGGCTGGTCACATTCGTTCGGAGTGCCCTCAACTCAAGAAGAAGGGATTTAAGAAGAAGAAGATGCTTAAAGCCAAGCTTGCTACTTGGAGTGATGAGGAGTCATTCGAGGATGACGAACAAGAAGTGACCAACCTTTGCCTCATGGCACTTGAGGAGGATTCCTCCGTGGTAACCTCTAACTCATCATCTTTTTATTTTACATATGATGAATTAAATGATGCATATGATGAGTTGCAAGAGGTTTATGATGTGTTAGTTGAGAAATACAAGGAGTCGGTCATTAGGAATAAGAAAATTATTTCGAAATTAAATTATAAAAATGACTCACTCTCTCAGGCTAACTTGAAATTTGAGAAAAAGATTTTAGGTTTGAAAGATGAACTTAAGTTTTTCCAAGATGAAAATGTAGACATAAATAATCTTCTTTCTCAACGCAATAGTGAACACCAAAAGGTGTTAGGTGAACTTAACAAGATCAAATAGTCTTTTAAATATGTTGGTAGTGTGAATCATGAAAAAGGTGAATCTTCTAAAACAAACCAACCTAGGAGAAAGACTAATCACTACAAACAAAGTAGCTTCCCTAGACATAATAGAACAAAAAGGATTAGAAGTGTTTGAGTTCCAAAGGAACTTGTAAAATCTAATAATATTGTTGCTATGTCACCTTGGATTCCTAAGGGAACCAAGCTATTGGGAGCTAACACTCGTGGACCCAAAATGATTTGGGTACCAAAAAAAAGTTTAATATCTTTGTTTGTAGGGGGAGCATTGCTACAAGGCCAAAGCACAAAGTCAAAATTCTTGGTACCTTGATAGTGGATGCTCGAGGCATATGACCGGAGACAAGAGTAGATTCATGGATTTAAAACCAAAAAGTGGAGGAGTGGTGACATTTGGTGACAACTCCAAAGGCCACGTTAAAGGTATTGGTTCCATAGGTAATCACTCTACCATTCTAATTGAAAATGTTTTGTATGTCGATGGTCTTAAACATAATTTGTTGAGCATAAGCTAATTATGTGATAAAGGACTTAATGTTTTATTTGATAAAAATGGATGCAAAATTGTTGACATTAAATCTAATAACATTATGCTCATAGGTCATCGCATAGGTAACATTTACATGGTGCATCTAGATAACATACATACATCTCATAGGTCATCGCTAACATTAGTGTTTTAGAAAAATTAGTTTCCCTTGATCTAGTTAGAGGTTTACCCAAGATTAAGTTCTCAAACGATAAAATTTGTGATGCATGCTCTAAGGGTAAACAACATAAGTCATCTTTTAAATCCATTAATGATATTTCTACAAGTAGATGTTTACAACTTATCCACATGGATTTATTTGGGCCAATTAGGACTATGAGCTTGGGTGGTAAATCTTATGCATTTGTTCTTGTAGATGATTTTTCTAGATTTACTCGGGTTCTGTTTTTAAGTACTAAAGATGAGGCTTTAGAAAAATTCATCACATTTTCAAAATTAACCCAAAATGATCTTGAACTTAGAATTTCTCATATTAAAAGTGATCATGGAACCGAATTTCAAAATCTAGGGTTTGAAGAATTTTTAAATGAAAATGGTATTAGCCACAATTTTTTGACTCCTTGAACTCCTCAACAAAATGGGGTAGTTGAGAGGAAAAATAGAACTTTACAAGAAATGGCTAGAACCATGGTTTGAGAAAACAATTTACCTAAATATTTTTAGGCGGAAGCCACAAACACCGCTTGCTACACTGTAAATCGAGTAATGATTTGGCCAATTTTAAAGAAAACACCATATGAGATTTTAAAATCTAAAAAGCCTAACATTAGCTATTTTCATCCTTTTGGTTGCAATTGTTTTGTTGTAAATAATGGAAAAGACAACATAGGTAAATTTGATGCAAAAAGTGATGAAGCTATTTTCATAGGATATTCTTTAACCTCTAAAGCCTATCGTGTATTTAACAAGAGAACTTTAGTAGTATAAGAATCTATACATGTTGTATTCGATGATAACCTCCTTCCAAGGAAGGATTCTTGTGATGATGATGATGTAGGAATCATTAATGCCTTTGATGAAGGACAAACTTCAAAGGAGGATGAGATTCCAACAAAAGAAGAGGATACACAAGATTGACCTCTTGAAGCCTTGAAGGACTTGGCTCTTGAGGAAAAGGATGTGAGCTACCCAAGGGAGTTCAACTATGTCAAAGATGGTGAAATCTTGGGTGACCCATCTAAGGGGGTAACCACTAGATCTTCTCTTAAGCTCATGAACCATGTTGCATTTATCTCATGCATGGAGTCTAAGAATATAAAAAAAACACTAAAAGATGATTTTTGGATTATGGTTATGCAAGAAGGGTTAAATCAATTTGAGAGAAGTAATGTTTGGAAATTAGTTGATAGGCCTAGTAATCAATCTACTATATGAACTAAATGGGTCTTTAGGAACAATCTAGATGAGAGTGGTAACATTGTGAGAAACAAAGCTAGACTTGTAGCACAAGGTTACACTCAAGAAGAGGGAATAGATTTTGATGAAATCTATGCACCCGTAGCTAGAATGGAATCCATTAGGATGTTGCTTGCATATGCATGTTATCATGATTTCAAGCTTTTTCAAATGGATATTAAAAGCACATTTTTAAATTGTTTTATAAATGAGGAAGTGTATGTGGAACAACCATCGGGTTTTGAAGACTCAAAATTTCCAAATCATGTTTTCAAACTTACTAAAGCTCTTTATGGTTTAAAACAAGCTCCTAGAGCTTGGTATGAAAGACTTTCAAACTTTTTAATTAAAAAAGGTTTTGAAAAAGGTAAGGTGGACACTACACTTTTCATAAAAAGGTATAAAAAGGACATCTTAGTAGTACAAATTTATGTTGATGATATTGGTTCTACTAACGAATGTCATTGCAAAGAGTTTGCTAAGTTAATGCAAGGTGAATTCGAGATGAGCATGATGGGGGGGGGCTCTCATTCTTTTTGGGACTCCAAATCATGCAAAGGAAGGATGGCACCTTCATCAATCAAGCAAAGTACATCAAGGGTATACTCAAGAAGTTTGGCTTGGAGAATGCAAAGCCTCAAGCCACACCTATGAGCTCATCTACAAAGCTTGACAAATATGAAGGAGGTAAGTGTGTTGACTCTAAGATTTATCGTTCTATGATTGGATCATTGCTTTACCTTACCACAAGTAGACCGGATATCTTGTTTAGTGTTTGCTTGTGTGCTAGGTTTCAAGCTAGTCCTAGAGAGTCTCACCTTATAGCCGTTAAGAGTATCTTTAGGTACCTTAGAGATACTCCTTGTTTAGGTATTTGGTACCCTAGAGACTCCACCTTCAACCTTCATGCTTATTCGAATGCGGATTATGTGGGATGTAAAATCGATAGGAAAAGTACTTCAGGAACTTGTCAATTCTTAGGTAGTATGCTCATATCTTGGTTCTCTAAGAAACAAAATAGTGTAGCCTTATCTACCACCGAAGCCGAGTACATACCCTTAAGGAGTTGTTGTGCTCAAGTCATTTGGATAAAGCAACAACTCTTAGATTATGGTATTAAAGTTGAAACCATACCTCTTAAGTGTGATAACACTAGTGTCATATGTTTAACAAAAAATCCCATCCAACACTCTAGAACCAAACATATAGAAATAAGGCATCATTTCATTAGAGATCATGTCCTTAAAGAAGATGTTGTTATAGAGTATGTTGACACCTTAAATCAATTAGCGGACATCTTTACAAAACCTTTAGATAAAGAACGTTTTTGGTCCCTTAGGAGAGAGTTACTATCTTGACCATTTAGGAGCTCTTTTGTGCTTAAAATCGCTTGATCTTGTGAAATTGCATGTTTGTGTGTTGTAGCTCTTGAAAATATCCATGCTTATAGTTAGGGGGAGTATGTTTATGTTTGCACATGTTATTCCTGCTCATTCATATCATTCATGTAAGTTAGGCCTTCAAAATTTTCATTTTTCTGCACTTTTAGAGCCTCATCTGCACTTCCAGGCCCAGGTGTATCGAAACGGGTCCAACTGTTTCGATATGGGTGCCTTAAAATTCCATCTGAGAGAAGGGTGTTTCGAAACGCCTTCAAAGGGTTTCGAAACGTTTTAGCTACTGCCAAGGGGTGTATCGAAACATGTTTCGATACCAGTCAACGTGGGATTCGATACGGTCAAAGCCGTATCGAAACGGTTAGCTGGACATGAAAAGTCAGTCAACTCTCGGTGCCCGCGTTTTAGAATGGTCCAAACCTATTCCAAAACAGGTTAGCGGACAGGTTTAAAGAGGGATTTTAATGATAAAGTTTCACTTTAATTAAAATTCCCTCAAACCCCAAAAAAACTCTAAATCGATTTTTCCCTGTTGAGTGTGTAAAAGTTCTATTATTTGCCCCCTATTTAACCCATATTTCTTCTGCATTCAAGCATAATTCATTGCATTTAGGCTAGATTACAATTAGACATCACAAATATATTAAATGGCACAGTTTCTACTGAAATTGGTTGCTTTTGCAGGTTGCTGTTGTAGCAGATGGAGAGGCAGGCGCATGGCAGTGATGCAGAAAAGCTGGAACATGATGAGCAGTCAAGGAGGACGATGCTGCCATGGTTGTCGCCGTGACAGCAAAGGACGACAGCAGTTTTGAGGAGAAGAAGCAAAGTGGGCCTCGACAGAAAGAGAAAATTAAGCCCGTCTGTCGTGGAATACCACTATATTATTCCAAGCCCTAGATTAGAATGTAGGCCAAGCCCAAAGTTCAAGGAGAGAAATTCCAAGCAAGAAGGAAGGACGAGTTAAAGCTATATTCTCTGAAGATTTAGTCTTTATTAGAGTTGTACTTTAATTTAAACTTGTATTCTTGCCATATTAGAAAACTTGGACCCAAAGCCTATATAAAGGCATGTAATTCGACCTAGGAGAGGACATCACCTATCTCTAGCCTTCTTCCCAAAACCCTAGATGTTTTCCTCCTCTCAACATGTTCTAAATTCCCCTTAGGGCCACGGATTAATTTGTAAAGTAGTTGCAAGGGTTGCTTTTGTTTTAGGAATTTGCAGTTCGATAAAATAAACTTCAAGTTCTCTTATTCTGGTTATTAACATCTTGCAAGAGTATCGGGAGAGCATTGCGAGGTTATCTATTTACTTAATATCGGGAGAGTTAAGTATACGAAAAGAATAAGTGCGAGTTCTCTAGTTTATAGTTGAACTATCTCGGACCTAGGGATAGGACGAGGTTAAGTGGCTAAAGAAGAATTCAACAACATCGGTGTTCATCCTTCGATTCACGCCAGGAGGTATCATCAAAGACTTGTTCATCGACAGACTTGGATCTAGGGATAGGCCAAGGCACAGCAGGGATGCTTGCCAAACTTGAAGTATAGAGTTGTGTGTTCGCTGCCGCGACAAGCAACAGACTGCCACCGCGACAGGTGCTGCCGCGACGGGGACATCGACAGAACATAGTTTCCTAAACTTAGCAATACCTACACTACTGAGCAATTCAATACCAGCCCATTCTCTCTATCTTGATTACTTTAATTTTATTTTCAAGTATTCTTTATTATTCTCGTGACAAACATCTTAAATATTCTTTTACTCTCGTGCAGTAATTCAAGGTGAAGCTATTGGCCCAGTCCATGTGGAGACGATATCCGATACTTCAGTATCACTTTACTACTTGCGTCATGTACACTTGCACTACAATTGCGATAGACACTTTTACACGCAACATTCCCTATAAAAACCCTCTTAACCTCGTTGTCTTTCATCAAATCTTGAGGGCTTTTACTCTTAAACACAAGTCTAAGCAAGCATCAACAATTTTGTGCAAGGTTTTTCATTCATTCATCCAAAATCCCAATCGAACGTATATTTTCATCTTTTTCTTTGTCCTTTAATTTTTATTCGAATAATAGGTTAGAAAATTCTAATTTTGTATAGATTATGTATTTTGATACTTGGGTTTTTCAAATCTTGTAAGAAAAATTCAAAATCTTCAAATTTTTTATTCGAATATATTGTTTTTTATTCGTCTTTTTTCTGTTTTTTTAAATTGTTTTTCTCTTAAAAAAATTTTGTTTTGTTTTGTATCTTTGTTCTTAAAATTTGTTTTTAAACCTAAGTGGGATTTGCCATTGGATTGAATTATGAAATTTCATGCATACACTTCAAATTTGTTTTAAATTGCTTACTTTATGTTTTTAGGATTTTTCAATGGAGAATGTTAACAAGAAACGTAAGGCTCCTCAATCGAGTGAAGCTTCAAATCAAGCCGATCTCCGTCCCAACCTTACTCAACTTTTTTCTCAAGAGTCTCAAAACTCCCGCGATGAGGGAGCGTTTCCAATATGTCAAGGAGTTTGGCGTTCGTCGTGGGCGTGTTGTTGACATGTCGTTTCTTGACTCCGAGCGCTTTCTCTTCCGTTATCTCTACCATTTACAAGAATGGAGCTTCTTTGGTTTCTTGAGTATTCCGAATATTTGCTACAAGCACATGGTTCTTATCTTCTACTCGAATGCCCAACTCTTCAACAATGAAGACAACTCTGAAGTTGTTCGTATTGAGTATCTTATCTTGGGAAAGACGATTGTCATTGACATACCTTTCTTAGAGACTACCTTTGGTCTTAAGAACGAAGGAATCGAGAATGAGACTCATTTTGGTTCTCACACCGGTTCAGTGCTTACCTTGGATGCTCACAATAGGTTCCTCCACTTGATGGTCTCGTGGTTTATTCGCCCATCCGGAGGTAAATTCTCTCACGTTCGTCAAGTAGATTAATTTTGGCTTGAATGTTTTCATCGTGGAGAGCCCCCTAATCTTGTCAAGATCATCTTTGCCGAGATGGTGAATAATGTCAAGCTCTGTGAAACCGATGCACTCAAGTCTTTCACTTATGGGACTGTTTTAAGTTATATCTTTGGAGAGCTTAATCTTGATTGCATCTATAACTCACCGGAACCCCGCAAGCAAAAACTTGGTGAATCTTCTCTTCGCAAGTCCGGATTTCGTTACATCAATAATGGCCAATGGGAACGTGTTGATAGGGAAGCACCTCCACCTCAAGTTGAACCTTAACCACAAGCTTTGGTTGCCAACAATGAAGCTCTCACGACTTTTCTTACCGAGTTGTTCAACACAATGGAGGTGAACTTTGGTACTATAAATACTCGATTACAATCCATGGAGAATCGACTCACATCCCTTGAGAACCAACATCAATCTATGGACATGTCCTTCTCCACCTTTTATGGCCAATGGATGGATTTTCGTCGCTCTCAAGCTAAGGACGATGATGGTGACGACGACGAGGCTTATGATTCTCATGTCATCTCATATTAGCTATTCATATTAGGACTAAGATTGCATCTTTATTTCCTTTATATTTTATGAACCTATGCTTTGCTTATTTTGTTTGGGATTAAGCTTTGAACTTATTGTTTAAGATTTATGTTTTGGATATTTGAATTCTATGAATTTATATTATGTTCCTTATTGCTTATTGATTATTGATTTTAACCTTATCTTTTCTCTTTGAGCCTTGTTTATTATTTTTTATCTAACAAAAAGGGGGAGAAGTAATCTAAAGAGCCAAAATTCCTTTTAAGTGTTTTAAGTGTTTTTAAGTTTTAAAACTCGAATTTAAATCCTTTTAAAACTTTAAAACCCATCTTAAATTGAGGGGGAGTTAGAATGTATTCAAAATTTTCAAAACTCTTAAAAATTCTAACTTTGGTTTTGTTATATCAAAAAGGGGGAGATTGTGAACCCGATAAATTGATTTTGATATAACTAAACAATTTAAGGACTAAATTGAAAATGTGAAAACGAATTTTTAAGTCATCAAACATCTCTATATGTTTAAAGGAAAATGCCTAAATTAAAAACTTATATTGTCAAAATTTTTCTAAGTGTTCTTGAAGCCAAAACAGTGTTTTTCGAGTCACCGTTTCGGAACGGCCTAAGGCGTTTCGAAACACTTTTGAAACTGTGAACTCATGTTTCAGAACAGGTATCGAAACGGTTTTGATACTGTGAATCCTTGTTTCAAAACGAGTTTCGAAATGGCTTAAGAACATCGAGACACCGTATCGAAACGACATCCAATGTTTCGAAACGGTATTCAAGTCAGATTTAAAAAATATGACCGTTGAAAGTTTTTAACTGATTTTACACAAGTCGTTAAGGCGTATCGAAACGATTTCAAGTCGTTTCGGTACAGGCCTTGACAGTAGCTAAAATGTTTCGAAACGAGTTTTGAAACGACTCTTAGTGTATCGAAACAAGCATAACCGTTGCGATACGGGCTCTTTAATGCACTCCAACGACTCTTTCTATTTTGGTCTGTTTCGAAACAGGGTCGGGCATTTCAAAACGGTTGGTTGCAGACTACATTTATGGAGGGAAGATAACATCCCCAACGGCTCTATTGATGAATGCAACAACCACAACGGCTAGAATTCAATGAGAAGGTATAAAAGGGACCTCTAAAAGCTTCAGCAACAACTATTGATCCAAAAGCAAACATCCAAACATCAAATCCAAGCATTTGTGCCTAAATCTCATTATTGTCTTGTAACCCCAATTGTATTTTTCATTCTTATCATTTCAATTGGGTTTAGTGCTTGTAATTGGGCTACATTGTGTATTGAGAGATATTTGTTTTAGCTAACAACTTCTTTGTTTCTATTATGTGAGGATTGGGTCAAATTTTAGGTAGAAAATTTGACCGAAATTGTAACAATTACCTCCTTAGCCTAGAAAAGGGTAAGAGCAATTAGTGGAATTGTTGAAAATCCTTAGTGAAGCTAAGGTAGTGGATGTAGAGTTCGATTGGAACTTGAACCACTCTAAAATTCCTTGTCTACCAATTTTTATTTGTCAATTCCACTCCAAAAAAGTTTAAAAACCCAATTCACCCCCCCCCTCTTGGTTTATATCGATCATTCAATCCACTCAACAGAAAGTTAATTACGTGAAATGAGTTCTCAATTTCCCAATTAATCCATTTTAATTAAATAAAATCATTTCTATTTTAATTATCTAAAACCCTTTTTAAATCACATGTCAATTTTAAGAAGGTGTAATTGCACCATAGCTCCCTAAAGATTCTAAGATTTTTGCTCCTTTTCGAAATTTTGAAATTGTCCACAGTTTGAAACTTTACATTTTGGTCACTACCCACAATGTACCACTTCCGAAGCTCTTTTTGTAAACTTGATTCGACCAATCTCTTAAACCTGATTTTAGAGGATTTTAGCAATTTTTACCATATTTTTATCCTTTCCCGATCCTTGATTTCCCTAAACCTCATAATATGATTCGAACTGTATCCGATCGGCCCGATCCGAGGTCAAAAACATCTAGGCCAAAAACCTGGGCTTTACAACTCTCCCTCACTTAGGAAATTTCATCCTCGAAATTTTACCTGAACGAAAAAGGTGCAGAAACTGCTTCAGAATGTCCGCCTTGCTTTCCCAAGTGGCCTCCTCAACTCCTCGGTGTCGCCACAACACCTTCACAAGCTCTATCATCTTCCCACAAAGAACTTTACTGCTCACATCCAGAATCCTCATTGGTTGCTCATCGTATGACAGATCCAGATTCAACTCTATCTCCTCAACAGGCATCACATGCATAGGATCTGATATGTACCCACGCAACATCAAGACATGAAACACATCATGAATCTTTTCCAACTCGGGAGGCAACCTCAATTGATATGTCACAAGACCAATATGCTCCACAACCTCATATGGTCCAATGAACCTCGAGCTAAGCTTACCCTTACGCCCAAATCTCATCACCTTCTTCCAAGGCGATACTTTCAAAAACACTCGTTCGCCAACCGCGAACTCAATCACTTTATGCTTCAGGTCCGCGTAAGACTTTTTTTGATTCGATGTTGCCTTCAAACGCTCACAAATGAGCTTCACCTTCTCGGTGGTTCCTTTCAACATGACCGGCATCGAAATCAACTTATGCCCAGCTTCTACCCATCAAAGAGGGGTTCTACACTTCCTCCCACACAAAGCCTCGTATGGAGCCATTTGAATACTTGCCTGATAACTGTTGTTGTAAGCAAACTCAACCAACGACAAGTACTTCTCCCAAGAACCCTGAATATCTATAACGCAACACCTCAACATATTCTCAAGCACCTGGATCACATGTTCCGACTGTCCATCCGTCTGATGATGATTTGAAATACTGAAATTCAACCGTGTATCCAAGTCTTGATGTAAACATTCTGAAAACCGTGATGTAAACCTCGGGTCCTTATCCGACACTATGGACATTGGTACACCATGCAACCGTACAATCTCAGCAATATACAGCTCAACCATCCTATCCAAGGTATACGTAGTATGCACAAGCAAGAAATGTGCACACTTCGTGAGACGATCCACAATCACCGAAACATAATTCTTCTTTGATGGTGACATGGGCAAACCAGACACAAAATTCATGGTAATCCTTTCCCATTTCCATTCTGGGATTCTAAAATGCCGCAAAAACCCAGAAGAACCTGATGTTCAGCTTTCACTCGCTGACACACCATGCATTTACTTACGAACTCAGCAACATCCTTCTTCAACCCCACCCAGTAGTACTAATCCTTCAAATCACGATACATCTTTGTCCTACCCCGGTGCATAGCGAAAGGACTACTATGTGCTTCATTCAGAATAGTGCGGCTCAACTCAACATCATCATGCATTACTATTCGACTCTCAAAACACAGAACACCATCATCATTAAAACTGAAATCCGAAGGCATACCCTCTGCAATGTCCTGAACATAAGAAACAAGAGAATCATCAAGCAACTGCTTATCCTTAATCAACTGAATCAGATATGGTTTCACTTGCAATTCAGCAACAAGACCACCATCTTGCATTATGCTCAAGCGAGCAAACATCGCCCTCAACTCCACAACCACTTTCATGCTCAAAGCGCCAGCCACAACATTAGCCTTGCCCGGGTGATACTCGATCGACAGATCATAATCCTTAAGCAACTCCACCCAACGACATTGCCTAAGATTCAACTCCTTCTGGGACATAAGATACTTCAAGATCTTATGATCTGTGAACACCACACACTTCTCGACATACAGATAATGCCTCTAGATCTTCAAAGCAAACACGACAGCCGCAAGCTCAATATCACAAGTAGGGTAGTTACGCTCATGCACCTTCAACTGCCTAGATGCATAGGCTACTACCTTACCCTCCTACATGTACACACATCCAAAACCAACAATGGACGCATCACTATAGACCACAAACTCCTTACCAGACTCAGGTTGAATCAGGACAGGAGCATGCGTCAAAGCTTCCTTCAGCTTCTCAAAAGCTTGTTGTCTCGCATCTGTCCACTCAAAGCGAACATTCTTATGCAACAACATGGTCAAAGGTGCATCAATCTTCGAGAATCCTCTGACAAACCTACGATAATACCCAGCTAAACTAAGGAAACTTCGTACATCTGTCACCGACTTAGGCACCATCCAACTCATCACAACCTCTACCTTATGCGGATCAACGCGAATACCCTCAGTTGATACAACTTGCCCAAGGAAGACCACCTCTTTAAGCAAAACTCACACTTACTTAGCTTGGCATACAATTGGTTCTCCAACAACGCTTGTAAAACGATCCTCAAGTGTCTATCATGGTCCTCCTCGGTACGAGAGTACACAAGGATTTCATTAATGAACACCACCACAAACTGATCCAAGAACTCATGGAACACACAATTCATCATGTCCATAAAAGCAACAGGTGCGTTGGTCAAACCAAACGGCATCACTAAGAACTTGTAATGCACGTACCTTATCCGAAAAGTCATCTTAGGTACATTCGCATCTTTCACCTTCAACTGATAATACCCTGACCTTAAGTCAATCTTAGAAAACACTGAGGCTCCTCGACCTGATCAAAGAGATCATCAATCCTTGGAAAAGGATGCTTGTTCTTGACCGTCAACTTGTTCAGTTTCCGATAATCTATACACATCCGCATCGTCCCATCTTTCTTCTTTACAAACAACACCGGTGCACCCCAAGCTGACACACTCGGCCGGATGAACCCTTGGTCCAGCAACTCTTGAAGTTGCGTTTTCAACTCTTTTAGCTCTTTAGGTGCCATGCGATAAGGAGCAATAGACACCGGAGTCGTATTCTCATACCACTCGATACCAAACTCAACTTCCCTGTTTGGTGGCAGCCCATGCAATTCTTCCGGAAAGACACCTGGAAAATCTCAAACGGTTCTAATGTCCTGCACATGTACATCTTTTGTGCAGGATTCATCACAAAGGTAAGATAAGCCTCACAACCCAACCTTACCATACAACTTGCTTCCAAAGACAAAATTGCATTGGACAAGAATTTTACATTTTCGCCTACTATCACAACTTCATAATCATCAGCTAACTTTAAGGTAACTCTCTTAACATCGAAGTCTACCACAGCTCTATGCTCAGGCAGCTAATCCATACCAAAGATTACATCAAACCATAAAAGGGTAACTTCATCAAATCCACAAGAAAAACATGACCCTTAATAAACAAAGGACACCTCAGATACAACTTTCTAGCAACTACAGTCTCACCAAATGAACTAGTCACTTGCATTCCAACTTCGAGCAACTCAACAGGTATATCAAGCAAATGTGCATGCTCACTCAAGATATAAGAATGCGTAGATCCAGAATGAATCAAAGCCAACAATGATAAAGACTGGAGAACAAAGGTACCTGCGATTATATCAATATCATTACGCTTCTCGTGCTGAGCATAGACCCTCATAGGACTGCCTTCCTCAGGCTGAACTGCTACAACATGAGCAATACCTCGTTGCCCCTCATCTCTTTTCTGGAAATTACCTCGGCCGCACCCACAGCCTCTCTAAAGTGCAGCCACAACAGGTGCACGTCCCTGGCCTCCACCTGCAAACAGAGAACACTCACACCTCATATGGTCCCTCGACCCACATTTCCAACATGTGTGCTGCTCAGACCTCACTCGGCTTCCTTGAGCATGTCCACCCCGTCCTAGTGCACCTCACCTTGAATCAAGCTGATGTCTCCTATCAGGACCTCTTTTGTTCTGTCCACCTCCGGAACTATACTTATTTGCTCTCTTCCCAGAGCTAGAACCAACGCCACGGGATGCCAGCCCCATGTTCTGCTCAATGTTCTTAACACAACATACAAGCACATCGAAAAACGTATAATCTGTAGCCAACATATACGTCTTGACTTCCTGCACCAGCCCGTACGGGAAGCGATCACAACGATGCCTCTCACTCGGCATCAACTCAGGGGCGTACTGACTTAGACGTACGAACTGGACCTCGTACTCAACCACAGAAAGGTTCCCTTGAACCAGTGACATAAATTCGCGTTTCTTCTCATCCAAGTATCTCACACCTAGATACTTTCTCTCCCAATCTTGGACCAGCTTGTCCTTTTTTCTCCGGCTCTCCACCCCCAGGTGGTGGCGGAGGAGGTAAGTTTCCACCAGGAGGGACATCAGCCCCTTGGTTACCCTGGTCGCCCTGCTCAGCCGCAGGCACTACCGTGTTCGATCTAAGCTCTCTGCTCGGACCCATAGCGCTATTTTAACAAGGCATAACAACAAAAACAAAACAAATCATGATTTAGGCCAGCCTCAAGCAAGGATCCAAGTTTACAAAAAATATTTAACTAGTGTAATAAGGCAATGAGTACCCCAATTTCCATCTAGCATACAATAGCATATCATATTCATCATGCTTTACACTATCCATAATCAGTACACATTCTTATCTCATCATCATTATACAATCATATCTGTCTCACATACAATTCACAGCAATCAAGTATGACATGAACTCCAACATTCAATCAAAATCATGCTTTTTCAAACAATATTACACCAAACATACCAATTCCACTTACCATCATTCCTAATTCTTTTGTAACCTGGCTCTGATACCAAAAAATGTAACCCCCTTAGAACGGCCTAGACGCCCGACTCGAACTAAGAAGATTACACAGGGAAAACCGAAGTCAACTCACAAAAGTCAACCCCGATTAACGACCCTTAATTTTTTTTCATTTTATCTTTTCTAGATGCACATTACTACCCTATAAGTTTAGCAAGGTGATTAGGTGAAAACGGCACAGCGATCAGAGTTCAATTAGGGGTTCAATTGCATGCTTTTGTCTTTTAGGGACCAATTTGTAAATTTCAAGATTTACAAGGACTAACCAGATTTTAAAGCTACTAATCCAAAATTAATCATGTAACATTCCAGCATGTCAAGTTTCAACTCAAATGAATAATCCAAACTCAACTAATTAAACTTACAACATTCAAGGACCAAAACGTAAGGAACAGAAACCTGGAACAATTCAAATCAACCTCCAATGGTCAAGTGATTCGAAACGCAAGACCATGTACCCAAATGGCCGTTTCGAACCCATGTTGACCATTTTGATACACATGTGTGTTCCCAGACCCTAAATAATTCGTTTCGATACACAGGTTTCCCGTGTCGAAGTGTTCCGGAACGTACCTTCCCGTTCTGACACACCCTTACCATTACAGGCCACCGTTCCGAAACAGAAGTGGGCATTCCGAAATGACTGACCTACAATTTCACCAAATTTCTGGTTTTTCTTAACTTTTCACCTTCGGAACCATTCCAACACATGCCACAACACACATACTATACGAATAAACATCAAAGACCACTAGTATGAAGCACAAGCTAAAACATAACATCATTTTGGCAAGCTTTAGAACTATAAGCATGCTTCCTAGATGTCAAAACCACAAAAAGGCTAAAAACCACATTCAAGCTTAAACCAATACTCAAAGGCCATTTGCAATACCCAATAAGCAAACCAAACATGCTCAAGGTGTTTAACATCACCAAACATAACCAACAGTAGAAATCCCACCCATTGCCACTTATTACACCAAGGTAAAACCACATACATTGTTTAGTCATGGTACTTGGAATCCAATTGCTTTCTCGCTGCCCAAATGCTTAATTCTCTGCATTGATGAGACAAATGAGCGTAAGCATAAAGCTTAGTGAGGAAAGCTAAAATCAACATTCATCAATGCATTTTACAAAACCGGAATATCACCATATGTCAACTCATGCCTTTACTTAAAACATACCCTCTCAAGGCATCAATTCAATTTTAAAACCACATGCTCATAGCATTATTAAAATGACAGCAAATAATCTTTTGCTCATGCTTAATCCAAGCATTACATGCATTCTAGCATAATTCACAAGCATCACATGCTTAAATCATTTATCAACAACATTATATTGGCTTGCAAGTGATCAATTCCCAATCCATACCAAAACCAACACAAATGATGCAATCAGATACATGGATTACAAGCGTTGTTCCACACGCTTCATACACACTACCGGACTACACAAGGTGGGGATAAATGGCACAATCACAACCCCTCAACGCCCGTGATGGAGATTAATGGCACATTCACAACCACTCAACATCACTCATCGGTAGTTGTATAATTCCACTAACGAGAGTACGGGAAACATACCACAAGACTCACACATGTGATTTAACCATCCATCGTTGTGATCCTAGCCTCAATCGTTAGGGTACTTGGATGGAGATTATGGCACAATCACAACCCCTCGATATCCAAGGCGACTTAATTCACGGTGCACCCAATCCTATAGCCGTCTAACTATATCCGGTTAAAGTAACCAAAAATCATTTCCATCACTTCCCAATATAATCATTTAACAACAATATTTCGCTGTTTTACAAGCATAAATCATAATGCCATTTCCACAAGCATAGATATGCTTAAACTCAAATGCACACATCTCATGAAACCAAGGATCACCTACCAAGTGCATCCTTAACAAAATGGCATTAAACACCAACATTATCAATGCTCAAAACATGCTTAAAAACAATAATTAAAATAACATTTAATTCAAGTGCATTTTCCAGCAAAACATAGCACATTTCGAGAGAGACTTTCGAATCACTTACTCTTGAGCTTAGCTAAGTGTTTCAATTTACACTAATCTCCCAAGACCACGCTAAAAGCGTAACAAAGCTGGAAAAATCATTTCCACTCACCGATATGCGAAACCACGTTCGCCGACGCGAAGATCACCCTTCTTAAGCCTCCAAAAATGCTTCGTTTGTTTCTGAATTAAGATCCCCTATTTTCACATAATCAAAACAGAGATCAAAATGCATTAAAATGCATTTCAACACCAACAACCAAACACAAACTCGTTGCTTAACAAAACTACACCAATTTACCCATCCGAAACAACCAAAAAGTTCATCGATTGCTTCCTAAACCATGCTCAGCCAACATACTACACTTTCAACCATTATTAAGCATCAAAACACATCTAAAGAGAACCAAAACCCATCCTTATACCTCCAGCAAGCATAAATTCATCATTTCACCTCAAAAACCCAACTAAAACCATCAAGAAACTTAAGGATCTCAAGGATTTAGGGAGCTATATTTTCAAAACCCTTTTTCAACATAATAATCAACTCAATTAAAACTAATCCAAAACAGAGCTCATCAATACTTATCCGAAAATCAAGATTTAAAACAAAATTTTGCAAGATTTTGATCTCAAATCAAAACTATAATAAAAATTCATTATAAAACAACATTTAGAATCCAAAGATCTTGGGAATTTCAAAAAAACCTAGATTGAAGGTTGAGAATGGGATTTACCTCCATTCCTTGCCTTCCTCAATGACTGACAAGTTTTTCCTTAATAAATCTTGAAGAATTTGAAGAGAACTCTTGAAATTTGTTTAGAAACCAAAGTGAGAGTGTTTGGGAGAAATGACATCTGGAGAAAAGAGTTGGGAGATTGATTTTGCTAAAATGAAAGTTAGTTACGTGAAATGAGTTCTCAATTTCTCAATTAATCCATTTTAATTAAATAAAATCATTTCTATTTTAATTATCTAAAACCCTTTTTAAATCACATGTCAATTTAAAGAAGGTGTAATTGCACCATAGCTCCCTAAAGATTCTATGATTTTGGCTCCTTTTCGAAATTTTGAAATTTTCCACAGTTTGAAACTTTACATTTTGGTCACTACCCAAAATGTACCACTTCCGAAGCTCTTTTTGTAAAATTGATTCGACCAATATCTTAAACATGATTTTAGAGGATTTTATCAATTTTTACCATATTTTTATCTTTTCCCGATCCTTGATTTCTCTAAACCTCGTAATAAGATTCGAACCGTTTCCGACCGATCCGATGTCAAAAACATTTAGGCCCAAAACCAGGGTGTTACACCAATTATACCTTTGCACCAGGACAAAGTGTCCAAGGACTTCCATTGTTTAGGCAATTTAAATATTTTATGCTTTGAAGTTTGAAGGAGTTATCTTATGACATAAAGTTAGCTTATTTATTTCTTTCTTTAATATCTTATGGCAAGGATGAGATAATAGCTCGGGATAACTTAAAAGTTCTTAACATAAATCGTTTTAAGTTTTGATTTCCTTTATTAAAGATTTATGGTAAAGAGTTCATAGTTTGAATTCTAAACTTTCAAACGAAATATGTTACCCTTTATTAACATCTTATCAAGCATAGAAAGGCACATGATGCATATGTAATGTGTAACGCCCTGGTTTTGGGCCTAGATGTTTTAGACATCGGATCGGGCAGGTCGGATAAGGTTTGAATCATATTAGGTGGTTTAGGAAGATCATGGTTCGAGATAGGATAAAAAAATATGACAAAAATTGCTAAAATTCTATAAAATCATGTTTAAGTGGTTGGTCAAATCAATTTTACAAAATGAGTTTCAGAAGAGGTACATTTTGGGTAGTGACCAAAAGGTAAAGTTTTAAAAATGTGGAAAATGCAAATCTCAAAGAGGAGTCCAAATATTAGAATCTTTATGGAGCTTTTGTGCAATTACACCTTTCCTTAAATTGACAACGGTTTTAAATGAATTTTAAATGATTAATTAAAAGTGGTTTTATTTTATTTTAATTAAAAAAATAGTTAAATGAATTTTAAAGAGAAGCTTTTGTGCAAAACTCATTTCTAAACCTATTTCTCCAGATTTCTTTTCTCCCAAACACTCTCTTTGATTTCTAAATCATTTCTAAGAATTCTCTTCAATTTCATCAAGATTTGCGAAGCTAAAACTTGTCAATCATTAAGGAAGGCAAAGAATGGAGGTAAATTCCATTCTCAACCTCTAATCTAGGTTCTTTATTGAAATTTCAAAGATTATTGACTCCAAATTGTTGTTTTTAACTAAGTTTTGGTTATAGTTTTGATTTAATATCAAAATCTTGCAAAATAAAGGTTTAAATCTTGATTTTCAGGGTGTTGTTGATGAGCTATGTTTTAGATTGATTCTATTTGAGTCTTGAGATGATTATGATGTTGAAAATGTGTTTTGATAATATTAATCCCAAAATACTTGAGATCATTGAGTTTCTTGATAGTTTTAGTTGAGTTTTTGAAGTGATTTGATGGTGTTGTGGTTGCTGGAGGTATAAGGAAGGGTTTCGGTTGTTTTTAGATGTGTTTTGATGATTATTAATGGTTGGAAGTGATGTTTGTTGGCTCGGCTTAGTTTAGGAAGCAATCGATTGAGTTTTCAGTTGTTTCGGATGGGTAAATTGGTGTAGTTTTGTTGGGAAACGTTTTTATGTTTAGTTGCTGGTGTTGGAATGTATTTTAATGCATTTGGATCTTTGTTTTGATACTCTAAAAATAAGGGATCTTGATCCGAAAGCAAAGGAAGCATTTTTGGAAGCTTCAGACGAGTGATCTTCGCGTCGGCAAGCGAAATTTTGCGTATCGGTGAGTGGAAAAGGGTTTTCCAACTTTGAAACGTTTTGAACGTGGTTTTGGGAGGTTAGTGTAAGTTTGAAACACTTAGCTAAGCTCAAGAGTAAGTAAATCGAATGTCTCTCTCGAATTGTGCTATGTTTTGGTTTGGAATGCACTTGATTTAATTGTGATTTGATTAAAGTTTTAAAGCATGTTTTCAGCATTGATGTTGCTGGTTTTAAATGTCATTTTGTTAAGGATGTTGATGCTTGTGAAAGTGGCATTGTGGTTTATTCTTTTAAAACAATGAATCAATGATGATTAATGATTATATTGGCAAGTGATGGTAAATGGTTTTGGTTACTTTAATCGTATATAGTTAGCTGGCTATAGGATTGGATGCACCGTGAATAAAGTCACCTTGGATGTTGAAGGGTTGAGATTGTGCCATAAACTCCATCCAAGTACCCTAACGATTGAGGCTAAGATCACAACGATGGATGGTTTAATCTCGTGTATAAATCTTGTGGTTTGTGTCCCGTGCTCTCGTTAGTGGAATTATACAACTACCGATGAGTGATGTTGAGCGTTGTCATTGTGCCGTAAACTGCATCACGTGTGTTGAGGGGTTGTGATTGTGCCATTATACTACACCTTGTGAATCTGGTAGTGTGTATGAAGCGTGTGGGACAACGCTTGTAATCCGCGTATCTGATTGTGTCAATTGTGTTGGTTTTGAGATGGTTTGTTATTAATCACTTGTGAGCCAATATAATGATGTTGACATAATGATTGAATGTTGAACTTTTATTTTGAGAAAGCATGAGATGCTTGAAAGATATGCTTGAATGCATATGATGCTTGGTTTAAGCTTGTGCAAAGGTTTTGCTGTAGTAATTATTGATTCTATGAGCATGTGGATTTGAAAGTGGAAATGATGTTTCAAAGTGCATGTTTTAAAGGAAGGCATACGTGGGTAAGCGTATCGATGCCTTTTCTCCATTTTGGCTACTGCCTTCCCGCGTATCAATACGAGCTAGAGTGTAGCAATATATGTCAGTTATTTTTTGTTAAAAGTATCTTTTAAAGTCCCGAAATGTTGCATTATGGTCCCTGAATGTTCCATGTTCAATTGGTTGAGTTTTGGATGATATGTTTGTGGTGAAATTTGACATTGAAGCGTGATATATGACTAATTAAGGATTGGTAATCTTAAAATGGGATTAGTACCTGTAATTTTTAGAAATTACAATTTAGTCCCTAAAAGTTAAATGTGTGCAATTGAACCCCTAATCGAACTCCGATCATTGTGTTGATTTCTTCTAAATGTCTCATTGAACATATAGGTTTTAATATGCATCTAGAAAAGATTAAAAAAGATCGTTAATCGAAGTTGTCTTTAACGAGTTGGCTTCGTTTTCCCCATGTCATCTTCTTAGTTCGGGTCGAGCGTCTAGGTCGGGCTAAGGAGGTTACATAATGCAATCTAAACAATGAACTTATCAACATGTCATGCTTGAATGCCCTTCCCCAATTTTCTATACTTGATCCTTATGCAAAGATGTTCAGTTGCATTCATGCTTGCACATTTCATATATTAAAGCATAAATTAAGGATTCGAAATGACACTATGTCATCCGAGACAATATACTTACACTCACATGATATCGCGAAGTTACGGGATATACTAAATCATAATTCCTACTTGCTGTTAACCAATTTCTCCAATACAGGACCTTGCTTCACCAATGAATTTCTTGGTCTAATAATACATTACAAAAGAAACAATACATTATGAACCATTCCACCCTTTACATTCAATAGACCAAGAACAACAAAACAATTCATTCAATTAAACTATTGCTTCTTAAATTATTTAAAGTGTCAAAACCGCCCCTAAGCATATAAAGAACCTCATCTTGTCTTATAGCTACGAAAATAGAACACTACCTCAAAACTGTTAAATTATTATGGCACAATATTATCCTACTACGACCAAAATTGTCTCTTTCAAAATTCAACAGCAAATCATTTGCATGATAGAGCTTCCTAGTTCAATCCATTTAATTAACTAGCTTATAAATCTAACATGTAAGTTTATCATCAGTTTCAAAACAATACAACATTAGCATAACAAAGTATTTTCTAGCATTACAAGTTCAAATTTCATATACATTCTTTCATGCTTTCAATGACATTTCAAGTCACCTAAAGTGTTGTTCCTAGGCAGACTACGCATTACTCACTTAAGAATTTGTATCTTCCATTTCGTTTGTCGGAATTTTAAACTATTTGCACCGTTGGAAAGCTGACTTTAATACCTTTCTAACCATATAATCCTTGTATTTTTACTCCTTAGAAATTAATACAGAATTCAATTTCAAGACCCACTCAATTCTGCCACCGGGCATATTGCACTATCCTTGAAGAATTATCTATATAAATTGTTCTATAGCTCGGAATTCAATTTTCTTTGTTTTAAACGAAACTAGATTCATATACGGTTATGTGCAGATAAGGATCATTCTCTAATTTGACCTATAGTATTTTTAGAGAATTTTAAACTTACTGTAAAGATCAACAGAAAGTCCCAACAACTTATGACTCCTTTGAACCCGAATTTTAACCTCCATTTTGATATTTACCCTCAAGACATTATGAATTCTATAACTAAATTAAGTCATAAGTTTCGAAAGCATCCATGATATCAAAAGATCTTTTGGTTTTGAACACTGTATTCAAAACTTTCCAAAGAGAATCATAACATCATTTTCTACTCTTAAATTTCCAGCATACAAATACTTAATATAAATTTAATAATCACTATCAATTTCTTAAAATTAATATAACTATCATAATCCTTTAATTAGGTCAAATTCCATCTTATAACCTTAGTGAGTTTCAGCAGCATCAACACAACCAATTCATCTTTTATATTCATTAATATTTAAGACATAAATTAGTTAAGACATTAATCAAAACATTATTTATCACAAATCATTTTGTTTTCATGACTTGATCAATAATAAAAATATTACTTTACCAATGCAAAAATTTCAAAATCAAAGGCACATACAAACGGCAACATTACAGCATGAAATCACAGTTTAAACCATGCTTACAAAATAGCAAAACAGATTCTTAACAAGCCATTAACTAAAGCGATATCATATTTAATTAACATGCCTATATCATCCAACATTCAAGGTTTCAAGGACTTATCTTACTCATAAGCTAAATTTTATCATCTCGTTTAATCTTCAAACACCAAAATTTGAGAGGTTAACTCTCCATATCAACGTTTCCAACTCAACCCGCAAGCAGCTTGCATGGAGACTTTCGGTTGAAGAAGGAAGAAGAAAACACTCTTGAATTAACCTTTCTTTTTCCAATATTGACTAACCAGTCTTTACCCCCAGAATTTCTCTATTTTTATTTTCTTTTTAATTTCCAAAATTAAGATTATTCATCATCAAACAATCTTACATGTAAGACAACTCTGCCATGTCCTCTAACTTTTATCATTTCACCATGCATTCTTATTACTTAATCCATTGTTCAAAATGGTCACTCGAAATAAGACCTCAAACTTGGCATTTTAACATTAAGATCCTATTAGTAATTATAAGACTTTAATTACATAAAAGACAATATGAATTTCAATCAATTTGCTTTAAAACTTTTAACGTGGACTTAGGGGTGTCATATATTGATACCGATTTGGAGAAAAGAAAGAAACTTGCTACTAATGAGAGTGTTCCCGATGCTATACCTGAAAAGATGGATGAAGAAGAAGTGTTGGCAAAAGAAGTTTATGAGTCTAAAGAAGAAAGAGATAAAAAGAAAGAGAATGGAGAACAAGATGTTGTTGTATCCCAGGATGTGGATTCAACTAAAGAGGGGCTTGAATTGGAGCCAGTTGTTGTGAGATCGGCGATAGTTCTATCTTAGCCTTTGGAAAAATAGGAATTAAGGGATAAGTTCTAGTTGAGCCTTAGAAAAACAAGGGAGGTTCTATCTTAGCCTTTGAAGAGACAGGGGTTTAAAGGTTATCTCCATGAGCTTGTAAAAAGAAAAGAATTTATGAGTGAATTCAGAAATCCTTAGTGTAGATGCTAAGATAGTGAATGTGGACATTGGATGAGATGGTCGAACCACTCTAAAATAGATCGTGCCAAAATTTTCATTTTATTTCAGTTTTTGCTTCCTAAATTCAAAGGAAACCTTCACACTTTTCATCAGTGATATTCAGGTGGAGTACATCAAGCATATCAATGGGTATCAGAGCAAGGCTCAAATTGATGGTCTAACAACCATTGAGAAGATCCTAGGAGTGCTCGATCCATTTCTACATTCAACTTACCTTGAAGAGCTAGAAATATCGACATCAAGCTCAAGGATTCAAAGATAAACCATCAACCTCCTCTCAATTGCAAATATGGCTTGCTCACACATTAAAGATGGGTAACCTCTAAGCTTAATCTCTTTAATTATTTGGTTACGTATTTTGAATGATTTTTGAATGATCATCCATATTTTTTATTGTTAAAATTTTTGTAAAAGCATGACAATGAAAGAGGTTTTATGCATAACTGTGTTCAACATACTCATTCCAATTTTTGCATAAACTATAAAAATATTTGGATAAATTGAATTCCATGGATTTTTAAACTTAATCATTTTTATTAAAATTTAATAATTTTCTTAAGTGTCAATATTTTGAGCAAAAATTTCAAATGGAATGCACTTATTAACGGAGAGCTTTTGTTTTTCAAAAGAATCAACTTACTCTCTATTGTTATTTTTTAACTTTAAAAATTAAATTATTTTTAATATAACAAAAAGAGAGATATGTGAGTTTGAATTTTTTAATTTCAAAAAGAAAAAGGGTGAGCTTAAATATTTTTTCAAAAATATTTTTTTTTCTAAAATTATTTTTCTAAGGGGGAGCTTTTTAAAAAAAAAATTAATTGTTTCATTGTATCAAAAAGGGGAGATTATTGGTATATTTATTTTGATATAACAAAGTAAGAAGTTTTTGGACTTGAAAAAACATTTCAAAACAATTAAAAGTCTATTTAAATTGAAAAATATGTTTGAAAGTTCTTTAAAGTGTTTTGACTTGAAAAACATTTTTTAAAATGCTTTAAGTGTCAAAAATAGACCTTTGGTACCGATAAGATACTCCTAATACCGAAACGAAGCTACACGTACTGGTATGGCAAAGTCCTTTACAAATACGCTTTTGTTTTTAAGATTTCAGAGAGCACTTCACAAACCAAGACGGAAGCATTTGTACCGATACCCAAGGTATCGTACTGATATGGATGTATCGTGTACCGATACACTATGCATTTATGTGCAACGACGCTTTCTTGCTTTGGCATGTACTGATACCCTCTTTCGAGTATCATACCCATGTTGCAGAAATGTATTTAACGCCAGAATTAAATCCCCAACGGCTATAAACGACTATCTTTTCATTCCACGCTATAAATACAAGCCAATGACACTTGAAGAAGGAGACGATAGACATCCAAGCTTAAATATCAAGAGAGAAGAGTTTTTCATTATTTTATATCTTTTGTAATCTCTTGTAAATTTTTAAAGTCCAATCCTAGTGAGCCAAATTGTGTAAACACCCACCTAGGGAGATAAATAATGTTTGCATTGCCAAGACCTCGTAATTGAGGGATATGTTTTGATTGGGCCTTAGAAAAACTAGAGAGGTTCTATCTTAGCCTTTGAAACGAGTGATGTAAAGGTTGTCACCTTGAGCCTATAAAAAAGAAAGAATTCATGAGTGAATTGGGGAATCCTTAGTGTGGATTCTACGGTAGTTGATGTAGACCTTGGTTGAGAAGGTCAAACCACTCTAAAATCGATTGTACCAATTATCCTTTTATTTTGCTTCCCAAATTCAAAGGAGACTTTTACACCTTTCAATGGTGATATTCGATTAGAGTACCTTACATCGATTCTATGCAAAACACTTGAAATGGTAGAGGGTAAAAGAATGGGTTTGGAGAGGTTTAAGGTTAGGGGGATTTTGGACAAATTTATTGTTTTAATTTCGTTTTAAGGTTGTTTTCAAATTGTTTGGAAGTGTAACATATTGATTTTACACTTCTTATTTACTTAAAGAGGTTGGAGAACCTTCAAACACAAAAGGGAAAGAAAAGAAGTAAGAAAGCTTGCTTGAGAAGGATAATTTTTGGGGTTGTTGTGGTGGTTAGTACATCTCCAACTTATCTTATGTCCTTCTTTTAATAACTGTTAATGCTCGACTAGATTACATTTGGTCAAGGGTTAGAGGAAGCATGTTGTATGGGAACTTTTTGGTCGATTGTTAGAAATTGATGATGATTTAATGTTATGGACATGTTTGTGTGAATTTTAGGTGGCAAAAACCACCATAGTAACTCCAAAGTGTGTTGGGGTTTGAAAATGGGTGATTTGAGGCAGCGTTGGGGCAAACCCATGGCTGAAAAGCAACTTTCTAGGTTCAAGTATCGGTATGGGTTGAACTCGTACCGATATAGATGGGGTTTCTAGCTTGAACCAGGCGAAATGGAGCTTATCGGTATTGCTTTCGAGTAGTACCAATATGGGACCCTCTGAGTACCGCTACAGTCGAACCAATACCGGTACTAATCAACTTAATGAATTCTAGTAACCGATTTTGGTACTGGTACAGTTGACCAATACCGGTACCCTAGGGTTTAGTACCAGTACCCACTGGGCCGTACCGGTATCGACTGGAGCTACTACCCAACTTTATGACGGTTTTATATGAGCCCTGCTAGGGACCATGGTAAAGCCTAAATGATTCCCTATCTCTACTTCTAGGTTCATGTACTGCAGTACTTGTCCAAAATTTGTACTTGATGCTAGGTGATCCCAAGTATAGTTACATGGGTTAGTACCTATTCAACTTGCTTAATAGAAAAATGTCCTTGTATTCTCTTGGGAGATATACAGTGACAATCATAGTTATGAAAACTTCCCACAAAACGTGAACAATATTTGGAACAGTGCATATAACAATTCTTGCAATGAAGTTCATGTAATCAAAAATCTTAGGGAAATTCAAACCCGCGACAAATTGCTGAAGTATTTCGATTTGGAAATACTTCTTTACAAGGAACTTCCAATTCAAGACAAGGGACTTACAATCAACTGCAACAACAATACAATTAGAAAATTTCGTTGCAGTCACAACAGAATAAGTGGCAGCCACAATATCTTCCTTTGTAAAATCAACAACCACAATACAGTTCACAGAATTAGATCCAATCACAACCTAATCAACAAAAATATACTCAGGCATCTACATCGGATCGTTTTTCTCTTTTCGAAGCTTTGATGTGGGAGCATATTTCTCAGGCTGAAGCAATAGAGCAAGGGAATACTTCCTCATTCCGTGCTTTGGAAGCTCAATCAGGTCAGCTTGCATCTTATCTGAATTCTCGACAACTAGTCACGCTCCCTAGTGATATAGAGAACCATGTTATTAAAAGCAAAAAACATTACAAGGTTATAACTCTAAGGATTGGTAAACATATTAGAGAGCCGGTTCAAGAATTAGATACACCAACTCAAGACCATGGTAAATCTGTTGGATTAAAATCCGCAATTGTGGGCACATATGTAAAATGTATGTTGCTATTATAAAGTATGACACAAATCTAAGTGACCAATTATGTTAGGCGTGTCATAGGTATTAAAATGTCATGGAAATAAAAGTGTAGATACCATATGATATATTTATAATTCAATGAGGGGCAGAGTTATAAATATTTAATAGTTGGTTAAATCAACTATATAAAGAGGCAGTGGTCCCCAAGAAATAGGTTAACTTGTTTTTCTCTCCTTCCCCGTCAGAGAGCTTTACTTCAAGAGATAATCTATCTTCTTGGAAGATCACAACCAACTTTTAGGCGATCTTCATCAAAGGATTCAAGGTTTTCATCTATCAATTAATTCAGGTACGCTTCCGCTTTCAGTTTATTGTTCTTGATGATTTGACTTGATTGATCCTGGGTTTAGATTTCATATTAATTTTTGATTTGGTTCTAACAAGTGGCATCAAAGCCTCGTCATGTTAGATTAATAAGAACCGATTAATTTTCTATGAAAATAGAGAATCACAAACTTTTCTTGTTTAAAGCGTCGCATCAATTTTCGATTGAATAATGTTTTGAGGCGATAAAGAAAAAGGCATTAATAACAATCGATCATCATGTCTCTTTGCAATTATGCCTATGCGATATAGTTTTTTTTTTCACCTTTGATGTTACTGTATATTTGTCAATCATGAAAGTATAGATTTTCAAGGCAATTATAGTTATGTTAATTTAGGTTATTGACTATTGAAACTCTAAAGTCGGCAAATCATGGTATTTAGAATTATAAGATTATCATGTTTTTTATCGATTAATTTAGGGTTTTGATTGATGGTAAATACGGTTGTTTTTAGTTTGAATAGTAAATACTGTTTAATCTAAAAATATTTATATATATATATATATTTAGTTTAAAATATATATTCAATTCGGTTTTATCAAAATTTTAGTTTTGATCATTAGTAATTAAGAAAAAAAAATTGACTTGGGCTTTGTCGTGGTAAATTTACCGTGGCTTGGAAATTTTATATTCAGGTTAGCTCTCAAAGCTTTATATTCGATTTATGTCTAATTACTATGGTTGTTTTTTGTTGAATCATGTTGAGTTTTGTACATAACCTTTAGCTTAAACTTGTTTGATATTATGCTTAATTATGCCATTAATGTTATCTACGGAATATACATTTGGTTTTGGTTTTGGAAAGCATGCCATTAATCTTATGAAATTCATATCTATTCAGTTTGATCATTAGGTTATTATGGATATACTAAGGTTTCATGTGATTATTATATGAATTATTTATTTAGATACTTTTGATTTTGACTTTTAGTTAAAAAAAAATTGGTTGTTTTGAATTCGACTTTAATTTCGGCAAATGCATGCTTAAGGAATTTTTTGAGAAACAGTCAAAAATTTCGGTATTCAATTTCTGATAGCCCCATTTAGACAACCTTATTTTGGGTTATTTCGGAAACTTAAGTGTTATCAGAAATTTCAGTTTTGACTGTTACAAAATTTTAAATTTGGATATCGGTATATTTATTGTATATATTTTGAGATAAATTAATTGAAGCATTAAGTCACCAAAGTGACCTCTATTGTGAAAATTATTTTATTTTAAAAATATATAAGGTTTTGTGCATGTAAGTCGGATTATGTTAGTATTAATCGGCCCAAAGGAAGGTTAATAATTAACATTATTACATGTGCAACTGTGGTAATAAACATGTGATAATTATTCAGTTTTATATGTGAGCAATAAATCGGCCCAAAGGAAGATTTCTGTTTGACATGTTCTTATTATCAATGTTTGATTACTGTACCAAGATATCACTTGCAAGTTAATGTTTTGTACAAAGATGAAATATTAATGGAGTGTCCGATATCTTGATATGATGTTTACCTTTATTCAAATTTATTATTATTTTGGTTATCTTTTAATTTGATTGAAAGATAAAATTAAGACAAACATTTTGAAACAATTAAATTAATATTTTGGCTTCGGATGTCTAATATTTTAATGGATTAATTGAAACATAATGTCACCAAAGTGACCGCTTTTGTGTAGATTAGTTTATTTAAAATATTAAGATGATTATGAGTTTTTGTAATTCATGCATTTATTAATTGGCCCAAAGGAAAGTTAATATTTGGCAGAATTACAACGACAACTGTGGCGATAAATGTGTGACAATTATAAGGTATTTTATGTGAGCAATACGTTAGTCCAAAGATTAGCCTATTGTTTGACATAGTTTATTGTCAATGTTTGATTGCTACAACAAGAGTACCGCTTACAATTAATATTACTGTCCAAAGACTTGATATTAATGTTGTGCTTGGTATCTTGAGGGGAACTAGTCATTATTTTAAATTTATTTGTTTACTTATTAATATTTATGTGAGCTTGTTTCTATTTTATTTACTTATTTTTGTTCTATATTTAGGTAATTTATTTTTGTTGTCACAATATCTGTTAAATACATTCTACACTCGTGTTTAGTGAAACTAATTTCAAGGAATAGAAAAGACACTTATATATAGTATTTTGATTAATGAACATAGACTTTGCACTAAGGAATGAACAACTTGCACCTCTCACTGCGGTAAGCACCCATAAAAGGTATTTTGAGAGGTGAGATCGTTCAAATCGCATGAGTCTAATGATCATAAAACACAACATTCTAGATGTCTTTAGGAGCACAAATCTAAAGAGATTATTCATACTAAGGGTTTCCTTGACGAAATTAAGAAATGTTTTGCCCAAAACATTAAGGTTAAGATGACATCACTTATGCTTTCTTTGATGTCTATGAAGTATAGGGTCAAGGAAATGTGAGAGAGTAGATTATAAAAATTCTTTATATTGCTTCAAAATTTAAGGCACATAAGATCGAACTTTCTAACAATTGTTTGTTCTTATGGTTTTGATATTGCTTCCTATACAATTTAACCAATTCAAGTTACAACTGTCAAAGGGAGAAATATACTCTATTTGGGTTCATTTCTCATCGTGTTCAAGAGGAAGAAAGGTTGAAGCATTATAAGTGTAAAAATAATTATTTTGCCAGTGCTCATTTAGTTAGTGTCTTTAAGAATAAGGGCAATAAAGAAAATATTTAAATAAAGTTGCTAAGGGTTCTAGCCAAAAGAAACGCCAATAAGTTTTTAAGTGTTGATTCTTTTGTATAAGTTAGGACACATGTAAAGAAATTAAATTTTAAAAGCGAGCAACTACTTCGGTTATTTTGAGTGATACATGGACTGTAAATTTTATGATCCCACAATTAAGATTATTTTAAGGAGAGATTTATAATTTTTTTTGGATGTTGAGTTTGGAGGGAGAAATAAGGTTAGATACATTGTTATTGAGGAGGAATTGAATTATAATTTAATTCCTACTATCACTTTTGACAATGTTTGGGTTTTCAACCTATCATTAATCAAGAAGTGAATCAAGTACCTCAACAAAACAATGTTGAACAACTCCCATTCAAGATAAGGTAATTGTTTCATAAGAACAAACTCAACAACCTTAAAAAAAACAAGTGTCATTAAAGAGGTCCACGAGAGGAAGATGGAATACTATTCCAGATTATTATATTGTATTTCTTCAAGAAAATAAGGTAACAGTGGAATGATAGAAAATGTTCAATCATTTTTTTATCAGACCATAAAGTTCTAACTCTCAAAAGTGGATTGATGTCATTCAAGAAGAGTATAATTTTATGTAAGACAATAAAGTTTAGGAACTTGTCTCATTACCTTAAGGTGCAAACCAATTGGTTGTAAATGGATATTTAAAACCAAGAGGGATGCAAATGATAATGTGGATAAGTATAAAGCATGTCTTGTATCTAAAGGATATACTCTAAAAGAAGACATTGATTTTGCAGAGACTTTCTCTCAAGTTTTATTGAAAGACTCTTTCAGGATAATCACGACGCTTGTTGCTTATTTTAATCTTGAGCTACATAAGATGAATGTTAAGCTTGTGTTTTTTTTTCAATGGCAACATTGAAGAAATTATTTATATGGTACAATCATAGAGTTGTGTCTTATGATACAATATCAATGATATGTAAATTAAAGAAATTCATCTATGATCTTAAGTAAAACTCTCATTAATGAAAATATAAATTTCATTTTGATTATCTCATTTGGTTTTGAGATAAATTTGGTTGGCAATTGTATATACTACAAGTTCAGTGGGAGTAAAACCAAGTGATACTCATATTACTAAAGAAGACAAATTTAGTCTTACTCAATGCCCTAAAAGTAACCTTGAAATTTAGAAAATCCAAAAGATTCTCTATGCATAAGCTATAGAGAATTTAATTTATGCTTAAGTATGTACGCGTTCGAAAATTGTGTACATTGTTGGAATGTTAAACAGATATTTGAGGAATCATATTATGGACCATTGGATAGCAGCCAATGGGGTTATGAGATATCTTCAGAGAACAAAAAAAAATTACTTGCTCACATGTCAGAGTTCTGGTAAGTTAGAGATCATCAGGTTTACAGACTTCGATTCTAATAGAATATTGATGCAAAAGAATTTTGTCACTTGAGCTGCTAATTGTAGATTGAATAGAAAGACCACTTCAGTTATTTTGTGACAATAAATATGTATTCATTTATTCTATAAACAATAGGAACACTTCAAATTTGAAGCACATAAATATTAAGTTCCTAATTGTTAAAGAAAATTCAGAGTGGTTGTGTGTCTATAGAGCATGTTGGTACAAACTCCATAATTGCACGCATATTAAGAAACTGTCACCCTAGGTCTTTCATGAGCACACTACTCATTTGGGTGTAATGTTATTTAAGGATATTCGGTTTTAGTGGGAGTTTGTAATTTTGAAAAATGCTCATTCGGTTTAGACATAATTTCAGTTACTTCAGTTTAAAGTTATTTAAGATTATTTTCTGCAGAAATAAAGTTCTTTTGATTTATGCACACTCTGAATTCAGTAAAGTTGATCTCACTAAGGTTTAGGAGGACCAGTTGGAAATAGACATGTATGGTTCACATTTCATGTAATTTTTCATGCTACACATCCATGATTGATCTATGTCATTTGACTATATTTGTATACGTGACCATTGATGGGTCCAGTCATGATTGATATGGCGAAGACCGCTTTGATCCTATGTGGATATAGTTGATGGACGAGATTGCTATAGAATACCTATTATATAATTCCAAAATTTTGAGCTCATAAGGTTGTACATTTATCAGGAAACATATGTTGCCCAAGTGGGAGATTGTTGGATTAAAATCTGCAATTGTGGGCACATATGTAAAATGTATGTTGCTATTATAAAGTATGACACAAATCTAAGTGACCAATTATGTTAGGCGTGTCATAGGTATTAAAATGTCATGGAAATAAAAGTGTAGATACCATAAGATATATTTATAATTCAATGAGGGGCAGAGTTATAAATATTTAATAGTTGGTTAAATCAACTATATAAAGAGGTAGTGGTCCCCAAGAAATAGGTTAACTTGTTTTTCTCTCCTTCCCCGTCAGAGAGTTTTACTTCAAGAGATAACCTATCTTCTTGGAAGATCACAACCAACTTTTAGGCGATCTTCATCAAAGGATTCAAGGTTTTCATCTATCAATTAATTCAGGTACGCTTCCGCTTTCAGTTTATTGTTCTTGATGATTTGACTTGATTGATCCTGGGTTTAGATTTCATATTAATTTTTGATTTGGTTCTAACAAAATCGTCTCACAAGGACCAAGTTAAAAAAGGCCAGGTTGATGATAGCAAAGAGGATGTAACACTGCAAGTTGTTAGTCCTTTACCACGAGTATAGCAATTTAAGTTGTCGATACAACCCAAGTGTCGACGTAATCTGAAGCAATCCCATTGCCACCTTTCCTCAACAACTCAAGGACAATGAACATGATAGATAGTATTAACTATTCTTAGATCTTTGCAACAACTCATTGTGCAAATTCCGTTGATGGGCGCTCTTACTCAAATTCCAAATTATGAAAAATTCATGAAGGAGCTTTTGTCCAAAAAGAAGAAGTTGAATAAGATAGAGACCATTGTGCTCACATAGAGGTGTAGTGCGATTATCACAAATAGTTTTCCTAGAAAGATGAAGGATCCTAGAAGTTTTATTATTCCATGCTTAATTGGAGATCATTATTTCCATAAGGCTCTTTGTGATTTAGGAGCCATCATTAATCCAATGTCATTGTCTACTTTTCAGAAAATAGGCATCGGGCATATGAGACCCACTGTAGTGACATTGCAACTAGCCAACATATCTTTAGCTTATTATAAATGTCAAATAGAAGATTTTCTGATCCGCATGGACAAATTTGTATTTCTCGTTGATTTCATTATACTTGATTGAGAGGAAGACAAGGAATTTCCAATAATTTGGGATGACAATTTCTAGCTACTGGAAAAGCAGTTATTGATGTGTTTAAACGAGAACTAACCATGCGCGTTGACAATGATCAGGTTACTTTTGGTATGTTCGAGTCTACTTTGTGAAAAGACAAAGAAGAGTTTCATACTGTGGATGTGCTGGAAGATCTAATTAAGGACGAATTTGATAGAAACCACATGCTTATTCCATTAATGATTGCACTAACATATGATGATGACATTTTCACGGGAAGTGACAATATTGCTAAAACTCATACTATTGATGTACGACATGGATGGAATATTGAATCTTTAGATTTGGCCAACCGTACAACACCAAACTCTAATCCTTCTATTGAAGAAGCTCATACTTTGAAATTGAAACCGCTTCATGCTAATCTCAAATATGAATTTCTTGGTGACAATGATACACTCACAGTTATTGTCTCATCAATTCTGGATGCAACCCAAAATGCGAAGCTGGTAAACATTTTAAAAGAACATAAAAGGGCTATTTCCTGGAGCATTACTGATATCAAAGGCATTAGTCCTTTTTGTATGCACAAGATCAAGTTGGAAGATGAAAGCAAGCAGTCGATTGAACCTTAGAGGAGACTAAACGAGAAGATGAAAGAATTGATCAAGAAAGAAATTATTAAATGGTTGGACATCGGAATCATTGATTCCATTTCTAATTGTAATTGGGATAGACCAGTTCACCATGTCCTAAAGAAAAGTGCCATTACTGTTGTGAGTAATGATAATAATGAGTAGATCCCAAAAAGTACTTTCACTAGTTGGAGAGTGTGTATGGATTATCATAGACTTAATGCGGCCACAAGAAAGGACCATTTCCCAATTCCTTTCAACGATCAAATTATGGATAGGACTTGTTGGAAAGGCTTACTACTTCTTTTTAGATTGATATTTCGGCTACAATCAAATTGCAATTGCACCGGATGATCGTGAGAAGACAACTTTTACTTGTCCGTTTGGTACTTTAACTTTCTCTATATGTCTTTCGGTCTTTGTAACACGCCTACCACATTTAAAAGATGTATGATGACTACATTCTCTAATATGATTGATAATTCTTTGGAGATACATATGGATGGTTTCTCTGTCTACGAGAATGATTTTGACCATTGCGTTGACAATCTGTAGAAAGTTTTGCAATAATGTGAAGATACTCATCCCGTATTGAATTGGGAGAAATATCATTTCATGGTCAGTAAAGGCATATGCTCACTAGATTTTGGGACTCCTACGCTTGGATCAGTGATCAAGGAAAGCATTTTCATTGCAACCAAGTTGTTGTTGCTTTAATAAGATACGGAGTAAACCATAGACTTGCCACCAACTTATCATCCTCTATCTAATGGCCAAGATGAAATATCTAACCAAGCAATTAAAAATATTTTGGAGAAAGTGGTTAACACCACTAGGAAATACTAGTCTTCGTGATTAGATGATACTCTATGGGCGCTTCGAACAGCTTACAAGATACCACTTGGGATGTCACCGTACCAGTTAGTTTTTGGAAAATCATGTCACTTGCATATTGAGTTGGAATAAAAGGTGATGTGGGCTATCAAGCAAGTGAATATGGATTATGAAGCTTTTGAAAAGAAAATGATGTTAGACTTTACGGAGCTAGAAGAGATTAGGTACAATACTTATGAAAATCCCTTATCAATTTGCAACGAAAGAGAAAACGATGGAATGACAAGATCATATTGTAACAACAATTTATTGTGGGACAACATGTTTTGCTATTAAATTTAAGGTTGAAACTACATACTAGAAAATAGTGGTCATGTTGGTTTGGACTGTTTGAAGTAGTAGATGTTTTTCCACATGGTGTAGTAATAATTCAAGACTTACGAGATGGACAAGAATTAAAAGTCAATGGACAACGACATAAGCACCACTTTGGAGACATTGATCAAAAGCAGTTAAGACCAATAATGTGGATTATCAATGAATTAGTTGGATATATTTGACACCATTAGTCTCTCTCTCTCTCTCTGTGTGTGTGTGTGTGTATGTATGTCTGTATGACTATGTGTGTGTGTGTTTGTGTATGTGTATGTTTGTATGTCTATGTATGTGTATGTGTGTGTGTGTGTATTTGTGTATATGTATATATGTATGTGTGTGTGTATGTGTGTATGTGTGTGTTTGTATGTGTATGTATGTCTGTGTGTGTGTGTGTATCTCTGTATGTATCTCTCTCTCTCTCTCTCTCTGTGTGTGTGTGTGTTTGTGTGTGTGTGTGTGTATGTATGTTTGTATATCTATGTGTGTAGGTGTATATCTGTGTGTATATGTATGTCTGTATGTCTATGTGTGTGTGTGAATGTGTATGTCTCTCTCTGTGTGTGTGTGTGTGTGTGCAGGTGTGTGTGTGTGTGTGTCTATGTATGTCTATATGTCTGTATGTCTCTCTCTCTCTCTGTGGGGGGTGGATCGGTGTGTCCCGGAAACTCTCTACTCAGCGGCAACCCACGCAACTCTCCTAGAAATTCACATATCGTACGTATGTCCTTTACCATTTTGTAATCATCAGCAAGTTTCAAGGTAACTCGCTTAGCATCAAAATCTACCACAACCCTATGTTAGATCAACCAATTCATCCAAAGGATTACATCAAAACCATAGAAAGGTAACTCCATTGAATCAATTGCAAACACATGGCCTTAAACAGATAAAGGACATCTCCTATACAACCTTCTCATGACAATAGTTTCACCAAAGAAACTAGTTACTTGAATTTTCATATATAACACTTCTAAAACAATCGTTCAAGCCAAAACTCCCAAAAACATTAGCTACAACAGGCGCATAAAGCTATACCCAACCGATCAAACGAGGACAATCCCGCCTCACGTGGTCACACAATCCACATAACTAATAAGTTTCACATGCTACTCAATCCTTGACACGCTGACCCTATGGTCCTTGTCTAACATTACCACAACCTCACCTCAACTCAGCGATACCTTTTACCATGACTATTCTTATACTAACTACCGTTAAATCCAGAGTCTGTAACTCTCTTTCCAGAGCTAGAACCTCCAACGCGAATTGATAAACCCATGTTCTTATCAGAGCACTTCGCTTGTGTAACCAACATGTCAAAAACGGTGTAGCCAATTAAAACAACATTAATTGCCTAACATCATGCACCAATCCATAAAAGAATCAATCATATCGATGTCTCACATCCAATTCCAGTCTAGGAGCATACCCACTCAACTAAACAATTTGTGCCTTAAACTCGTCTATTAACTTATGATTTTGAACCCAAGCCATGAATTCACATTTCTTGTAACGCCTCAGTTTTGGGCCTAGAGGTTTTAAAAGTGGTTTAGGGATTGGGGAATCTATATTAGAGATCTGGGTCGGTTATGGGAAATCTTAGTCTGAGACATGATAAAAACATGTGGAAAATTTATAAAATCCTAATTAAATATGTCGTGAAGGAATGTGAAACCAATTTTGAAAAATAAGTTTTTGAAAGTCGACATTTCGACTTGGTGACTAAAATGTAAAAATTGAAATTTCTATTTTAATGGCTAAATTGAAGGGAGCCAAAACATAGAATCCTTAGGGAGCTATTACACCATGTTGGTATCAACTATCTCTCTTGATTTGGTTTTTTAAATGCTTTAATTAAGAGTTTAATAAAGGTATTTTATTAATAAAAAAAGATTTTATTCGCCAAATCATTTTCTCACGTAACTTATTTTCTTCAAACTTTTCTCTCAACTTTCCCAGTATCCAAACTCTATTTTTATCACTAGAATCTTTAGAGAATTTTCCTATTTCATTAGCTTTTGATTCCTAAATGATGATCATGGATTTCTACAACATTTATCAAGAGTTTTCTTAAAGGATTTCACCAAAATCTTTGCAAATCAAGGAAAGGCTCGTGTTAGATGTGATCTTTCTTTTCTCTCCTCAAATTAAGGTTTTTTATTGAAATTCCCAAGTCTTTGGCTCTCTATTTTTGTTTATCAACATGATTTTGTAATTGAATTGATGAAATTTGTTCGTTAATGCTTTGAATGATGGTTTTTCAATATTTTTGTTTGGGCACTATTTTGATTGATTTGTGAATGATTTTAATCATTATTTGGATGTTAAATGATGAGGAAATAGTGGTTTTCTGATAATAATCCTGGATTGAGTTGGATCTCTAATTGTTAGATTGTTAGATTTTGAGTTTTTGGGATGTTAATGTGAAATCAGAGTTGCTGGAGGTATAAGGATGATAATAGGATGTTTTTGGATGTTCATTTATGGTTAAAAGTGAATGGAAGTGATGGTTTATGGCTGGTTTAAGTTTCGAGTAAGATCGATTGAGTTTTCGGTTGTTTTGGATAGGCTTTTAAGTGCCTTTGGGAAGAGCTGCGGGTTTTTAATGATTGTTGGTGGTTTTAATGCATTGAGATGCATTAATCCGCTGCTCTTGTGTGGTATACACATGGGAGGATTCTTTCGAAGCATTTAGCGAAGTTTTGGGGACTTCAGACGCTTAATTTTTGCGTTGGCGATTGAAGTTTCGCGTGTCGATGAGTGGAAATGAGATTTCCTACATTGAAACGTTTAAAAGGTGGTTTTAGGAACTTAGTGTAAGCTTGAAACGCTTTACTAAGTTTGAAAGTAAGTGAAGTGATTTTCTCTCTCGGATTGTGCTATTAAAAGATTGTTGATGCAGTTGTTTTTAAAATGCATATTGTCACTGTTAAAGCATGATTTGAGGTAAATGAATTGTTGTTTTGATGATATAATGATGAAGGATGCACATGGTAAGTGATCCTTGTTAGTATACGTTTATACTTGTGATTTTAAGCATGATTTGATGCTTGAGAATGAGGTTGGTAATTGATGCTTTGAAAACAGTGAAATATGTGATGAAATGTGGTTCATATTGGCAAGTGATGTTATGAAAATACTTTTAAAAATGCTATCGGATATAGTTAGCAGGCTATAGGTTTGAGTGCACTATAAACAAGTCACATTGGATGTTGAGGGGTTGAAATGGTATCGAATACTCAATCCATGTACCCTAACGATCGAGGAATGTTTAAGGTGTCGCAACGGTGGAGGATAGCTCCCGTGAGTAAACCTTGCATAGTGTCTCGTCCCTCGTTAATGGGCAATACATCTACCGATGAGTGGTGTTAAGGGGTTGTGATTGTACCTAATACTCCACCACGGGTGTCACAACGGTGGAGGATAGCTCCCGTGTGTGAGCCTTGAGATACCGGTAAAGTGTATGAAGTGTTTGGGACAACACTTGGTAATCCGTGTATCCGATGTGGTTTTGGGGAAATGATCTTGTTTCTAATCACTTGTGAGCCAATATAAGTAATGACGTAATTTGAAATGTGTTATGTTGCATAATATTGAAAATGCATATTTTTACTCTTTAAGCTTAGCATGTGTGGAAAATACTTGGGAATGCTTAAACTGAGTTTAGCCAATGGGATTTGCTATTGGTTTGTTAACACATGTTGCATTAGGTTTTCATGCTGATTTTGAATGACAAAAGTGCATGGTTTTTCGATGGAATGATGGATTTTAAATGATACTTGTGTTAATTGAAATGAGATTTCAATGCAGCTTGGAAACCGGTTTAAATACATTGATGAGGTGTTGGTTTTGAGCATTCCTCACTAAGCCTATTGTTCTTACGCTCTTTTTGTCCATCAATGCAGACAACTAAAACTTTGGAGGTAGCACTTGCAAGGGATCGGTGAAAGACTTCGATTCAATGTATGTGTTTGTCCTTTGGACTAGAGTAATAAGGGCAATGGGGGTTCCATGGATTATTTGGGTGATGTGTTTGAACGCCCTTTTGAGCATGTTTGCTTTATGGATTTATACTTGTAAAAGGCATATATTTGGTGTTTGGAGTATTAGTTTGAGTTTTGCCTCTTGAGTGGCTTATTTGTTAGGTTGCATGTTGTAACCCCCTCGACCCGGCCTAGTCGATAGACCGAACTGAACCGGTCACACGGGGATTATTAAAGTAAATCGAGAAAGTTTACCTCAATAAACGACATTTTTTTTCCTTTTTATCTTGTCTAGATGCAACTTAGTTCCTATGCGTGTACACATGCAGCGGATAAGACCACATCACAAACGCTCATTGATTATAACCAATTTAAGGTTTATGGACCACTTTGTAAATTTATCAAATTGTAAGGGTTATTACCAAATTCGGATTACCAACCATTAATTAGGATCATTACATGCATCTCAGCCAAAGCTCAACTCAAATTAACCATTAAATCACCTTAAATTGCATCCATAAGAAACATGGACTAAAACGTAAAGATTCAGAACATTTTAAGATGTCAAACAACAAAATTAACTAACACAGTATCGATACCCTTAGAGAGGGTATCAATACCCCACAGTATCAATACCCTTAGAGAGTGTAACCCCCTCGTCCCGGTCTGGCCGAATGATCGGTCCGAATGGGCCACACGGGGAAAACCGAGTGAAAACCCCTTGAGGAATTCCCCCTCGGTTAGCAACCCTATATTTTTTTCATTTTAAATCTTGTCTAGATGAGTATTTAATCCTATGTGATCATACAGCGGAACAACATTCACGAAACAAACAAATGAACTCAAACTAACATGTTACAACCCAATTTTATACTTATACTACAGGCGGTATCGATACCCTTAAGGGGTGTATCGATACCCCCTTGACTAGGTCAACTGGTCAAAGTCAACCTGTAGAGACCGTATCGATACACCCATGGAGTGTATCGATACCCTCCCCAACTGTTGACTTCCCACGGTCAACGCTAAGATGACGGTATCGATACACCAGAGGCCGGTATCGATACCGAACTGGACAGTAGCTCCAGTGACCAAAATAGTATCGATACACCTCTCAAGTGTATCGATACACGAGGCCTGATCAAGAAGGTGGTATCGATACCATACCAACCGTATCGATACCCCTGCACAGCAAAAACTTCCAAACTCAGCTAAGATGAACAAGACTCGAACCTAGATGCAATTTAGGACTTTCCTAGACCCAAACAAGCATTCATACAACATTTAAAGGTCATTGCTTAGTCATACAGACACCCAACATGAACATACATCAAGGGAACATGCAATTGAATCAAAGATGACACTTAAACATCCAAAAACACATACTTCAACATTGTACATAAGGGAAAACTCAAAGGCACATAACCAACATTTAAGATAAGCAATTTAGGCATAGATTACAACTCAAACATGACATCACAATCCATACAAAAGCAACATAACATAGAGTCTAAGCAAGCTCCTAAACAATCCACAATCATCCAACAAAATCAACACATGTCCCATTGCTTAAACTATTACATGTTCAACATTTAAAAGTCATACTTGATGTACTCAAGCCAACAACCACACTTGGAGGCCCTCCACTTGCTCAAGCAACCCACGAACTAAGGATCTGCAATGTTGAACAAAGAGAGCGTAAGCAATGATGCTTAGTGAGGGTGAGCTCTTAAAAACAAACCTCAACATTGCAGGGTCCGAGCACGATCTAGCCAAGGCATTACACAAATATACCAAGGATCCACAAGAGTCACAAGATAAGATCCATGAGCAATATACGAGTAAATGTCATGATTAACAAGCTCTAAATCCTCAACACAAGTAGTCACATTAAACATCCAAATAAGGATCATTAATCTCAACACATTGATACATTTATCAACCAACATTGGCACCTAGCTATGACCCGAATACGCGGATAAACTCGTTGGAACTCACATCCAACAACAACATTACCTCACGGTGGGATTACACTCATCACCGGTCTCGTGGAGGGGATTCCACTCATCCTCATGCCCCGTCGATGGGATTCCACTCATCACCGACTATATGTAAATACAATTTCCGGGTGAACCCGTACTCCTCCTTGGTAACTCAACGCCACCAAGGCCACGCACGACTTTTGACTCATGTGTACACACTAACATCCTAATGATCGATCATTTGTATTCAAGTATACTAGTGCCAACATTTACTCATTTCACATTACTCATTCCAATCATTTCCGTGCTTAGCACGCACTCACCAACAACCATCATCATACATGTCTCAAGCATCACAAGTCATATCTTATCTCACATGTATAATACAATATACATAAGCACACATATCACATTTCATACAAGACATACGCAACCACATAAATGAGTTCATCCAAAGGCTCTAGATCAAGCTTAGGATTAGGCTACCACCCTAATCCTAACACTAGGTGGGTCTACCAATCCCAACCTAGTCCATATACTCGAACCAACCATTTTAAATCCATATAAAACAATTAACCACTCACCTAAGCTCCCAAGCTCAAAGACCAAGCTAGCAACCACCTTCAACTTCCCGGATTCACTTCCGATGCTTCACCGACGCCTAAACTCGATTCTAATCAATCCCAAACACAAACAAAACATCCACAATCAAAAGCTCATCATCGGAACTAACCCGGAACAACATTTTCAAGCATTCAACACCCAAAACAAGTCCAAAAATAGAATTTTCGAGCAGCCCACAAAACCCACTGAAATCTTCCATTTCAAGCATCCAAACAACCATCAAATACACCCAAAGCAACCCTCATATATCATACTAGCATCAGCCCTTAAAATCCAACATTAAGCAACCCTAAAAACCACTTTAAAACCCTCCAAAAACCCCTTTGAAACCCAATTCCGAAAATCTCCCAAAATCATTTGGAATTCACATATATTATACCATTTGACCTCTATACATCATAATTAAGCATACTAAATCAAAACATTTGGTTTAACATCATAAAGCTTTCATTTATAATCCAACTTTCCAAAATGCCATTTTCTAAAACCTCCATGGAAATGAAAATAAAATGTACTTTTAAGAAGAGGGAGATGAGGGGAAGTCAAAAATACCATTACCTTTCAATTTGGAGTTGAAATGGAGAAGCTTTTTGAATGAAATAGTAACAAGGGGAGAAGAGCTCTCTTTCACGTTGGGGGGGGGGAAATGAAGAAGAGGATGAATAGTGGAAAGATGTTAGGAAAAGGGGGTTTAAATTTGATGATGGGTAAATTACCCAAAAGGCCATTAATGAATGGCTATCCTTGTTTTTAAAGTAGTTCTTCAATTTTGAGTCTAAATCATTTTGGTCTCATTCAAATCGTTTATTTTGAAACCCAAAATTTTAAAGGATCATTTTAATTATAAAACTGAGCCCAAAATAATATTAAAATGTTATTTTCGCCTAACCCCTAAACCCGGGTGTTACAACTCTCCCCCACTTAAGGAATTTCATCCCCGAAATTACCTGGTGGAAACAAATACGGAAACTGCTCAACCATATCTGCTTTCCTCTCCCACGTGGCCTCTTCCACGCCTCTATGTCTCCACAACACCTTGACCAACTCTATGGTCTTGCCACGCAACACCTTGTTACCAGAAGCAAGTATCTCAACAGGCTCTTCATTATAGGACAAATCCAGATTTAACTCTATCTCCTCAACAGGCATCACATGAGAAGGATCCGATCTATATCTCATAAGCATAGACACATGAAAGACATCATGGATCTTTTCTAACTCAGAAGGTAACCTCAAACGATAAGCTACAGGCCCAATCCGCTCAACTATCTCATACGAACCAATGAACCTCGGATTCAACTTGCCCTTCCGGCCAAATCTCATCACCTTCTTCCACGGAGATACTTTCAGAAACACTTTCTCACCCACTGAGTACTCAATCTCTTTCCTCTTCAAATCTGCATAAGACTTCTGACGATCGGAAGCTGCTTTCAAACGGTCACAAATCAACTTCACTTTTTCGGTTGTTCCCTTAAGCAAGTCTGGCATAAGTAACAATCTCTGACCTGTCTCAACCCAACAAATCGGAGTCCTATATCGTCTACCATACAAAGCCTCATAAGGTGCCATCTGAATGCTAGACTGATAGATGTTGTTGTAAGCAAACTCATCCAACGGTAAGTGCTTCTCCCAAGAACCCTGAAAATCAATCACACAACAACGAAGCATATCCTCAAGAATCTGTATCACTCGCTCTGACTGCCCATCGGACTGCGGATGATAAGATGTGCTGAAATGCAAACGGCTACCCAAAGCACTATGCAAGCAACCCCAGAATCTCGAAGTGAATCTAGGATCCCTATCTGAAACAATAGACTTCGGAACTCCATGAAGTCTCACAATCTCACGAATGTACAAGTTTGCCAACTTGTCTAAAGAATCCGTAGTGTTCACTGCTAAGAAATGAGCACACTTAGTGAACCTATCAACAATCACCCAAACGGAGTTCTTCTTCGAAGGAGACAAGGGCAACCCCGACACAAAATCCATGGTGATCCTCTCCCATTTCCATTCCGGAATCTTCAAAGGTTGTAGCAAACCTGAAGGAACCTGATGTTCTGCCTTCACTCTCTGACAAACAATGCAACGGCTCACATACTCGGCTACATCTCTCTTCAAACCAACCCGGAAGTAATCCTTCTTCAAATCTCGGTACATTTTGATACTACCCGGATGCATAGAAAAGGGACTTGAATGTGCTTCGCTCAGAATCTGACGTCTCAACTCAACATCTTCTGGTACAACAATTCTATCTCTAAAGCACAACAAGCTCTCGCCACTGAAACTATACTCAGTCGGTCTTCCTTCGGCTATGTCCTGAACATGAGGAACTAAACTCACATCTTGCAACTGCTTCTCTCTAATCATCTGAATCAAAGAAGGCTTCACTTGCAACTCGGTGATCAAACCACCATCATCGGACACACTCAATCTAGCAAACATAGCTCTCAACTCAACAGCCACTTTTCTACTCAAAGAATCGGCTACTACATTTGCCTTACCCGGATGGTACTCAATGGTCAAATCATAATCTTTTAGTAACTCAAGCCATCTTCTCTGTCTCAAGTTCAACTCTTTCTGTGTCATCGGATACTTCAAGCTCTTGTGATCGGTGTAAACTATACACTTCTCACCATACAAATAATGACGCCAAATTTTCAATGCAAACACAACTGCGGCTAGTTCTATATCATGAGTAGGATAGTTCTTCTCATGAATCTTCAACTGTAACGCCCCGGTTTTGGGCTTAGAAGTTTTGGGCGTTGACCGGTTCGGTCAAAGTGTTGTTCGAATCTAAAAAGGTGAAAATAGGAAAGCCTAGTTCGGGTTGCATTAAAAATATGGAAAAATGTTCTAAAATCCTCTTTTAATATATATAAGTGAACTGTGAAATCAATTTTACAAAATGAGTTTTGGAAGGGTGACATTTTGGCTAGTGACCAAAATGTAAATTTTGAAAACTGTGTGACTGTTTTAAAAAGGATTGAAACTTTGAATCTTTAAGGAGCTATTTACCCAAAGGGAGTTTCTCCAGATTTTTCTAAGATATTTAATGATTTAATTCTGATTTTAAACAAAAGGAAAAGTGGAGGGAAGTTATTTCTAACTAATTTTCCTAAAATCTCATTTTTCCTTTCTCTCATTTTCTCTCAACCCAAACACCTTCTCTCCAGAGTTTTTCTTCTGATTTTGTCACCTAAATCTCTCCTTTTAATTCTCTTTTGATTGCTAATCATCTCATCAACAAAACCTCACCATTTGCTAGTTGTTTCTTCAAGCTTTTTGGTTCTAAAAAGGGAGAAACTCAAGTTTGGAGGTAAGAACGTCCTTCTCCTCTAAACTCTCAGTTCTTTACTGAAATTCCTAAGTTCTCAATCCTAAATTGATGATTTATAAGTGGTTTTAAAGTTGTGTGGTGGATCTTGGCTTTAAATGCAAGATTTGATGATTTTTGATGGATTTTCGTTGGATCTGATTGGGCTGTGTTTTAAGGTGTTAATTTGATGATAAATGAATGTTAATTTGATAAGGAATTGAGTTTTAATTAATGCAATCCCGGATAGGTTGAATTTCCTAAGTTTAGCTTGTGATTCTTGGTTGTTTTGGAGTGATCTTGTGGATCTGTTGTTGCTGGAGGTATAAGGATGTTAATAGGTTCTTTTTAGATGTTAAATGATGTTAAAGGATGTTTAGTTTTGATGGTTTATGGTTGGGCTTTGTTGAGGAGTTGTTTGGATGCATTTTCGGTTGTGTTTGGTGCCCGAAAATGGAGTGTGGATGAGAGCAGCGAGTTTAGGTGTTTTCATTGATGCTATTAATGCATGATGATGCATTAATCCTCTGCTTTGATGTGTTTAAAACAAGGGAGTCATCTTTGGATCCAAGTGGTGGTGATCCGGAAGCTTGATTTGTGCTTCGGCAAGAGGCGAAGTGGAATCGGTGAGTGAAATTGGGTTTTCGGCTTTGAAACCAATGTCTTGGGAGCTTAGTCTAAGTCTAAACAACTTTACTAAGCTCAAGTGTAAGTTTTCGGAAAAACTCTCTAGTGGTGGCCATGGTTTGGTTGTTGTGCAATGTGGTTTATTGCATGTTTTAAATTCTGTTTTGAAAGCATGATTTAGCATGGTTATTGTTGATTTTGTAAGCCATATGTTGAAGGAAGCTCAAGGTAAGAGTTCCTTGTTTTTGAACATTGTTTAAATGTGGCTTGATGCTTAAAAGTGCGTGATGTCTATGGCTTGGTTAAATGCTTTAAAACAGTGGATTATTTGATGTTAATGATGTATATTGGCAAGTGATGTTTTGAAAAAGGTTAAGGTCACTGAGGTGGTTAAAAGTCCTTGAGTGAGCCTTGTTACTTAAGAACATCAAGGTGGTTAAAAGTCCTTGGATGGTTCTTGTTAAGGACACAAAGGTGGTTAAAAGTCCTTGTGTGGTCCTTGCCATGGTGTTTAAAAGTCCATGGGCCAAGGTGTTTAAAAGTCCTTGGGGCCAAGGTGTTTAAAAGTCCTTGGGGTGAAACTTGTAAAGGACACAAAGGTGGTTAAAAGTCCTTGTGTGGTCCTTGTGAATTATAAGATCACAATGGTGTTTAAAAGTCCATGTGTGAGTCTTATGTTGATCTTGTTTTAAAAAGATGGAATTTATCACTTGTGGCCAATATGACATGTATTGATATGGAAGCATGTATTGCTTGTTAAGAATGCTTGTAAGCATGTATAAATGATGTTTTGAAGTATGATTTATAAATGAGTTTTATAAATGCATTATTGAATGGTTTTAATGAGCATTCCTCACTAAGCTTTTGCTTACGCTCTCTTCTTTTTCTTAAACCAATAATGCAAAACATTAAGGTGCATTGAGGGCAGCAAGGAAGGCAAGCAATCAAGTGGAAATTAAGCTCAAGTATGGGAAGGTTTTCTTATACATTTTTAGCTTTTGGCATTTGGCAATGGGGGACCTATGTGGATGTTTTGGGAGATGTTTTGAACTCCCTAAGTTTGTTTAGTGTTGTTAATAATGCTGGTTTTGTATTTGGCCATTATATGTTTGATTTGGAGGTCTTATGCTTGAATGGTTTGCTTGAGTAGGAAGCATGCCAATAGAATTGGGGCTTTTCATATTTGATGCTTAAATGTTGATTGGCTGATACAAATATGTCTCTTGTATGTTGGATGAGTTGCTGGTAAAGTTTGATAGCATTTGGAGCATGATTGGTTGGTCAATTGTGTGTTTAAGCAAGCATTACGCTGCATTCTGTGCAGATCGTTTCGGAACAGTAGCTACCGTTTCGGAACGGGTGCCTTGTAGCAGCCCAGGCTTCCGAAATGGAAGACACCGTTCCGAAACGGAAAGCTCACTGCCAGCCCTCGTTTCGGTACGCGTTGTGGAACGGCCCCGCGTTTCGAAACAGGTTCTCCCTGTTTCGGAACATGTGACCGTTGGGGGCTGACATTGGCAGTTAAATGTTTTGGAATGTTTGCGTTTTGGTCCTAAATCTTGTTTGTGCAATTGTATGAGTTTGGGAAGTCCTTTTGAGCTGAAATTTTGCAGAGAAACATGAAATCTGACTAATTTCAAGTTGGTAACTCTAATTTGGGTTAAGACCTTATAATTTGCAGAATTTACATTTTGGTCCCTAAAGTTGTAGATTGTTCAATTGGGTCCCTGTTTGATCTCTGATGTTTATGATCTTCGAGCATGTTATTTGTATGACCGCAACTAGGGTTAATGTGCATCTAGACAAGAGTAAAAAGAAAAAAATGGTCGTTAATCAAGGTTGACTTTCGGGTTGACTTTGGTTTTCCCCGTGTGACTTTCTTAATTCGGGTAAACCGTCTAGGCCAGGTTAAGGGGGTTACATCAACTGTCTAGAAGCATAAGCAACAACTCTCCTATCTTGCATCAAAACACATCCTAAGCCTATGTAGGAAGCATCACTGTAGATCACAAACTCCTTACCTGAAACAGGTTGCACTAGTACTGGAGCATTTGTCAAAGCTTCTTTCAATTTCTCAAAGGCCTTCTATCTTGCATCTGACCATTCAAATTTGACTCTTTTTTGCAACAATTTAGTCAAAGGAGCAGCTACTCTAGAGAAACCATCAACAAATCTCCTATAGTAACCGGCTAATCCTAGGAAACTCCTAATCTCGGTCACGGACTTAGGTTGTTTCCACTCAACAATAGCCCCAATCTTCGATGGATCAACTCGGATGCCTTCGGCCGAAACAACATGGCCAAGAAATACAACCTCTCGAATCTAGAACTCACACTTACTGAGCTTCGCATACAACTGGTTGCTCAACAATCTCTGTAAAACAAACCTCAAGTGCTAATCATGCTCTTCTTCTGTCTTCGAGTACACAAGTATGTCATCAATGAAAACAACTACAAAACGGTCTAGATAGTCTCTAAAAATTTTGTTCATCATGTCCATGAATGCTGCAGGTGCATTCGTGAGCCCAAATGGCATCACCAGAAACTCATAGTGACCATATCTAGTCCTAAAGGCTGTCTTCGGAACATCACACTCTTTCACCTTTAATTGATAGTACCCGGATCTCAAATCTATCTTCGAGAACACTGAAGCACCTCTCAACTGATCAAACAAATCATCTATACGAGCCAACGGATACTTGTTCTTCACAGTCAACTGATTCAACTGTCTATAGTCAATACACATGCGCATGCTATCATCTTTCTTTTTCACAAACAACACGGGAGCACCCCACAGAGAACTACTAGGCCTAATGAAACCACGGTCTAATAATTCTTGCAACTGACTCTTCAATTCTTTCAACTCTTTCGGAGCCATGCGGTACGGAGCTATCAAAACTGGATTAGACCCTGAAACTGTCTCAATCACAAACTCAACATCTCTGTCAGGAGGCAAACTCGGCAACTCTTCAGGAAACACATCTGGAAAGTCACACACTGTTCTGATATCTTTCGGTCTAGCTTCACTCATATCCGGATTCATAACATAAGCTAAATAAGCCCCACATCCAGAGTCCATCAACCTATGAGCCTCTAAAGCTGACAACACATTAGACAAGAACTTAATGTTCTCGCCTACTACTACTACCTCGTAGTCATCAGAAAGCTTCAAAGAAATTCTCTTTGTCTCAAAATCCACACTAGCTCGGTGCTCAACCAACCAATCCATACCCAAAATAATATCAAAACCATAGAAGGGAAGTTCCATCATATCAACTGAAAACACATGACCCTGAATCTTCAGTGGACACCTCCTATACATACGTCTAACCACAACTGTCTCACCAAAAGAACTAGTAACATGCATACCTAAATCTAAGATGAACAAGACTCGGACCTAGATGCAATTTAGGACTTTCCTAGACCCAAACAAGCATTCATACAACATTTAAAGGTCATTGCTTAGCCATACAGACACCCAACATGAACATACATCAAGGGAACATGCAATTGAATCAAAGATGACACTTAAACATCCAAAAACACATACTTCAACATTGTACATAAGGGAAAACTCAAAGGCACATAACCAACATTCAAGATAAGCAATTTAGGCATGGATTACAACTCAAACATGGCATCACAAGCCATACAAAAGCAACATAACATAGAGTCTAAGCAAGCTCCTAAACAATCCACAATCATCCAACAAAATCAACACATGTCCCATTGCTTAAACTATTACATGTTCAACATTTAAAAGTCATACTTGATGTACTCAAGCCAACAACCACACTTGGAGGCCCTCCACTTGCTCATGCAACCCACGAACTAAGGATCTGCAATGTTGAACAAAGAGAGCGTAAGCAATGATGCTTAGTGAGGGTGAGCTCTTAAAAACAAACCTCAACATTGTAGGGTCCGAGCACGATCTAGCCAAGGCATTACACAAATATACCAAGGATCCACAAGAGTCACAAGATAAGATGCATGAGCAATATACGAGTAAATGTCATGATTAACAAGCTCTAAATCCTCAACACAAATAGTCACATTAAACATCCAAATAAGGATCATTAATCTCAACACATTGATACATTTATCAACCAACATTGGCACCTAGCTATGACCCGAATACGCGGATAAACTCGTTGGAACTCACATCCAACAACCACATTACCTCACGGTGGGATTACACTCATCACCGGTCTCGCGGAGGGGATTCCACTCATCCTCACGCCCCGTCGATGGGATTCCACTCATCACCGACTATATGTAAATACAATTTTCGGGCGAACCTGTACTCCTCCTTGGTGACTCAACGCCACCAAGGCCACGCGCGACTTTTGACTCATGTGTACACACTAACATCCTAATGATCGATCATTTGTATTCAAGTATACTAGTGCCAACATTTACTCATTTCACATTACTCAATCCAATCATTTCCGTGCTTAGCACGCACTCACCAACAACCATCATCATGCATGTCTCAAGCATCACAACTCATATCTCATCTCACATGTATAATACAATATACATAAGCACACATATCACATTTCATACGAGACATACGCAACCACATAAATGAGTTCATCCAAAGGCTCTAGATCAAGCTTAGGATTAGGCTACCACCCTAATCCTAACTCTAGGTGGGTCTACCAATCCCAACCTAGTCCATATACTCGAACCAACCATTTTAAATCCATATAAAACAATTAACCACTCACCTAAGCTCCCAAGCTCAAAGACCAAGCAAGCAACCACCTTCAACTTCCCGGATTCACTTCCGATGCTTCACCGATGCCCAAACTCGATTCTAATCAATCCCAAACACAAACAAAACATCCACAATCAAAATCTCATCATCGGAACTAACCCGGAACAACATTTTCAAGCGTTCAACACCCAAAACAAGTCCAAAAACAGAATTTTCGAGCAGCCCACAAAACCCACTGAAATCTTCCATTTCAAGCATCCAAACAACCATCAAATACACCCAAAGCAACCCTCATATATCATACTAGCATCAGCTCTCAAAATCCAACATTAAGCAACCCCAAAAACCACTTTAAAACCCTCCAAAAACCCCTTTGAAACCCAATTCCGAAAATCTCCCAAAATCATTTGGAATTCACATATATCATACCATTTGACCTCTATACATCATAACTAAGCATACTTAATCAAAACATTTGGTTTAACATCATAAAGCTTTCATTTTTAATCCAACTTTCCAAAATGCCGTTTTCTAAAACCTCCATGGAAATGAAAATAAAATGTACTTTTAAGAAGAGGGAGATGAGGGGAAGTCAAAAATACCATTACCTTTCAATTTGGAGTTGAAATGGAGAAGCTTTTTGAATGAAATAGTAACAAGGGGAGAAGAGCTCTCTTTCACGTTGGGGGGGGGGGGGAAATGAAGAAGAGGATGAATAGTGGAAAGATGTTAGGAAAAGGGGGTTTAAATTTGATGATGGGTAAATTACCCAAAAGGCCATTAATGAATGGCTATCCTTGTTTTTAAAGTAGCTCTTCAATTTTGAGTCTAAATCATTTTGGTCCCATTCAAATCGTTTATTTTGAAACCCGAAATTTTAAAGGACCATTTTAATTATAAAACCGAGCCCAAAATAATATTAAAATATTATTTTCACCTAAACCCGGGTGTTACAGAGAGGGTATCAATACCCAACCATATCGATACCCTTAGAGAGGGTATCAATACCCAACCGTATCGATACCCTTAGAAAGGGTATTGATACTTCCACGACGAGCAGCCCACCAAACTCACAATTCAAAGGTCGTATCGATACTCTTGAGGCCTGAATCGATACACCCAAAACTAGTGGAAAAAATTGATATCGATACGCCCCCGTGTATCGGTACACATCTCAAAAAGTACATAGATTGTATCGATACCCTTACGATGGTGTCGATACCCTCAGGCCTGTAATGCCAAAATTTGATGTTTTAGACATTTTAAACCATTCCAAAGCACACCAACTTACCTCTAAAATACATACAACTCATGTAAACATCAATTCTCAAGTAAACATGACAACAACAACATCATAACATGACATTTATCATCAAAGGATTCTAGAGGCATGCTTTCTAAGGAAAATCAAGCATCAAAAGATCAATTCTCCAATCTAAACGTAAACTAACACTTAAAGGCCATTTACATACTCAGATATGCATATCAAACTTGTACTAAACCTGAGAATACCAAATCAACCATCATTCATAGCATTGGACACCCACATTGCCTTTATTACCTTAGTTCATAACCAAACATACCTTCAATCAAAGTCTTTCACCGATCCCTTGCAAGTGCCGCTTCCAAAGATCAAATTGACTGCATAGATGGACAAAGAGACCGTAAGCACAAAATGCTTAGTGAGGAGTCCTCAAAACCAAAAACACCATCAATGCACAAAACCATTTTTTCCACTCTTTCAAAACCATCATGCCTTTTTTGATAAACCATGCACTTTAACATCAAAATCAGCATGCTAAACACCATGCAACATGTATCACATATTTTCCAGCAATTAAACCATTGCTACGCATTATCAAGCCTTCCAAGCATAAACACCATTATGCTAAGCTTAAGGTAAAACATGCATTTTTTAATAACATGCATCAACAACATTTCAATAATGTTTTATTCCATTATATTGGCTTACAAGTGATTAACAACGTTCTCAAAAACATATCGGATGCACAGATTACCAAGGGTTGTCCCAAACCATTCATACACCCTACCGGCATCTCAAGGCTCACAAACGGGAGAAACCCTCCACCGTTGTGACACCCGTGGTGGAGTATTCGGTACAATCACAACCCCTCAACACCACTCATTGGTAGTTGTATAACCCACTAACGAGATACGGGACACACACAAGGTTTCACCGGGGAGCTACCCTCAACCGTTGCAACCTTAAACAATCCTCAATCACTAGGGTACTTGGATGGAGTTTTCGGTACAATCACAACCCCTCAACATCCAATGCGACTTGTTTATAGTGCACTCAATCCTATAGCCGGCTAACTATATCTAATTTCATTTATAAAACATTTTATTCAACAACACTTGCCAATATAATCCATAACTCATGCATACCTCACTGTTTTTACAAAGCATTCATGATAAGCCATAACTCAAGCATTAAACCATGCTTCAAACCTCATGCATCAACTCATGCATACAATGACCACTTACCTAGTGCAACCTTAAACCACATGGCAACATCATACACAATTTATGTACTCAAAACATGCTTTAAAACAGTAGGTAAATGCAAATAAAAATCAAGTGCAACCAAAAGCTCAAACTAGCAAAATCCGGGAGAGAAATTCACTTTACTTACTTCCGAACTTAGTAAAGCATTTCAAGCTCTTACTAAGTTCCCAAAACCTTTTCTAAAACGTTTCCACAATGGAAAACCAAGTTCCACTCACCGACTTGCGAAACCATGCTTTCCGACGCAACTATTAATCGTTTGAAGCCTCCAAAAACACTTTGTTTGCTTCCGGATTACTATCCCTTGTTTTCAACACATTAAAACAGAGGCTCAATGCATTAATACGCATCCAAAACACCAGCACTCAAAATAATTCCTGCAGCCCTACTCTAAAGCACCAAATCACCCATTCGAAACAACCGAAAACTCAATTGATTGACCTCTAACCTCAGCTCAACCATTACCCAACACTTCCAACACATTTTAGGCATTAATCAACATCCAAAAACACCCTAAAACCATCCTTATAGTTCTAGCAACTCAGATTCGCCTAAACACCCCAAAAACACAACAAAAAACCAAGGATCTCAAGGATTTCGAGATCTCTATGATTAAGACTCCACTTCAACACCAAAAACCTTTCAAAACTCATTTAGAACAACCTCAAACTAGCCAAATCAATCAAACTCCAAACATCAAATTTTAAACCACTTTTCTATCAAGATTTCAATAGTTTGTCAAACTAACAACAAAACCTCAATCAAAATCATTAATAAAGAGTCAAATATCTTTGGAATTTCATTAAAGAACCTAGATTAGAGGGTTAGCACGAAATTTACCTTCAATCCTTGCTTCTCCGCTAACTTGGCAAGTTTAGCTTGACCAAACTTGAAAGAAAATGAGAGAAGTCACCAAGGAAAAGATGGAAATCAAAAGAGAATTTGAGAGTAAAGAAATTCTGGAAAATTGAGAAAAAATGGAGAGTGTTTGGCTGAAGCCAAAGAGAGAAATGAAAAGCTCGTCAAAAATTCTTTCAACTAATTAACTACCTCTTTAATTAATTAATTAAAAACCTTTTTAATTATTTAATAAAAAATTTAAAACACATGCCAAATTAGGGAAAAGGCTTAATTTCCAAGTAGCTCCCTAAAGATTCTAAGATTTTGACTCTTCTTGAAAAACACATTTTCTAATTTTTAAGTCTTTACATTTTGGCCACTGCCCAAAATATATACTTTCGAAAACCCATTTTACAAAATTGATTTAACCAACCTCTGAAATATAATTTAAAAGGATTTTAGGAATTTTTATCATATTTTTATCTCATCCCGAACCTTGATTTCCCTATAGCACCCTTTTACGATTCGAACAACCGACTATCGGTTCCACCAGCCCAACTCGACTTGAAAAACACCTAGGCCCAAATCCGGGGAGATATAACTCTCCCCCACTTAGGAAATTTCGTCCTCGAAATTTTACCCGGAGGAAAAAGATGCGGAAATTGCCTCAACATGTCTGCTTTGCTTCCCCACGTGGCCTCATCGACTCCTAGGTGACACCACAACACTTTCACAAGTTCAATCGTCTTACGATGATGAATTTTGCTACTCGAATCCAGAATCCCCACTGGTTCCTTATCATACGATAAGCTCGGATTCAAATCAAACTCCTCAACTGGCATCACATGTGATAGATCCGATCTATACCTCCACAACATAGAAACATGAAACACATCATGAATCTTTTCCAACCCGGGAGGCAACCTCAACCGATAAGCCACAGGACCAACTTGCCCCACAACCTCATAAGGTCCAATAAACCTCAGACTAAGCTTTCCCTTACGTCCGAACCTCATCAGCTTCTTCCAATGTGATACCTTAAGAAACATGCGATCTCCAACTGCAAATTCAATCTCTCAATGCTTTAAAACCGCATAGGACTTCTAATGATCCGATGCAGCCTTCAACCGCTCATATATAAGGTTTACTTTCTCAGTTGTTCCCTTGAGCATATCCGGCAAGGAAAGCAACTTTTGTCCTGCCTCAGCCCAACAAAGAGGTGTTCTACACCTCCTCCCATACAAGGCCTCATACGGTGCCATCTGTATACTTGCCTGAAAACTGTTATTATAGGCAAACTCAACCAAAGGCAGATGCTTTTCCCAAGAACCATGAAAATAAATCACAGAGCATCACAACATATCCTCCAGCACCTGGATAACTCGTTCTGATTGTCCATTCGTCTGCGGATGATACGAAGTGCTGAAATTCAACCGTGTACCCAACGCTTTATGTAAACATTCCCAAAACCTCGTTGTGAAACTCATATCTCGATCTGACACTATAGACTTGGGCACACCGTGCAGACGCACAATTTCAGCAATCTACAACTCCACTAACTTATCCAACGTATACGTAGTATGCACAGCCAAGAAATGTGCACACTTCATGAGACGATCCACAATCACCCACATGGAGTTCTTCTTTGATGGTGTAAAAGGCAACCCGGGTACGAAATCCATCGTAATCCTTTCCCATTTCCACTCTGGTATCCTCAAAGGCTGCAATAACCCAGAAGGAAATTGATGCTCTGTCTTCACACGCTGACAAACCATACACTTCTTTTCAAAATCAGTAACAACCTTTTCCAACCCCACCCAATAATACTCATCCTTCAAGCCATGATACATCTTAGTAGTACAAGGGTGCATAGAAAAAGGACTATTATGAGCCTCAAACAAGATAGTGCGCCTCAACTCAACATCTTCTGACACCACTATTCGACTTTCAAAACATAGAACTCCATCATCATTAAAACAGAAGTTCGTTGTCTTACCATCAGCGATGTCCTGAACATGAGATACCAACAAATCATCAAATAACAACTTCTCCTTAATCAACTGAACCAATGAAGGTTTCACTTGCAACTCGGCTATCAAGCCACCATCACGCGATATACTCAAACAAGCAATCATAGCTCTCAGCTCAACAACTACCTTTCTACTCAAAGCATCAGCCACAACATTGGCTTTTCTAGGATGATACTCAATGGTTAGATCATAATCCTTAAGCAACTCCAACCATCTTCGCTGCCTAAGATTCAACTCCTTCTACGACATAAGATACTTCAAACTCTTATGGTCAATGTAAACCACACACCTTTCACCATAAAGGAAGTGTCTCCAAATCTTCAAAGCAAACACCACCGCCGCGATCCCTAGATCATGTGTGGGGTAGTTGCGCTCATGCACATTCAACTATTTAGATGCATAAGTCACAACCTTCCCACCTTGCATCAATACGCAACTCAAACCAACATAAGATGCATCGCTATAGATTACAAATTTCTTACCTGATTATAGTTGAATCAAGACATGAGCTTGCATCAAGACTTCCTTCAACTTCTCGAAAGCTTATTGCCTAACATCCGTCCACTCAAAGCAAACATTATTTTGCAACAACTTGGTCAAAGGTGCAGCAATCATAGAGAAACCTTCGATAGTAACCAGCCAACCCAAGGAAACTACACACTTCTGTCACCGATTTAGGCGTCTTCCAACTCATCACCACCTCAACCTTGTGTGGATCAACCCGAACACCTTCATCTGACACCACGTGTCCAAGAAAAACCACTTCCTTGAGCCAAAACTCACACTTGCTCAGCTTAGCATAAAGCTAATTCTCCAACAACACTTGTAACACAATCCTCAAATGCTTATCATGGATGACCAAAACCTAACTTGAAATTACTCTCATAAACACCATGGATTTCCAATAATAGTTTGAGGGGAATAGCTTACCCGATCACTAGCAATGATTCGATAACAATAAATCAAAGGAAAATCAAGCTTAAGTTTCTCTCCAATGGAGGTGTGTGCTTAGAGGAAGCTGATGAAGACAAGGGAGGTGTTTGCTTTCTTAAGTCTCGGGTAAGTTTTCTATCTCTTTTCAATTCTTTTCTTTTTATTACTCACTTAATAAGTTTTCCTTAAGGTGAAGTAATTTCACCAGATCATCCCATGTTTGGGAGATTTCATTGAGGAGAGGCTAATTGCAAGGTTAGTCCATCAACTCTCAATTCTCTATAGTTTTGACCCCAAACTCCTAATTTCCATAATTTAGCCACTACACGGTTTTGATACTACTCAGTATAGTCCATGTTCAATAAATTGAATTAGAGTCCAATGTTGATATAATTGACTACATGGTCAGAATCAATACAATATTTATACTATATCAATGTAAAATTTCTGATCACCGGAACTGAATTCCGACCAGACTGGTTTTTGGGGTGTTACATTCCTCAATCAAATCAGCACGTTAAACATCATGCAACATGTGTTATGAATCCAACAACAAATCCATTGCTAACACTCAAATTAAGCATTCCCAAGCATATCTACCATATGCAAAGCTTAAAGAGTAAAACATGCATTTACATTTTTATGCATCATAAACCATATCATAACACATCATCAATTATATTGGCTTACAAGTGATCATCAACATGCTCATTTCTCAAAAGCACATCGGATACACAGATTCACAAGTGTTGTCCCAACACTTCATACATTCTCATCGGCATCTCAAAGTTCACACACGGGAGCTACCCTCCACTATTGTGACACTCGTGGTGGAGTATTCGGTACACCGTATAAACCCCTCAACACCACTCATTGGTAGATGTATAACCCCACTAACGAGAGACCGGACACCATACATTTTCCTCAATCGTTAGGGAACTTGGATAGAGTATTCGGTACACCGTATAAACCCTTCAACATCGAAGGCGGCTTGTTTATAGTGCACTCAATCTTATAGCCGGCTAACTATATTCGATATCATTTATAAACCATTTTTACATCACTTGCCAATATAATTCACATTTAACTCATACTTCACTATTTTCAAAGCATCATCAATAAATCACATTTCCAAGCATTAAACCATGCTTAAAATCACAAGTACAATTCATATACTTCAAGGATCACTTAACTCGTGCATCCTTCAACATTACATCATTAAAAACAGTAACCGCAATCATAAAAACATGCTTTAACAGTAGGTAAAACATTAATTCAAAACAGTGCATAAATCATCACATAATAGCACAACCGAGTGAGAAAACCCCTTTTGCTTACTTCCGAACTTATTTAAGCGTTTCAAGCTTACCACTAAGTTCCCAAATCACCTTTTTAAAGCTTTCAAAATTGAAAATCACGTTCTCACTCACCAATACGCGCGAACTTGACTAGACGACGCGAATCCAAGCAACAAAAACTCATGAACCTGCACTGATTGCTTCCGATACGTTTTCCCATGTTTATACCACACAAGAATAGAGGATTAATGCATCATAAAGCATTAAAATCTCCAGCAAGCAAAACTACCCCGCTGCTCTGCCCAAAAACACAAAAACGTATATCTAAAACAATCGAAAACACCTTCGATTACAGTACAAACTCAGCCCATCCAAAACCTATTACTTTTATACATTTCTAAACATCAATCAACATTCAAAACCAACCTAATATCATCATTATACCTCCAGCAACACCAGATCCACATTAACACCACAAAACCCCCAAATCTAACAATCTAACAATTAGGGATCAAACTCATTTCGGGTTTACTATTATAAAACATTTATTTCAACATTATTTAACATCCAAATCGTGATTAAAATCAATCTCAAATCAATCAAAATAGTACTATTACAAAAATCTTGAGAAATCTTCTTCCAAAGTTTGATTTAGCCATTTTCATCAATTAGATTATAAAGCTTTGTCATAAAACATAATTAGAGAGCCAAAGACTTGGGAATTTCAATAAAGAACTTTGATTAGAGGAGAGAAAAGAAAGATCACCTCTAACACAAGCTTTTCCCCTTGATTTGCAATGATTTAGAAGAAATCTTTCAAGAAATCCATAGCTAGTTGGTGTAGAAACCCATGAGAACCATTTAGAAATCAAAAGTGGGTGAAAAGAGATAAATCTATGGAGATTTTAGTGATGGAAATATAGTTTGGCTGATGAGAAAATTGAGAGAAAAGTTTAGAAGAAAAGTAGTTACGTAAGAAAATGTTTGGCCTTTTAAAATTCTTTTTACTAAATCTCATTTAACAAATGAATTAATTAAATCATTTAAAAGCACAGAATCAACAAGGGAAAAGGCTAATAACACCTTGATGTAATAGCTCCCTAAGGATTCTAAGTTTTGGCCTTCTCCGATTTAGTCATTAAAAACGTCTTTTGCAATTTTTACAAATTAGTCACAATTTTCAAAATACCAATTAAATCACTCCAATTTCATCAAATTGGACTCTCCATAACCTTCAAAACATTATTTTAAGATTATAAATATTTTTCCATATTTTATCTCCCTCAAAAACCATTTATTTCAAATTAATCTCGAAACTAGCATAACTCACTCGAACCTCGTAGCCGAACCCGACTAGCTTCTAAGCCCAAAATCGGGGCGTTACAGTATTAGTCGAATTGCATACAAAAACGATATTTAACACAAAATTTTACTTCATCCCTTGATCTTCTATAATATCATCAGTGAAATTACACAAATTAGTAGATATATTATTTTCGAAATTGAAAGACATATTGTGTCTAATGACCCCATCAAACGACTGATCAAACCTATAGTAGCATCTGTTAACCAGATGCCCTATTCTTGACCTCAACCTCGACCTCTATAGGACAGTCCTCGCATAGGATTATAAGCAGGAATATTTCCTTGAGACTGAAACCCTTGATCTTGAAGCATTCTTTGCATAGAACCTTGATCTTGTATCGATCTTTGAGAAGAAAACAATGAGTTACTGGAAGCACCGCCATACAAATTGTTGCGAAGGATTAGGGTAGACATTCTAATCTACCCCGTGAATGAATTTACACTATGGTATGGGCTACGTCGTTGAACACCCATAGACCCATTATGAATTGGACCTTGTAGACATTCTAACAATGAGTTACCGGAAGCACCGCCATCTTGATGGATTAGGGTAGACATTCTAATCGTTGTTGGCTTGAAGTTATGACGGCCATCACCGGTTCATACTCTGGTGGTAAGTCGAAAAGAATGGTTGAAATGTGCATCATCTCGATAAGTGAATTACCACAAGCAGCAAGATTGCCGCAAATAGAATGAACTTGGGCAAGATATTCTTTCATGCTTTGGTCTCGTTTACACAAACTCTTCAACGAGAAATAAAGATGAATAATTCGATTAGTCGATGATTGAAAAAGAAAATTGTTGAATTTTTTCTCAGATTTCATGGGCAGTCTTACAACTTACCAAAGATAACAAGATAGAAGAACCAATGGAAGAAAAAAGGCAAGAACAAAGACCACTATCTTGTTGTTTGTATGCAACATATTTATCATTGATTTAGAAGAGCATATTTTTAGTTGCAGATCTGAAAAACTCTATACTCCTTCACAACTAACCTCTATGCTCCTAACAATATCCAAATCCATTTATTTAGAAGAGCGTATTTTTAGTTGCAGATCTGAAAAACTCTCATTCAATCCAATGAATTGAGCGACTAGATGGAGCACCCTATAAGAATGTAGCAATAAGTTTGTTTAGGAACTGACATGGACACCTGGTGATAAGTTTGTTACTTTAATTTTAGATGGTTTTTTATTTTGATTTTTTTTACTTGGGTAAATATCGGATTTTAGATATTTCAATTTCTAATCATTTCATATTATTTGTTCAAGTTCTTTTGGATTTGAGTTAATTTTATTCTAAACAACTACTTATTCAAGTTAAATGACTCTAGTTTATTAATTTTTATCATCAAATCAAATTGATTTGGATTTAAATTCAAGTGGATAAGTTGGGTTTAGGGTTTGATCAAAATTACTACAGTAAACTTTCTAGAACAATAGGTATTAGTGAATAGAAATCGTCAGTCTTTTTTATGTCTCTATGTCTCAATATTAGAAAATTAAGAATTAAAGTTTAGAGTTGGGATTTAAGATTAAAAATTTAAGGTGTAGTATTTATGTTTTAGGATTTATGAATTAGGGTTAAGGACCATGATTTAATTTTGTGGTGTTAGGAATAGATATAGACGGATAGTTTATGTTCGGTATTAGCGTGGTTGTAATCTGATCTTAAAGTGAAAAAGTAAAAAACAAGTATTATTCCATTTAACTTCCATGTCATGGATGTAATACTATCATCATGATGCTTTACTTTCAACAATATACACGAAGAGCAAACCAAAGTTTAGTCAACCATCATGGACTTTCTTCATATCCTTCGGGTAGCTCTGCAACCTTTGTAGAAGAAACTGGTGGAGGAGGGGGTTGCTTCGTAATTTTATACTGTTGCACCACCAAAACAGATGCTGATGTTGAGAATTCAGGGGAAATCAACAAACTGCCTATCGGACCTAATTCAGGGCACTCGGTCCTTGCGTTCAATTTGGCAGTCATTTGAGACTCCGGCATTTGTCCCACCACGAAAAGGTTACATCGTTTGAATTCTCCAATTGCTTCAAGGGTTTCTGTGAGGTTTCTTACCACTCTTTCTTCATAACTTACTGAGCTGTCATTTGAGATTTTGTTCTTGAATTCCTTCAGAAATAGTTCGTCGTTGGTGTTTGTATCAGCTGCGACAATCTCTCCCGAAACTTCGGAACCTTGTAAGAAGCGAACGATAGTTAGACTGATGCCAGGGTGCTCCGCCATACGAGCTCCATAAGCAAGTGCTTCGTGATCGTCGTGTCCACCAAAGAACAAGACGGTTATGACGGAATCAACATTGTTTGCAGATATATGTGTGGTTCCACCTAGACCACGATCAACCAAGATTCCCACTGAGCACGGCGCATGTTCAAGAACTCGCTTATTGACCAATTGATATTCAGTTCGTGTTGTCTCAAATGTTCCGTCCAGCCTCTGGTGTTTATGGAAGGGGAGGATTATCATGGCTGCCCTTTTTCTTTCCGCACTGTTGCAGATATCCTCGTGCAAGCTAGACAAAGAAGAGATGGCCGTCATCGGGCGGAGCGACACTCGGCTTAGTTGTCCAAAAGTCTTGAAAGCAACCACAATTTGATCAGCGTTGGAGTTGGTCCCTTTATTCCAAAAGGGCAACCCATTCTTTCTTGCCTTATGGACCATACGTATGGCGGATGACCTTTCTGAGAGCTCCATTAGGTGCAATGCATACACACACAGTCCTTCCTTTTTCTCGGTTCCACGTGAGGCCTCGATTAGATTGATCATAGTGGGGATGTTTATCAAACTATGGAAGCAAGCCAATATTCGAAGCTGAGAATTAGTGTCTGCTCTCTCAATTGTTTTGTACTTATGTTCCCCTTTACCCTTTTGTTTAGCTGGCTTATACACTGCCATCACAAGGGGAGTAGTTATAAATGTTGTAAAGATGGCCATCAAAACCATGATTGCAAATGTTTGGTCGTTCAAAACCTGCAAAAAAATAAACATTATTTAATAAACAACTATGATAATTATAAAGTAAGAAACAATAGGGTGCAAAAAAAGCTTTACCTTTCTATCTTTACCGATGTTAAGAACAATGAGCTCTACCAAGCCTTTTGTATTCATAAGGAACCCTAGGGCTAAAGCCTCCCTGAAAGGCAACTTGCATAGAAGGGAAACCGACACGGTGCCTGCAATCTTTCCGAAACATGCGGTAACGATGACTAGAACTAGGAGACCCCAAGACTGAGCCCCTTGAATGGTGGCTACATTTGTTTTCAATCCACTAGACACGAAATACAAAGGGAGAAAGAGGCCTGAAACAAGATCTTCAACTTTTTCAACCAAGGCAGCAGCAAATGGGCCTTCTTTAGGGACGAGAACTCCAATTACAAAAGCACCAAAGAGGGCATGGATTCCAATAAGATCAGTAACGAAACCTGCTGCCAAAACTGACGTCAAAGTCACACATACATACAATTCTTTCACAGGTTCACCCTCAGGGCAACGGTGAACCATCCATTTGAATATAGGAGGGACAATGAGTGTACATCCAAGGACAAAACCAGAGCCGCATAGGAAAACCCACAATGATACAAGGGGAGAAGAGTCTGTTCCTGATAAGGCAATGGCAAGAGCTAGCAGAATCCATGCAGCCACATCGTTGACGGCCGCAGCTGACATAGCCATTCGGCCTATATCTGTAGTTAAAAGCTTTAGCTCAGCCAGTATACGGGCTAACACAGGGAAGGCAGTGATGGAAAGAGCAACCCCCATGAAGACGAGAAATGGAGCTTCATCTACACCCTTTGAGATAGTTGCACGGAGGGCAAATGATGTTCCTATTCCTAGGATAAAAGGAAGGCTAATCCCTGCAACTGCTATACAAAGAGCTTTCTTTCCGGTGCGGCGGATTGTTTTCTGATCCAATTCTAGGCCGACCAGAAAAAGAAAGAAAAGGAGACCAAGATTGGCTAAGGTGTCCAGCACCGTTAGGCTCTTAGATGGGAAGATTGCATGCAGATACTTTTCGTTTCTGCCAAGAACTGATGGACCAAGTAATATTCCTCCCTACAAAACCAAATTGGACGCCATTAATTCTACCCCACTATTATGCAGCAAGCCAAAACAAGAGAGGAACTTACAACAATCTCGCCGATGACCCGAGGCTGCCGTAGAGGCTTTAGAAGAAAAGCGAGGATACGAGTGAGTGCAACCACCAGGCATATCTGAAGGATGGCGAGAGGGACTGCAAAATCAAGAGGGTTGTCACCCTGGAACACCCCGTTTGATGTAGCCTTCATCGGAGAAGGACAATGGCTTGAAGTTGTGGAATTCGTAGCCATATTGCACTGATACCAACGAATTTGCTATTTCTAGAATTCACTTCACCTGCCTACGTTACACAACAGATAGCAATTAATTTACAAAGGAAAATTTTCACATCTAAATCTGTAGATATCATCACTTAAATGTATAGATATTATCTACTAATTATCTACTCAGTAAATCTCCATTTTTCCAACTTGTTTGTGGGCAATTTTACTTTGTTTTGGATTTCTTAAAACTCCTATTTTTGGGGGATAAAATTAAAAGTCCTAATTTTAATCTAACATCAGCAGTAAATAATACCGACATTACTATAAATAAAAAACGAAACACGTCAAGATTGTGATGGCTAATATAAAGTAAATGGACTCGTAAGATAACTTGGTCAAATCAATAAACCAGATATGTGTGACCGTGATTTCCTCGTTCCCGTTCCCTTGCATGGGAACTATTATAGCAATAAAAAAATATAAATGAACCTACAAATTTAAAATTTAATTTATTCAATCTTATTCATGTGCAATACAACACAACTAAATCAATTGGGATAGCTGAACATAATACAACACAACTAAATCAATTGAGATAGCTGAACATTTTTAATTATCCAGAGTAAAGAATGAATACTACCATATAATCACAACAAGTATTTTAAAAGATAATTGACATATATTTTCTTAATTTATAAAATTGTTGGTCGATTTTAGTTACATCAATTATAAGCATCATAATGAAATTTACTAAAATACATGAATAATAGTAGTGCTAATTGACAAAAAAAATTCAATCTAAAGGCTGAAATCTATCGTAGCATAAATTAATTTTTTTCATAACCAAACAGATAAATTAAAATATGTATAAAAAGAAGTGAAATGATATTTGTATTTTATAATTGATATTGTATAAATTTATAGTTATGAACCCTACCTTTAGTTTAATATGACAGTCGGAAAAATAATCTTCTAATTTAATACGTTAGAATTTAATCTTGTGCGAAAATATATATAGAATTCAACTGGTGGATCAAGAGTTCCAAAAGGCTGGTATCATCGATTGCATGTAAAGAAAGAATCATTAATGTCAAGGCACGTGTTTGGGGGCATTAGGGTCTTTTTAGAAACAAAATATTACTTTTCCAACGTAGTTGAAGATTGAACTAAATATTTGAGTTTTCGGCGAAACCTCGTCTAAGAAATTGCCTGCTCTATCTATGCCCTCAAATTTAAGATCTCAACCGCTCAAAAAAACTTGGAATCAATTATTTAGGTAAGCATGAATGAATATGATCCGTTTCAGTCCCATGATTAAAATGAAAAATTACTTCCCCAAAACTCTTAAGGAAAAAGAAAGAGAAAAGGAGAGTAGGACTCACCCCCATTTGTTTGTTATTTGATGATTTTCTTAGTAGCCAAACAGAACATTTACTTCAGATACATGAGAAGGAAAAAGAAAGAGAAAAGGAGAGTAGGACTCACCCGAAACTTTGAGAGCACTGTTACTGTAAGAATCTCTCAACGCAGATTCAATTTCTCTTCAGATTTATGATGAGAAAACCTCGCATTCTTTAGAATCGGTAGAAATGAAGAAAGACAATCAGGAAATTATGATAGCAGCCTGGCAAACCCATATTCCTTATATAGACTCTCGGGTGAAAATTCAAATCGCAATTTTGCACTTCAATAATCAACAATAGAATTATTTTATGGTTTAATAGGTATAATGTGTCTTTACTTTCTGATTGTATCGATCTAGCCCTTATAGTCTTCCAAAATTAACAATATTGTTCCTCCTTTTTAATTCCATCAATTTAACTCTCGAACTCCTAAATTTTACTAATTTCGTCCCGACTGTCGTTCACTAACAGAATCATTAAATTCTATGGTTGTTATATACTTCCACATTTGTTGTTATTATCAAATGTCTTGTCATATCGACGATGTGAAGTCAATTTTATTTGTGTGAAAGTACGAACGAGGAGTTTTAGAATTAATTAGTATTTTAAAATTAAAGGATTTTTTCAAAAAAATAATCCATGTCATTTGTATTGTCATTAAAATTGATATGCCATCATCTTATTGGAGGATATTATTTTATTAAAGATAAGGACATATGAACATGTTAAGTCAGATATGTTAATTATTTAATGACAAAGTGTCTGACATAAAAAAAGGAATTGATGATAAAAATTATATTAGTCAACATCAATTAAAAGGCGAGATTAACCCAATTCGGGTTTTCAGAGCTAAACTGATAAAAATAAAATTAAGAGAGAATCTTACTGTTTTGAATGACTATAAAGGTCAAGTTGATACAATTAAAACGAGACAACATTAATGATTTAGAATTATTATAATGGTAAAATTAACTCTAAACCTTTATTTATCAACACAACTACCCTATGTAATTCAAATAAAATATTATATTAAGTTGTTCTTTGCTGCTGAAAAAATATTGTTTCAATCTAGAATAAATTATTCATAAACCTGGGGTCAAATTTGACTTTATAACTTATATTAATTAAGCATTAAAATTATATTACTCCATATTTTATTTAGTCATTTTATATTTTATCCGGTCGAATCATCCAGTAGTTTCAAGTATTGCCATCCTTTTGGATAAATCAAGATGAATATATAGATATAAACAGAAAATTTCCATGTAAAACTGATTGATTTTATAGGGTAAGATATCGAATTCTTTAAATAAAATCGGATATTTAAATATAAGTAATCTGAATATAATAAATTGTGCTGAGGAGTTACTCTTATAATGATTTTAAGTTAAAATGGTTCATCCGTGAATGAAAATTATTAGTCAACTGACAGTAAATGACTTGAAATGACGTGAGAAACTTACAAGGCAATGCATGCTGACATAATATTATCATATAGACAAAAGTGTTTACTTGACAAAATGACAAATCACACAAAAAAATTAAGAGTTAAAATACTTAAAAAACAAAATAATGACCAAAGTCACTACTCAATCATACATTAAGGAATTTTTTGACATAGACCTAGTTTTTTACTTCAAAACGCTACTTGTCTCTCCCCTAAATGAATTCAGTTGAAAAATATTTCAAAAATAATCTCATTTTGGTAAAAATGATGTATCCATCTTCTTCATCAACAACATTCCCATGCCCTTCATCCTTTTCCAACAATTGGAAAGAAATCATGACAGTTCTACATTAAATACAACAAAACTCGTAAAAACCATGTTAAATTTCAACAATCAAACCAAACAGTATTTCTTCTAACATTTATGTCCAAATAACGAATTTAAAAAAATACCAAAAATGTCCAAATTTTCAAGTAAAAAATTCCAAATAAATCCGATAAAAAATCCAAATAAAAATTGTGGCACTTTGGTGCATAATGGTGTTTTGTACATCCAGTATATTTCACCTCAGTGAAGTGGCGAAGATAACTACACTCATGTGTTTAGTGATTTTTTTACGGCATGATCCGTTTATCTTAAATGATTGATAATAATCATGATATGTTTTTTTTAAGAAATGGCCTCCATAAAAATCTCCTTTCGTAACTCGATGTTCGCATCCAGACAAAGAAAGAAAAAAAGTGTCCAGATATATCATTATCAACCAACCAGTCTCAAGATACATCGAAAAAACTAATTGATACAAAGCACAACCCGCACACACATAATTTACAAAACAAGGACTAGACATCCCAATCCCCTTATAGCAAAGCGAAACATAACAAAGCTATCCCTTGCTAACCAAAGACAACTTTAATCCCAATCTCACATAAGTCTTGGTACAACTATCCAAGATTCAATACTTTAAGGCTCCAAAGGTTCATTTAATAGCAACACACTATATAACATACTTGAGGGGGTCTGCGAATGACCACATGAACCCCCAAACGCGGATTTAGAGAATCGAACTGTACCATAACCGGATCCATTTCTCAGCATACCACCAATCCCTCCAGCGCCAAAACTACCTGAAATTGCACCATCAACATTAAACTTTAGGAAGTCATAAGAAGGGGAGCCACGGTTTCACATGCTTAGAAGGCAAGGGAACAACACCAGCTAGAAAGAGGTTGATCATAATGCCAATAATTTATTGAAAAAGCTCAGGCATCTTAAACTTGCACCTATATCGAATATACTTTTAAAAGTTAACACTTAGCCAAAATTTGAGTTTTTAAGTGATGGCTTCGAAACCTTTTCTAGAAGTTCTCGAAACCATTCGGGCAAAGTGGTTTTGGGATCAAAACCTTAGCAAAGGTTTCGAAGCCATTGAAATGGTTTTGAAACCATGATTAAGCTTTCGAAACCTTTACCATGGCCCCTATAAAGGCTAATTTTTGTTTACAAATCTCACCTTAAGGTTTTGAAACCTCTATGCAAGTGAGCATTTAATGTTTAGTTTTAATGGCTTCCAACGGCACCAAACTCTCTCCAATGTCTCACAACAACTAGAAAAATTCAAGAGCATATAAAAGGGGGTCTCCAAATAGTAATGGAGCATCAAGAAAGCTTATCCAAATTTTCAAGCAATCAAAATCCAATTTGTGCTCAATTTTCCATCTTTCTTGTAAACACTAGTGTTGTTCTTTATTGTGATTCTTTAACTAGTGTTTCTTGAGTGTGTGAGAGAGCTTAAACTTTGCAAACATATTCCTTGTGAGGATTTTCTAAGTTTTCTTCATTGTACTCAAATTTGGGAAATGTTTCAATAGACTTTGGGGTATAAGTCAATTGAATTGTGTAAAGAAAAAACAAATTAGCGGATTTGTGGAAAATCCTTAGTGTGGTAACTAAGGTAGTTGATGTAGAATCCATTGAGGGAGTTGAACCACTCTAAATCTCCTTGCAGTTTTCGTTCTTTGCAATTAGTTTCCACCATTCTTTAAAATTCCAATTCAACTTCTTCTTAGTTATATTTGACTGATTGCTACACTCAACAATTAGTATCAGAGCTTGGCACATTCGAAGATCTTACAACCTTTTGAGAAGATCCAAGAAGTGTACAATCATCCACAAGGTCATTAATGACTTCCTCTTCTACTATTGAAGCTTGGGGAGATTCTCAACCCACCAACAAGCCTCTTTTCTTCAACGAAGTAAACTACACATATTGAAAGAGCAGGATGAAGTTATTCCTTCGAGCATTTGATCTTAAAGCTTGGATGATCATCATGAGTGGCTACACCGCGCCAACTAGTAGCATGGAGATGTGGAGCAATGACGAAAACAAGAAATTCTCTACAAATGTCAAGGTGATGCATCTTCTATTTTGTGCTCTTGGGCTAGATGAATATGGAAGGGTGTCATCATGTTCCAATGCCAAGGATATTTGAGACAAGCTTGAAGTCACTCATAAAGGAACCAACGAAGTGAATGAGACCAAAATTGGGCTCCTCAACCTTAACTACGAAAACTTCAAGATGAACCACGAAAAAGACATCAAATCCATATTCGATCGATTCTTCATGAACATGAATAGATTAAATGGCTTTGGAGAAGTGATCTTAGAAGGCAAACTTGTGAGGAAGATGATATATTCTCTTCTCGATTCATGGGTTTTGAAGAAGATGGTGATCATTGAAGCAAAGAACCTCAAGATTATCAAATTAGATGAGCTCATTGGTTCATTGCTTATCCATGAGATGATGTCAAAGGGGAAATAAAAGAATAAGAAAGATTTTGAAAAGAAAAATTTTGGAATTGCTTACAAAAGAATAGAGTGACTCTAGTGGAGAATAAGAAGACGAGGAAATGACTATGTTTGCCAAGAGATCTAAGAGATTCATGAAGTTCAACAAATGGAGAAGATTCCAAAGAAAGAGGGATTGAAGAATGAATTCAAGGTGAAGGATTATATTATTTGCTATGAGTGTAAAAATCGAGACATGTCATGTTTGATTGTCCCCAATTGAAGAAGAAGAAGAGCTTTGGGAAAAAGAAGCACAAGGCTCATGTAGCTACTGGGAGTGATGAAGACTCATCCGATGAGAAAGAGCAAGAAGTGGCCAACTTGTGTCTCATGGCAATGGATGATGACTCTATGATAACGTCTAATTCATCTATTTCAATTGATTGTACATTTGATGAATTGCAAGAGGCATATGATGAATTAACTTTAGAATTTCATGGGTCAAATTTGAAAAACAAAAAGATCATTTCAAAGTTTAAAAATGAAAATAATTCTCTTTCCAAATCTAATAAGGAACTTGAAAGTAGAGTTGAGGAAATGCTAGTTAAAATGAATGAATTTTAAAAAAAATCAAGACTTGCACAATTTACTTTCAAGGGTCCATGATGATCATCAAAAGGAACTTAATTGTAACCCCCGTAGCCCGGCCTAGACGGTTGACCCGAACTACGAAGATTACACGGGGAAAACCAAAGTCAACCCGAAAGTCAACCTTGATTAACAACCCCTTTTTTTTCCTTTTTAAACTTGTCTAGATGCACATTAACCTTATATGTGATCACACAAACACCATGCTCAAAGATCACAAACATCAGAGATCAAACAGGGACCCAATTGAACAAATTACAACTTTAGGGACCAAATTGTAATTTCTGAAAACTTTAAGGACTTAACCAGATTTTAAGTTACCAACTTAAAATTAATCATGTTTCATGCTTCTCTGCCAAATTTCAGCTCAAACGGACATTTCGAACTCATACAATTGCACAAACAAGATTCAGGACTAAAACGTAAACAAAACAAAACATCATAAGATACTTTTAACTGAAATTAACGGTCCGGTATCGGTACGCCACGTGTCGTATCGATACGCGGGGAAGGCAATAACCAAACTTCAGCAGCGGTATCGATACGAGTTTCCCAGTATCGATACGGCCTTCATACGGTATCGGTACCTGTTCAACCGTACCGATACGCCTGGGCAGGAACGAGCATATTTGGCTCAGGCGTATCGATACGCAAGCCCGAGTACCGATACCCCTGCCTGATTTCGACTCAAAACCATCATCAATCATGCATCAAACATCCAATTAACATCACCAAACCATACCTCATGATCATTCAACATGCAAGAACCATAAATGCATCAACGATTCAACATATAATCAACACATATGAAAAGCCCCAAATTCAATGACATGCTTCCTACTCAAGCTATCCATTTAAACATAAACCTTTCCAAAGCAACCTCAATTAAGCCAATTCATGTTCAACAACATAGCAACAGCATTTAAACATTCTTAAACAACATGATCAACATATACGATCACATACACATAAATCCGAGAGATTCTACCCCATTGCCCTTATTAACTATAGCTATTCACCGAGACATACATCTCCATTGGAGTCCACCTTGAATCCCTTGCTCCTTGCTGCCCAAACTTCAAGAATCTGCATTGATGGACAAAAAGGAGCGTAAGCACATAATGCTTAGTGAGGAATGCTCAAAACCAAAACACCATCAATGCAGCGGGTCTTTAAAACACTTCAAAACAAACCCGATTTGATTACCAAAACCATGTTGAAAAACCCCTTACAACATCAAGCTCAAAACATGCATAAACACCATATGCCAAGCTTAATCAAAACCATGGAAAACACTTCCATTTCACAACATACCTTTCTTTAACTTGAAAACCACATCAAGCAAGAAACCTTTTAAAACCAAATTTCAAATAATCCATCTCATGCATTTAACCAAGGCAACATAAGAATCATACAACATCTTCACATGCCTTTAAAACAAGTCATACAAGACTCCAAATGCAACATAGATATTTCATGCTCACATGCATCATTATCAAACGATAACCAACACTTGTTCAACCTAACAAGTAAACATGCCATCTCTAGCATCTTACACATTTCATGCAACAATGCATCTTATCCAAGCATCTCATGCTTCACATGCAACCATGCATCAATTCAAGCATCTCATGCTTCACATGCAACCATGCATCAATTCAAGCATCCCATGCTTCACATGCAACCATGCATCATTATGATCAAGAACACTATATTGGCTTCCATAAGATCAACCACATTCACTTTCCAACACAACAACCCGATCGGATACGCGGATTCCGAGCGTGTCCCAACGCTCCCTACACACTACCCAATCCAAGGTCTTCCCGTGGGCAACAACCTCCACTGACCTCAACATCCTAAGGTTCCCATGCATGGACTTTTAAACACCATACAACCTTAGCTTTTCCTCAAGGTTCCCATGTATGGACCTTCAACCTCCATACACCCTTGACATGCACAAGGTCTTCCCGTATGGACTTTCAACCACCATACAACCTTTGCACAACTGATTGGTAGTTGTAGACATCATCTAACGAGATCCGGAACTTCACACACAAGATCCACACATGGACTTAACTACTGCCATTGTGATCTCAACAAGCACAAGGTTCTCACATATGGACTTTGAACCACCATATAACCTTTGCTCAACCAAGGTCCACCCGTGGGCAACAACCTCCACTATGACCTTAAGCAACCGAGGTCCTCCCGTGGGCAACAACCTCCACTGACCTCATCTCGTTAGGAATACTTGAGGGGAGCCTATCCGGTCCACACTTGACAGCCCCGCCTTCAAGGCGACTTTATTCACGGTGCACCCAATCCTATAGCCGGCTAACTATATCCGATCAACGAACCAAGAACCATTTACACCTCTTGCCAATATAACCATCTTACCATATTATCCAATGTTCCACATGCATGAACATAATGCAAACTATCACATCATTAGCCCAACGATTCACATGCATAACCAATATGCAAAACCATTACATCATTAATCTAATGATTCACATGCATAACCAATATGCAAACCATCATTAATCCAATGATACACATGCATAATCAATATGCAAACCATCATTAATCCAATGATACACATGCATAACCAATATGCAAAACCATCATTAATCATCATCAATTCACTGTTTTTAAGCATCATACAAAGCCATTAATCAACATGCAACACTATGCATCAAAACCACACTTACCATGTATAAACCAAGGATCTCTTACCTTGAGCATCCTTCATAAATGACTTTCAAAACCAGCATTAAACCATGCTAAAAACATGCTTACAAAACAGAATTAAACCATGCAATAACACATGCACATCAATCATCAACCACAATTGATTTTAAAACCAAATCATACACAATTCAAGAGCAAAAACCCCTTCACTTACTCTTGAACTTAGCAAAGTTGTTTAAACTTAAACTAAGCTCCCAAAAACCTTCAAACCTTGTTTCAAAAGCTGAAATCCCAACTTCACTCACCAATAACCAAACAAAGCTAGCCAACAAGCCTTCCAAGCTTCCGAAACCTTCCGAAAACACCTCCAAAGCTCAAGGACCAAACTCCCCTGTTTCAAGCACACAAAAACAGAACATTAATGCATCCTTATGCATTAAAACACCAGCAACAACAACACAACTCGCTGCTCATCACAAATCTAACAATTTGGCTACCAAACACAACCGAAATCACCTCCAAACACTTCCAAAACTTAACCCAGCCAAGATCCATCACTTCTAACCATTTTTATACATCAAATAACATGCAAAATGATCACAACCACGTCCTCATACCTCCAGGTATAACAGATCACCAAAAACACTCCAAAAACAACCAAAAACTCAAGCCAAACTTAGGAAATTCAACCTATCCGGGATTGCATTGATTAAACCTCAACTTCTAATCATTTTAGCATTCATTTAACATCAATTTAACACCTCAAAACCCTGCCTAAACAGATCACACGAAATTTTCACCAAAATCACCAAATCTTGCATTTTAGCCAAAAATCAAGATCTCAATTGAAAAGCCATTAATAAAACATAAATCAAGGACTGAGAACTTAGGAATTTCAGTAAAGAACTGATAGGTTAGAGGAGAAGGACGTTCTTACCTCCAAACTTGAATTTCTCCATTTTAGAGCCAAAAAGCTTGATGAAACAACTTGTAATTTGAGAGGTTTTGTTGATGAGATGATTAGGAATCAAATGAGAGATGAAATGAGAGATTTAGATGTCAAAATCAGAGAAAGAAATCTGGAGAATTTTGTTTGGGTTGAGAGAAAATGAGAGAAAAGAGAATTTGAGAGAAAATGGAAAGTTAGTTGAAAATTTGGTTAAAATGATTTCCCCCCTTTTCATAATCTTTAAAATCAGATTTGAGCCTTAAAATATCTTAGAAAAATCTGGAGAAATCCTTTTTGGAATAATAGCTCCTTAAAGATTCAAAGTTTCAATCCTTTATAAAACTGTCCCGCAAATTTCAAAAATTACATTTTGGTCACTAGCCAAAATGTCAACCTTCCGAACCTCATTTTCCAAAATTGATTTCACAGTTCACTTTTATATATTAAAAGATGATTTTAGAACATTTTTCCATATTTTTAATGCAACCCGAACTAGGCTTTCCTAAATTCACTCTTATATATTCGATCAGCACTTTGACCGAACCGGTCAGCACCCAAAACTTCTGAGCCCAAAACCGGGGCGTTACAACTCTCCCCCCCTTAGGAAATTTCGTCCTCGAAATTTCAACCAGCGAAAAGAGATCAACAACCTTCTCAAAGCAATACACAAGACAACACAAAAGCCTTAACCAACACCACTGATCACTTTCCACACAAAACCTCCACCATACATTGTTCACAAATCCAAACTCTCAAAGGTAACCACGACTCAACCTTCCACAACACCGGACTGTACACAACCCCAACATCAACCTGAAGAACTTCAGCTCTTTCAGCAGACAACACTGTAACACACAACTTCCAAGACTTATCTTCACAAAGACAACAACCAATCCAATTCAGCCGTTAGGCAACTTCTCTGCTTCTAAAACTCTTGCGAACTCCCAAACCTCTTCCAAAGATTTTCCCAACAAGCAGAAATCCTTAAACATCAACTGTTTACTCAAGCTTTTCAACAAAGCTGACAATCCTTCACATCCGCCAAAAACATTACCATAACAGCTCACCAGAACCATTCACCCAAATACTAAAAATCACATCACAACCCCAACTTGAAACCGTCAAACGTCCCACACACCACCAACTGACTTCAAACGGAACTCTCTTAACCACAACCAGCCAACCACTACTCACAAGAACTCAAACAACCAACAAAAACCTTCGATCTTTCACAGCCCTCTCACTACAAACTTCAACCAGAACACTTGCATTACCAGAACATTACTTAACCAAAACACACATAACAGCTTCCGAACTCCTCAAAGGTTGCTAAGAACAAACACAACCCTTTCACCACAACCTAAAAGCTAAACCACTTCAGCACCTGGAAACACAACCTCAAACTGCAACAACACTTAGCACCAAGGAACTACCACTTCCTTTTAGCTAAACAAACCACTCCACCGATACTAACCTCAACCGATACCTTTCACCACCAAACCACTAAACTCTCTGAGCATCAAACACTATCCTTCTACCAACAGGCTATTCCACTCTCACTATCACTAGCAACTAGCTTAACAACCTCCAGCACTTCTAACTCTCACTCAGCACCAAACAACCTCTAAAAACCCATCACCCCACCTAATCCAACCACAACACCAACAGATTCGATTAGTTATTAGCGAGCGTGAACATCGTATGCATGATCACCTACATGCCCTATCAATGCCTGATGTACATGTATGCAAACCTCTAATGTCATGCCACATGTATGCATGGACCAACATATATAATATAGCATATAACAATGATTTTAGCTGTGCATGAATGCCAGTTCACACCCTCCAATAACATCCTCAAAATCTGTTCTAAGAACAACCTCCTTTCTCACCTTTAACTTATCTAACTCCATCATACTAACAACCATTAACTACAAGATACTCACCCAAGCCTTCTTCACACCCAAGATATTTCCAAACCACAACTACCACTACCCCAAACACGCTAGCAACAAGACTGGACTTACCACACAAGGAAAACCAACAGAAACCAAACTAAGGCAACTAAAGCAAAGATCACTTAACAAGGTTACCTGAAAGCACAACACCACCCTGAAGCTTCATTAGACGAGCTCTCTCTTCCTTGCGGAACCATCACCCTCCTGCCGCACCATTGTAGCACCAGCTAACACACCAGGGTCGCCACCAACTCCCTGCGATAAAGAACCTTGGCTGTTCCGAGCCGACATCGAACAATCACGCCTTTTGGGTCCATCAGACCCACATTTCCAGCAAACTTCATTTCCCAAACTCTTCACAACCTTCTGCTTTTTCTGCCACCTCTGAACCTCGTCTCGGCCGTGCCCACGACCTTTCAAAGATCTTTTGGCCAACACCAAAGCTGACTTCACTCCATGAGGACAATCACGTTTAACATGCAACTTAGAACCACAATTCCAGCAAACACTTGTGTCCCAACATTTCCCAACATGTTGCCTTTCACAACGGTCACACACAGATGACTGAGCTTCCACTCTGTGCTCAAGCAACACTTGCTCACCAACAGCACTACCCGCATCTTGCTCAACCCTTGGAAATTCCCTTCCAAGATACCTTTCATAGAAAGCAGATACAAAGAAATCCCAATCAATATCAAGGATATGTGACGCCACAGCCACAGATGTCCACCAAGCACAAGCATCCTCCAGCATCAAAGAAACAACACTCCCCAGCTTACAGGCATAATCACAGCCTTCCTGATCCAAAATCAGAACCACATTGGCCAACCAGGCCTCAAACATCTCCGGGGAAGAACCATGATACTCCACAGCACCCAAATCAAGCAAACGCTGCTTCGGCAAACCCACACATCTAGCCAGCACATCCACTGACTTAACCTCAACCGCAGCCTGAGATGTTCCCAACACCTCCTGCACAACCGATGATGAACTTTCCATCACAGAACCAGCTTCTTTCCCTTGCCTTACCATCTCATCACTAGGCACAGAAGTCCGAGACAAAACACCTCTACAAAAGGGTGAATTCCATGCCTTAACAACCTGCCCCAAGGCAGCAACCATCTCCCTCATCCGCCACTCTTTCATCAACTTTGCCATACCACTAACAACAACAAACATACAATCACAACAAGCAAACAAACCAGTTAGACCAGCATTAAGCAAGGATTCAAACTCCAACTCCAAAATAACACAATAGCTATATTAATAAGGCAATGGGTATCCCGAATCCTCCCCTTTACATGACATAGCAGTCAACACAACATGGATATCACAACATCAAGCATATCAACAACATACCTTGATCATGCTTACACCAAACAACATCCAATTACACCAGCACATTAGCAACATAGCATGCTCAAAACACATTCACCATGCATAACATCAGCTCATAGCATTAGCACATATTCACATAAACTCAACCAAGATTCATAACCACAAAACATGCTTGCATACATCAGCAACATGCTCAGAAACATCAACAGCATACTCAAAAACACATGTTTCAAGCAACTTCCAACCACACAACAAGGTAAACATCAAACACACATATCACAACAACTTACCGTTTTCCCCAACCTTCGCAACTCAGCTCTGATACCACCAAATGTAACCCCCGTAGCCCGGCCTAGACGGTTGACCCGAACTACGAAGATTACACAGGGAAAACCAAAGTCAACCCGAAAGTCAACCTTGATTAACAACCCCTTTTTTTCCTTTTTAAACTTGTCTAGATGCACATTAACCTTATATGTGATCACACAAACACCATGCTCAAAGATCACAAACATCAGAGATCAAACAGGGACCCAATTGAACAAATTACAACTTTAGGGACCAAATTGTAATTTCTGAAAACTTTAAGGACTTAACCAGATTTTAAGTTACCAACTTAAAATTAATCATGTTTCATGCTTCTCTGCCAAATTTCAGCTCAAACGGACATTCCGAACTCATACAATTGCACAAACAAGATTCAGGACTAAAACGTAAACAAAACAAAACATCATAAGATACTTTTAACTGAAATTAACGGTCCGGTATCGGTACGCCACGTGTCGTATCGATACGCAGGGAAGGCAGTAACCAAACTTCAGCAGCGGTATCGATACGAGTTTCCCAGTATCGATACGGCCTTCATACGGTATCGGTACCTGTTCAACCGTACCGATACGCCTGGGCAGGAACGAGCATATTTGGCTCAGGCGTATCGATACGCAAGCCCGAGTACCGATACCCCTGCCTGATTTCGACTCAAAACCATCATCAATCATGCATCAAACATCCAATTAACATCACCAAACCATACCTCATGATCATTCAACATGCAAGAACCATAAATGCATCAACGATTCAACATATAATCAACACATATGAAAAGCCCCAAATTCAATGACATGCTTCCTACTCAAGCTATCCATTTAAACATAAACCTTTCCAAAGCAACCTCAATTAAGCCAATTCATGTTCAACAACATAGCAACAGCATTTAAACATTCTTAAACAACATGATCAACATATACGATCACATACACATAAATCCGAGAGATTCTACCCCATTGCCCTTATTAACTATAGCTATTCACCGAGACATACATCTCCATTGGAGTCCACCTTGAATCCCTTGCTCCTTGCTGCCCAAACTTCAAGAATCTGCATTGATGGACAAAAAGGAGCGTAAGCACATAATGCTTAGTGAGGAATGCTCAAAACCAAAACACCATCAATGCAGCGGGTCTTTAAAACACTTCAAAATAAACCCGATTTGATTACCAAAACCATGTTGAAAAACCCCTTACAACATCAAGCTCAAAACATGCATAAACACCATATGCCAAGCTTAATCAAAACCATGGAAAACACTTCCATTTCACAACATACCTTTCTTTAACTTGAAAACCACATCAAGCAAGAAACCTTTTAAAACCAAATTTCAAATAATCCATCTCATGCATTTAACCAAGGCAACATAAGAATCATACAACATCTTCACATGCCTTTAAAACAAGTCATACAAGACTCCAAATGCAACATAGATATTTCATGCTCACATGCATCATTATCAAACGATAACCAACACTTGTTCAACCTAACAAGTAAACATGCCATCTCTAGCATCTTACACATTTCATGCAACAATGCATCTTATCCAAGCATCTCATGCTTCACATGCAACCATGCATCAATTCAAGCATCTCATGCTTCACATGCAACCATGCATCAATTCAAGCATCTCATGCTTCACATGCAACCATGCATCATTATGATCAAGAACACTATATTGGCTTCCATAAGATCAACCACATTCACTTTCCAACACAACAACCCGATCGGATACGCGGATTCCGAGCGTGTCCCAACGCTCCCTACACACTACCCAATCCAAGGTCTTCCCGTGGGCAACAACCTCCACTGACCTCAACATCCTAAGGTTCCCATGCATGGACTTTTAAACACCATACAACCTTAGATTTTCCTTAAGGTTCCCATGTATGGACCTTCAACCTCCATACACCCTTGACATGCACAAGGTCTTCCCGTATGGACTTTCAACCACCATACAACCTTTGCACAACTGATTGGTAGTTGTAGACATCATCTAACGAGATCCGGGACTTCACACACAAGATCCACACATGGACTTAACTACTGCCATTGTGATCTCAACAAGCACAAGGTTCTCACATATGGACTTTGAACCACCATATAACCTTTGCTCAACCAAGGTCCACCCGTGGGCAACAACCTCCACTATGACCTTAAGCAACCGAGGTCCTCCCGTGGGCAACAACCTCCACTGACCTCATCTCGTTAGGAATACTTGAGGGGAGCCTATCCGGTCCACACTTGACCGCCCCGCCTTCAAGGCGACTTTATTCACGGTGCACCCAATCCTATAGCCGGCTAACTATATTCGATCAACGAACCAAGAACCATTTACACCTCTTGCCAATATAACCATCTTACCATATTATCCAATGTTCCACATGCATGAACATAATGAAAACTATCACATCATTAGCCCAACGATTCACATGCATAACCAATATGCAAAACCATTACATCATTAATCCAATGATTCACATGCATAACCAATATGCAAACCATCATTAATCCAATGATACACATGCATAATCAATATGCAAACCATCATTAATCCAATGATACACATGCATAACCAATATGCAAAACCATCATTAATCATCATCAATTCACTGTTTTTAAGCATCATACAAAGCCATTAATCAACATGCAACACTATGCATCAAAACCACACTTACCATGTATAAACCAAGGATCTCTTACCTTGAGCATCCTTCATAAATGACTTTCAAAACCAGCATTAAACCATGCTAAAAACATGCTTACAAAACAGAATTAAACCATGCAATAACACATGCACATCAATCATCAACCACAATTGATTTTAAAACCAAATCATACACAATTCAAGAGCAAAAACCCCTTCACTTACTCTTGAACTTAGCAAAGTTGTTTAAACTTAAACTAAGCTCCCAAAAACCTTCAAACCTTGTTTCAAAAGCTGAAATCCCAACTTCACTCACCAATAACCAAACAAAGCTAGCCAACAAGCCTTCCAAGCTTCCGAAACCTTCCGAAAACACCTCCAAAGCTCAAGGACCAAACTCCCCTGTTTCAAGCACACAAAAACAGAACATTAATGCATCCTTATGCATTAAAACACCAGCAACAACAACACAACTCGCTGCTCATCACAAATCTAACAATTTGGCTACCAAACACAACCGAAATCACCTCCAAACACTTCCAAAACTTAACCCAACCAAGATCCATCACTTCTAACCATTTTTATACATCAAATAACATGCAAAATGATCACAACCACGTCCTCATACCTCCAGGTATAACAGATCACCAAAAACACTCCAAAAACAACCAAAAACTCAAGCCAAACTTAGGAAATTCAACCTATCCGGGATTGCATTGATTAAACCTCAACTTCTAATCATTTTAGCATTCATTTAACATCAATTTAACACCTCAAAACCCTGCCTAAACAGATCACACGAAATTTTCACCAAAATCACCAAATCTTGCATTTTAGCCAAAAATCAAGATCTCAATTGAAAAGCCATTAATAAAACATAAATCAAGGATTGAGAACTTAGGAATTTCAGTAAAGAACTGATAGTTTAGAGGAGAAGGACGTTCTTACCTCCAAACTTGAATTTCTCCATTTTAGAGCCAAAAAGCTTGATGAAACAACTTGTAATTTGAGAGGTTTTGTTGATGAGATGATTAGGAATCAAATGAGAGATGAAATGAGAGATTTAGATGTCAAAATCAGAGAAAGAAATCTGGAGAATTTTGTTTGGGTTGAGAGAAAATGAGAGAAAAGAGAATTTGAGAGAAAATGGAAAGTTAGTTGAAAATTTGGTTAAAATGATTTCCCTCCTTTTCATAATCTTTAAAATCAGATTTGAGCCTTAAAATATCTTAGAAAAATCTGGAGAAATCCTTTTCGGAATAATAGCTCCTTAAAGATTCAAAGTTTCAATCCTTTATAAAACTGTCCTGCAACTTTCAAAAATTACATTTTGGTCACTAGCCAAAATGTCAACCTTCCGAACCTCATTTTCCAAAATTGATTTCACAGTTCACTTTTATATATTAAAAGATGATTTTAGAACATTTTTCCATATTTTTAATGCAACCCGAACTAGGCTTTCCTAAATTCACTCTTATATATTCGATCAGCACTTTGACCGAACCGGTCAGCACCCAAAACTTCTGAGCCCAAAACCGGGGCGTTACATTAATGATCTTAAAGATTTTTTTGAAAAAGTTGGGACAATCTTTTTTTTTTGAAAAAGGTGAAAATTCAAAACCCAACTATGATAGAAAGAACTTCAATGAAATTAAATATAGAGGCCCCCCAAAGATCATATAGTAGAAAGATAGTCAAAAGTATTTAGGTTCCTAAAGAACTCATTACAACCAAAGACTATGATCTTTTGTTTAAATGGATTCCAAAAGGTACTAGATTGTTAGGACTAACTGTAACGCCCCGGGTTTTGGGGTCGGGAGTTGAGTGTGTGAGTCGGGTTCGAGTCGTTGGACTCGGTTTAATTAAAATAAACTTTGGTTTCATTTTTAAAGGATTTGAATTTCATTAATGGCAAAGTTGTAAAATTTTAAAATAAAGGAAAATAAGATGAGAAAGGGGGATTTTTGAAAAATGCTATTCATCTTCTTCTTCCTCTAACATTTCACGTCAAAACCCTTTCTAAACCCCTTGTCACTATTTCATCAAATCTCTTCATCAATTCAAGGGCTCTCTTCAAGGTAATTATATTTTTTATTTCTCCTCATCATTTCCAACATTTCCATGGCTTTAGTTTGCATAGAAATCCCTTTTAAAGTTTTTGAAGTTTTCAAGTTTTAAAGAAAAAGGATAAAACTTTAATGGCTTCCCTATTTGTTTTTGATTTGTAGAGTTAAGTTATGACCTAATCTTGCCCTAAGGTACATTATATCTCAATTTGATTGGTTTTTATTAAGAATCTCGAAATGGGTATTCATGGGTGTTTTTAAAGTGTCAAAACTTGTGTTTTTGGTGTGGTTTTGTGAAAGGGAGTTGGGTTGGTGTTATAGTGATACTAGAAGGGTGTTTGGAGGTGTTTTGGGTATTGGAATTTGTAGTTTTCTGCTGGGTTATTAGGGAGTACGAAAATGAAGAAGTTTTGTTAGCTCACGGGTTGGAAATGTGGTAAATGAGTCTTGAAATTGTATCTTGATTGTGACAATGGTTTTTGGGCTGAATGATTGATTAAATTGTTTTTTTTATTGGTTAGAATCTAGGGAAACCGTCGGAGAGGCTTCGGGCACGATTCCAGGGAATTTGGAGACTTGAGATCGGTGTTTCGGCTTCTGGTTGGGTTTCATCGGTGAGTGGAAATGGTTTGAACTTGTTTTGCTTTCGGAATGGGTTCTTGGGGGTTTGGATGGAGCCTTGTGGGCTAACCTAAACCCAAGTGTAAGTTTACTAATCCTACCTTGATGGTTAAGTGATGATGTATGATTAATTGTTGTGATATCATATGCATTGTGAATTGCTTTTACATCCGTTGTTGTGGTGTAGTCGTTGTTGGTGTCTAGCCTCACGTGATGGTTGTCATAACTACGGTGATGTGTAGTCCCACGGTAGTGACTAGTAGAAGAGTACGTTGATGTGTAGTCCCATCGGAAAACTACTAGTCGAAATGGTGATGTGTAGTCCCACCGTGATATGGATTGTGCTTGTGCAAACCTTGTAATTTTGTTGATGTGCCTCATTCCGTTCATATAAATGGTTTACTTATCTTTTAAGAAATGTGTTTTGAAAACTACATGATTGATGAGTTTTTTTAGAGCTTCGCTCATTAAGCTTCCAAGCTTACGCTCTCCTTTTTCCAACATGCAGATCGCTAGTGATACGGAAGGCAAGTGGGCAAAGGAGGAGCTTTTCGGAGTTCTCAAGTAGCTCAAGTATGATTTAAGACTTTGTAATAATGCCTAGACAATGGGGGTACTAGACTTGTATGGAGTTGGTGCCAAACTCCTTAGTTGATTTCGTTGATGTTCTAGCATGTTGAGTGATGATACTATGTTGAGTATGTTATGCTTCTATGTTGTGGATTGTAAACCATGTTCATTTTGTTGCTTAAATGCCTTGTGTTTGAAGGCTTAGGACCATATTCCATTAATGTCATGTGTGTTTGTTTTAAGGCATGTAGACTTGATATGTAAGGTATTTTTGTGAATGCTTGAATTCCTTTATGAATGGCTTTTTATGTATGTTAAGTGTTCGGATATGTTTGTAGTAGGGTGTATGCCTCTAGAGTATGTATATGCATGTTGTGTCTTGATTCTTGATGTTTGAGGCATGTTGGGGACGTTTGGAGATGCCTAGAACTGATTTTAGAAACACACAGACTGCAAGCGTTTTTGAACAGGTAAAGTTGTTTCGGAACGAGTGTGGTTCCAAGGATACCCTTATCGGAATGCGTTCCGGTACGGTTTGGCTACTGTGAACCCCTATTCTGATACGCGTACTGAAACGGTTTGGCTACTGTGAACCCCTATTCCGATACGCGTACCGAAACGGTTTGGCTACTGTGAAGGCATGTTCCGGAACGTGTTTCAGAACGTCTAGGCGAAATAGGACCCTGTACCGGAACGTCTAGTCCAATTTAACTCGAGGACAACAAATAATGGAAATGCAAGCTAACCTGAAATGGATGATGGACAACAAAGAATGAAGCGGATATGTTGTTGATTCAACGAGATAAATTATGTTTGCCGATGTATTAAAATCTATTTTGCGAAGCAGCATGTAAATTTGTTTTGGTTCACTCGCCATTCTTTCATCATCTCTAAAGCGTCTAGATGGATAGAGACAATGGAGTACTTTTGACAATTACTAGGTTACTATGGATGATGGGCGTCAGATTCACAAGAAGGGTTCGATTGTTACTTCGCATTGGAAATTTCATTTTATTATATATTTTATTTGAGTTTTTTGTGGACATAATCCATAAAATTATCTCTTTGATTGGTTGCATGGTTAAGGTTGTACCTTCTTTTGATTCAATAAAATCAGTATCGTTTAGGGATTCAAAAAATGTGTAATGATAATTTGTACTACCAAACACGACATAGAACATTAAGATGTAATTACACTATATCAGTCAAACATGCCTAAGTTATTGAAATTCCTTTTTATCACTCACTTGTACGGCTGTTCAGGAGTGGTTAACCATGCCAAAATAGCTTATAGGCAATGTTATTAAAAGTTTCGGTTTGACATTTTGGTGAACTGCAACTATCTCGTTTGAATCGATTATCACTTAAGCAGTTTATTGATTTATTCAGTACGATTCCTTTATTAACCATAAATCGTTTAATATCTAGTATTATAAATAACATTCATATTAGCTTCTACTAATTATAACAACTTAAAAAATATAAATAATTCATAAGTTGGATTTTAAGTTAAAAACTCAATATTAGGTCCGTTTTAGACTCATTAATCCTGACTAGACTTAATGGTAAAGTTATGTTGAAATCTAATTTGAAATAGAGTGTTAATCGCAAAAAATAAGTAGTTTATGAGTCATTTTAAAAATATTAATAAAATAAAAGAGCCAGTTTTTCAAAAAGTGAAATTAAACATTCATTTATGAAATAAATATCATCATGGACATATTATAGACCAAGTTTTAAGTTAATCCGAGCTAAAATAAGTCCTTAATTGTAATTATAAGATAATTGACTGAATTATAAAATAGAGGTCAATTGCAAATTAAATAAAATTTTAGGGATTAAATTGAACAAAAATAAAATTATAGTAAAAATATTAGATAAAATTATAAAAATAGAAACAAATAGGTTTAATTACGGATTAAATAAATATTTTAGGGATTAAAGTGAACAAAAATATTAAATTTAATAATAAAGTAAAAAATAAATAATGTTAAATTTTAGATTAAATAAAATTTTTAGGGACTAAAATGAACAAAATAAAATCATAATAAAAATATTAGATACAATCATAAAAATTAATTATAAATATGGTTAAAATAAAATTAGAATTTTTTAAACATAATTTCATAATTTTATTATTAAAGTGGGATAGCTTTCATTTTTCTTTCTTATTTCCCACCCGATTTGAAGAGAAAACTATTTTTATAGGAGTAAGACAAACTACCCCTTCCTTTTTCTTTCCTTTTAATATTCTATTATATCAAACAACCCTTAATTCATTTTCTTTTCAGTTTTTTCTTCCCTCCTTCCTCGTTTCTACTTTTTCTCTCTTCCAAGCAAAGCTTAATTTCACTGGTGTGATTACTGAACCATTTTGGCCAAATTTTCACAGACCGATTACCTAATGTTTAGTCTAATTTTTCAGTATGACATATCATTTTGGATTTCTATGAACAACTCTACTCACGTGTACATACTAAGATAGTAATTATATTTTCATACAATGAAGTTGTAGTTTCTAAACCCACTTTAATGTTTTTAAAGATTTTTAATTTACTATGTGAACAAACTTTAGATAACAATATCATAAATGAATTTAGGGTAAAATATATATTTGGTATTTTATCTATTCTTGTGTTTCTGTTTTGGTCACTCAACTCTTTTTTTTTCTTTGCAAAAACATATCTAATGTAACATTTTGTTACTTTCCGTAATTTTTTTTATTTTATCTTTCATAATTAACAATTTATGTGACATTTATAAAAATAGTATTCAACCAATCATATGGTGACACATGTGACCACTAGATTAGTAAAGTAAAACCAAAGGGGAAAATAAAGCATGCTCTTGGCTTACCTATGATAGTAAGATTTGAATAATTTGATATTTAAGTTATACCAGATCACCAATTATATCAAATTGCAATTAAAGTGGATGGAATTTGGGTCTTTTAACTAAAAAATTCAATATTTAACTACTAAATCAAGTGCCACGATTTTTATTTTTTTAACCAAAATAATATTTAATTTAAAATGTGATCAAAATTGAAAACAAATTAGAATTATTTTTTCACTTTATTTATGAAAAATAAATCAATTATATAAATATTTCTAATCAATAAAATTATTATTTAAAAATTATAAAAATTAACTTTGAAATATTTTTTTTAAATATAATTTAATTTATTTGAAAATATCTATTTATATTTAAATCTATTATTTTTGTGAACTACTCTTAGTATTAATTAAGATAAAATATAAAATTTCTGAATTACTCTTAGTTTTTATGTAATACTTGAATGTTAATTTAAGATAGAATATAATATTTAATTGGTTAGCATATATGTGGTGCAAGTGTAACATATAAACTTTAAATAATTATTATTTAAAATTTATATTTTATGAATTAAAATAATAAATTTCAATTTTAAGGTGACATGCTTAAATGATATTTTAAACTTTGAATTTTGTTAAATTTATAATATTTATTTAGGATAGAATATAAAATTTGAATTATTTGAAAATAATATTTAGATTTAAATTTATTATTTTAAGTTTTAAATAATTTTAATTGGTTGACATATTTATGTGTCAAATGATATTTATATTTTTTAATATTAATTATTTTAAATTTATATTTTTTATTAAGTAGCTTTACAATAATATTATTAATGTAAATGTTGAGATTCGAATCCAAATTTATATTTTAAAATTAAAATGATAAAATAAAATTTAAATACATATTTTTATCTATGCGGATGTCTATCATGATTAGAACTTTATCTAAGGAGTTTGATTTATTTATTATTAGGAATATTATCTCTATTAATTAGAGTTTAACGTATTATGTACTTCTTATGCCTATAAATAGATGATTCATGGAAGGCATTGTATACACAAGTCTATATTTGAGAATAATACAAATCTCCCTCTTTCTCTCATATCTTTGTTCTTCCATTCTTGTTCTTTGTTCTTATTATTGTTCTTTGTTATTTTATTCACAACACGTTATCAGCACGACTCTAATCAACTGAGGTCTTCATTGTTTGAATACAAAAGAAGTTATCGGAAAGAATTCGATTCTAGGATAAACCAAAGATAAGTTTTTTTTCTCTCTTCATTCTTTTAAATTACCGATTGTCTTTTTCTTTATATTTTAACTTAAATTTTTTTATATAATTTTTTTGAAAAGTTTGGAAGTATGTTTGATTTTATTCGAACATTGGAAAGAGATAAATTTGTGGCTTCTCACAAACCAAAAGACGAATCGACAGAGACGAAGAGGTTGCTTTTGGTGTAAATTACGTATGTTTTCTCTTGTTCCTAAAAGGGTTAATTAGCGGCATGCTTATTCATACTTTTACTTATATGATTATGTTTGATATTTTTCATATTATTATTTATGTTATTTTATTTGGTAAAAGTTAGTATTTTTAACCGTGTATTGAGTTTTATATGATATGCTTAAATGGCTTGGAAAGAGATGTGATATAAAGGGACTATGAGAAGTTATCTCGGTCATATGCTATGTCTCCATTGTCCATGAGAGAAAAATCAATATCGGTAAATTTTGGTTTTATTTTTATTCTTTATATTATTATTTTAAAGTGCGATAAATCATGATAATTTTGAATTTGCAAGAAGATTATTATAAAGTTATATTTGCTCGAAAGCAATATTTCTTCTTCGTCGAAAAGCTCGACCATATACTTCTCCCAATTTCAAGTTACGAAAATTCGTCTTGATCCAAAAAGTTTTATGGGAGGCATTCACTTTAGCGAATGTAAAGCATGATGTTTACTCTATGAGATTAACAATGATGGGGCATTCCCTGAAGTGAGTGCAAGCATGATGTTTATTCCATGCAATTATTGGAACTGTTTCATTCCCTGAAGTGAATGCAAACATGGTAAATCATTATTCAATTAGAGACATAATCTCGATATAATCCAAATATATTGGTTGGGCATCCCGTTCTACGAGGCTACTGGTTTCAAAGGAAATTTTTAAAGGACCTTATGGACATATTTAACAATGCCGCGTACGAGGATTAAATCTTTGTTCTCTGTGATAAGGATATGTGAAAAAGGTTTTAAAGGCCCACTGGCTCTAATCCATTCCCTGAAGTGAATGTGAGATTATATTATGGAAGGAATAAAAGCCACATTAGAAGTTGTGGTCGTGGTTGAGGCTATGAATATAGACATGAAAAATATGGTCATTTTAAGAATACTTCTACCCACCGGTAGTGAGGTTATAAGGATGACAAGAGTGATAAAGATCATTTTATTGAAGTAAAACTCTTCTTATTACTAATGCGATGTTATAAACCATTGGTCTCGTACGTGTTGTACGTTGAAAAATTAAGAATCATTGAATGATAAAGGAGAGAAAATAGAAGTAAATTTTGTTTGTGAAACATGAAGAAGATGATACTGGTCCAACTTTATTTGGACATTGTTGGTCCAACTCTTGGACGTTGTTGATTTTCTTATAACCCTCGAAAGGAATAAATCATCTTCTAATTATTCTCATAACTTTGAAGAGAATTATTTATTTATTTTTATTTATTTATTTTACTTTACGTTTATTTATTTTACACACATTAATTATTTACGTTTTATATTTATATATTATGATATTTATTTATCTTGTTTAACATGATTACTTGTCAAATACAATCTCTGGTGACGATTTATGATCAACATAAGCATAAGATATATTTTCCTATTTAAATGTAAAGGGAATAATGTGAGTACTATATCTCAAAGTACTGAAAATATTGATGCTTTAGAAGAGCAATAAATTCTTGAGAGAAAACACATTATGAAAAGTACAGAATTGCGAATATTGCAATAATTACCACTAATGGTAATAATATCGTCACCACTATAAGTGAAAATTTTAAGAGAGCAATATGAGTTCGCAAACTGTCCCTTTGAGAATTATAGATAACATATGTTATCAATTGGCATTTGAAATAAGCCAATATGGATATAAGTTTTGGTAGCCAAAAAGTCAGTTGAAAGCTCTAGAAGAGCTATATATTGCTACCAAAAGATAATTTCAATTGAAAGCTCTAAAAGAGCTAAATATATTCTTATTTAAAGGAACAATTTTGATGGTTGTACTAGATATGTACGAGTGAGATTGAATTACATGTTATGGTAAACAAGGAGTTTACAAATTCAGAGATATATACATACATATATATAGTTGGCATGATCGGTTAGACCATCCTGATCAATAATGGTGCAGAAATTATTGAGATTTACATGCACATGTATTAAAAGAACCTATAGTTCTTGTGGTGTTTATTCTCGAAGGAATGGATTAAATTCCACTTATTAAAGAACGTGAAGTTCTTGTGTTACTTAAAGAAATTGATTAAATTCCACTTATTAAAAAAACCTGAAGTTCTTGTGTTGTTTGTTCTCAAAGGATATAGATGATCTCACTTATCGAAAGAATGAGAACTTAAAGTTCTTGTACTGAAGTTGAGACTGTATGTCTTGCATATCTGAACGAAATATGGGCGCATATATCCACAAATGTGGAAAGTTTTATATGATTTTAGTAGATGCATCTACATTGTTTTATCGACTTACAACCAGAAGTTTGTGAGATTGATTCTAAAAAGATTCAGATTATGCAATTAGACTATTCGTCTTGAAAAGCTAGTGGGTTTATATTTTAGGCTATATCGGTTGTTACAAAGCCTGTTGATTATGAAAAATACGGTTTAGAAAATTTTTAATCAGATGCCTCCTATTTAATAGCTAAATTGTGAGAACAAAACATCTATTATTTATATGGTATTTTCATATAGCAACACTTATACGCATCAAGCCAACGAGTTATAATAAACTCCCCATTATGATTTGACTTTTGGTCAGAAGTCATATTTTCCATTTTTGAATTTTTGAATGTGCGATATATTGTTGAATTGCTCCACCATAATGCACAAAATGAGCAAGTAAAAAAGGTTGGGAATATATATTGAGTACGAGTCTCCTTTTATGTTTAAATTCTAAACATTAATTGGAGAATCATTTATTAGATGATTTTTCTCAACATCAGGGGGAGAGAATAATCAGCTGGATAAAGAAGAAAATGAATTATCATTATTTAAATCCTCGAATATGAACTAAAAGCTCATAAGATAATTCATGGTATTTCATGTCAACTGCCAGACATATTTACTGACCCAATGAGAATAATTAAGTCTCATATACCAGCTGAAATGCTCTAAGTTTAAATTACATGTTAGAGCAAGTGGATGTAAATCATGCTTGAAGCATGATAGGTGAAATGGTTTCAATGATTAAAATTCTCGTAAATGAAAAGTATTATGAGATGGTCATATATTGGAGGCAGGTGCTCCTGAAGAGACCCAAGACATAACTAATAATAAAACTCTTGAAGAGTTTCAGGTACCTGAAATAAAGATTGAAATCTTGAAGAGATCTCGATGAGTTATGTCATTACGAGAATGGAACCAGAAAATTGGAAAGTTGTCGACAACGATTTTACAAACAATTTTACATAAAATACTTCTATAGAAGTAAAGAAAGAAATTGAGGATCTTGTATAAAATCTATCCAGAAGTACAGATATTGAATTGGTCTATGTTGAAAGACGCTTCGAACTTCTAAAATAGAAGTATTTGAACCAGTAGTCCAAACACCTAAAGGTGTAATGCAAGTGAGGCACAAAGAGTAGTCGTAAATACGACTTGAACTATGATTTATGAAAAGTTTTAATTACTTCAAGGTGGATGCAATTACTTTGGCAGTTATGAAAAATTTTGTATGCGTCTAATTATTTGTGGATCCATATTTATCCTTGAAGGATTTAAAATGCTAGAAGCATTTGGAAATTTCCGAGGAAATTTATTTAGACATGTCTCATGAATATTTTGGCGCATTTAGTATAATCGCCTTAGTGAATACTAATTGAGAAAATACTATAAGAATGATCAGATTTCCTTATGTAATTTATAAAGGAGTTTGGATCAAGATCCATTATGATAATTTTAGAACTCTTAAAGAGCTTTAAATTGGAAACTCATGAAGTACTTTCAATACAAGTACTTGAATCTTGACATCAAGTTTATCTCAACCTAAGATCGAGCATTTTTTATATATTTCTTTTTTGTCTATGAATAGACATAAGCTGAAAGAATCTTAAAGAAAATTCAATATGAATAGAGCATATCTATTGAGTATCCCAACAGTTGTAAGATTGTTGGATGTGAATAAAGATAATTATATCTTTTCTTGGTCTTGAAGCACTATATATTAGTTGGTCAAGAAATACCTATGAATATACAAAGATCATTACATTTAGATCTTCAAACATTCGTCGATGCCTCCTCAAATGTAACCCCCTCGTCCCGGTGTGGCCGGATGACCGGTCCGAGTGGGCCACACGGGGAAAATCGAAGCGAAACCCGTTAAGGTTCCCCCTCGGTTAGCAACCCTATTTTTTTTAACTTAATCTTTTCTAAAGGCCCATTCGAATCCTATATGATCAAACAGCGAAATAAAATTTCAGAAGGTAAACATCTGAACCCAAGACAACATTTAAACAACCCAATTTTAATCTTTTAAACAGGCTGTTTCGAAACACCCTTGAGGCGTATCGAAACGCCTTGACCAGGTCAACTACCCTATAGCCCATACAAGGAGCCGTATCGAAACGGAGGTCAATCGTTCCGAAACGCCGTCAACGGTCAACTTCTCGTGGTCAACGAGATTTTGACCGTTTCGAAACCCATAGACCCGTTTCGAAACGCCTTCATCTCGTCATTTTCTCAGAATTCTAGTGGCCAAAACGTTCCAAAACCCGTATCGGAACAGGGGCTCTCAGAGGCCAAACTGTATCGTAACGCGTTCCGATACGGGGTCCCTGAAGCCTACCCATTCCGAAACGACCCATAAGACCCCTAAAGGCACACAACACAAACAAACAAAGTCCAGAGGCATACAACTTATGTCAAGCATACTCAAACACACTCAAGGCATAAATATAAACAATCATACATACATGACAAATTACACATTAGTAGCCTTTCATACAAGCATGCTTGAAGACATTAAAAACCAATAGGCACCATACATAATCAAATAAGTTTACATGCCATCAAAACAATCTTAAGCATTCATAGGGCATCCATCATACTAGCATTTGGCAAGATATATCATGCTTACAAACCAAGTCAACCATAGACATCAAAATCATATACGAGTCATACATAGCTCATTCAAACACACACACTTGCCACATTGCTAAGCTACTACATAATTAATAACCGTACTTGAGCAACAAAAACTTGGAAAAACCCTTCTTGCCTTGCTCCGAAATAACGCCACGCTAGTGATCTGCATTGTTGAAAATGAGAGCGTAAGCTAGAAGCTTAGCGAGGATGCTCTAAAACCGAAAAACATCAACAATGCAGGGTTCAAGCATGTATTCCCTAATTCTCATATCTAACATGCATAGGTAACTCCACAAGTAGACCTAGCTAGTCTTTCAAGAGTCATAATATGGCATCTTACTTCATACTAAGCTCAAACATCAAATATCAATGTCATGCATCACATGTATAAGAACAAGTTCAATTGGCCACTATTAGTTTACCCGGATGTGCGGATTTAATCTCAACAATCACATTACCTCGGTGGGATTACACTCATCACCGGACCTTGCATGGGCGGGATTCCACTCATCACCACATGCCCTACGGATGGGATTCCACTCATCATCCCGAAGAATATAAAAGCTTCCGGTGGAATATTACATCACCGTACTCCTCCTTGATGACTTAACGCCATCAAGACCACGTACGTTTTGACTCAATTTGTGTGCACAGTAATCCTAATGATCGATCATTTACACCCGGTAAGTTAATTAGTGCCAATTTACATTTACCACATCACATATCCATCAACCATATCTCATGCTCATCACATACACATATCATGGTATACATGTGCAAATCAACCACATATCACGAGAGCATAAATAGGCAAACACAAATAGCATTTAAGGGAAATCAAAAGCTAAGTTAACAATTTAAATCTACATGGAAATGACCTACCAAGCACATTTCAACTCCCACACTACACACACTCGAACCAAACTTTAAAACACATTTAAAGTCACTCACCACCCTTCCTTAGCAACCAAAGCAAGCCTCCTACAAGCCCGGATTTGATCCCAATGCTTCTCCAACGTCTCCTCTTGCTTCTAGCCAATCAAAAACACATCCATTATTCCCAATCAATGCTAAAATTCAGTCAACACTCAACCCTTGAGCTCAAACTAACTTCAACCAATTTCCCAATCAAATTAATCCCCCAAATATGCCCATTTTCCTGCTCCCTCAAACCCTAGCTGAAAATTCCATTTTCAATCATCCAAATGACCCCCAAATGGTCCTAAAACACCCCTTAACATACATAAACCATTAGCCCTCCAATTTCAACCTAAAACCCACCAAAAACCAAGTTTTAGACCCCTTAAAAATTGCCTCAAGAACCCATTTCGGGTTTTCACTCAAACCCAACCATTTTAACATATGTTAAGGATTTTAAGGTGGTTAAACCAAAACCCAACATTATATTTCAAAATGACTTGAAAATCTCCATAAAAACTCAAACTTTTATCAAGCCCTAATTTTCAAAAGTTCATGGTTTTAAATTCTATGACTATGTAGAGATGGAGGATGAAAAGGAGAGTTAGGAAATGTCATTACCTTTGTAAATGGCCTTGGAATGAAGTTGGAAATTAATGGAATAGTGATTTTTGTGTTGGGAGAGTTTGGGGAGATGGGTTTCACGTTGGAAAGGGGAGTGGGGAGAGAAGATGATAGCTTTTTTAAAAGTTGTCTTTCTTTTTTAATTCTATTGGGTAAAATCACCATAGTGGTCCCTCCCCTTTATTTTAAATTTCATTTAACTCATGTCTTGTCCAAAAGGATTTAACTTAATTTACCGACTCGGACCACTAACCCGACTAACTCCCAACCCCAAAACACGGGTGTTACTACTCTCTCCCACTTAGGGAATTTCGTCCCCGAAATTACTTGACTGAAAGAGATACAAAAACTGCCTTTCCATATCCTCCTTCCTCTCCCAAGTGGCCTCGTCCACACCTCGACGTTGCCACCACACCTTTACTAACTCAATCGATCTACCCCGCAACACCTTACTGTCAGAAGCTAAGATCTCAACTGGCTCTTCCTCATAAGTCAAATCTGGATTCAATTCAATCTCTTCTACGGGCATAACATGTGATGGATCGGACCTATACTTACGGAGCATCAAAACATGAAATACATCGTGTATCTTCTCTAGCTCGGATGGCAAACGCAACTGATAAGCAACCGGACCAACCCTCTTCACAATCTCATAAGGTCCTATGTATCTCGGACTCGACTTCCCTTTTCGGCCAAATCTCATTACTTTCTTCCACGGACACACTTTCAAGAATACCTTCTCACCCACTGAGAACTCAACTTCCTTCCTTTTCAAGTCGGCATAGGACTTCTGCCTATCCGAAGCAGCCTTTAATCGATCACAAATCAATTTTACCTTGTCGGTTGTCCCCTTGAGTAAATTCGGCATAGGTAACAACTTATGTCCCACTTCGGCCCAACAAACTGGAGTTCTACACTTTCGTCCATACAAGGCCTCATACGGAGCCATCTGAATGCTCGACTGGAAGCTATTATTGTAAGCAAACTCAACTAAAGGCAAGTGCTTCTCCCACGTACCCTGAAAGTCAATGATGCAACAACGCAACATATCCTCTAAGATCTGAATAACTCTCTCTGACTGACCATCTGACTGCGGATGATAAGACGTGCTGAAGTTCAAACGGGTACCCAAAGCTGTATGCAGACACTCCCAAAATCGAGAAGTGAACCGCGGATCTCTATCTGACACAATGGACTTCGGCACACCATGCAGTCTAACAATCTCACCAATGTACAAATCGGTCAATCTATCTAAGGTGTAAGTAGTATTGACTGCCAAGAAGTGAGCACACTTCGTAAAACGATCTACTATCACCCAAACTGAGTTCTTTTTCGTAGGAGTCAAAGGCAAGTCCGAAACAAAATCCATGGTGATGTTCTCCCATTTCCATTCCGGAATCCTCAACGGCTGTAACAAACCTGAGGGAACCTGATGTTCCACCTTCACCCTCTAACATACTAAGCACTTACTCACAAAGTCGGCTACATCTCTCTTCAAGCCAACCCAAAAGTACTCATTCTTCAAATCACGATACATCTTCGTACTTCCAGGATGCATAGCAAACGGACTACTGTGGGCTTCAGTCACGATCTTACGTCTCAAGTCACTGTCCTCTGGCACAACTATTCTATCCTTGAAACACAAAACCCCATCGGTACTGAAATTCTAGTCTGAAGATCTACCTTCGGCTATATCTTGCACGTGAGGTGCCAAAGATCTATCTAAGAGTTGTTTCTCTCTAATCAACTGACCTAAAGTCGATCTAACTTGAAGCTCGGCTACCAAGCCACCATCTCCAGACAAACTTAATCTAGCAAACATGTCTCTCAAGTCCACAACTATCTTCCTACTCAACGCATCGACCACTACATTGGCCTTACCCGGATGGTACTCAATGGTAAGGTCATAGTCTTTCAGCAACTCTAACCACCTACGCTGTCTGAGATTCAAATCTCGCTGAGTCATAATGTATTTCAAACTCTTGTGATCGGTGTACACTGTGCATTTCTCACCGTACAAATAGTGCCTCCAAATCTTCAGAGCAAACACAACTGCAGCTAACTCTATATCATGGGTCGGATAGTTGCGCTCGTGGGTCTTCAACTGTCTTAAGGCATACACCACTACTCTCTTGTCTTGCATAAGAACACACCCTAGCCCTACATAAGAAGCATCACTGTAAACTACATAGTCCTTCCCAGACTCAGGCTGAATCAAGATCGGTGCTTGGGTCAAAGCTTCTTTCAATTTCTCAAAGGCTCTATGTCTTGCATCTGTCCACTCAAACTGAACACTCTTCTGTAGCAACTGTGTCAAAGGAGCGGCTAACTTAGAGAAACCTTCTACAAATCTTCTATAGTATCCGACTAAGCCTAGGAAGCTACGTACCTCTGTTACGGACTTCGGTTGCTTCCATTCAACAATGGCCTCAATCTTCTTCGGATCAACTCTAATCCCATCGGCAGACACTACATGTCCTAGGAAGATTACCTCTCGGATCCAGAATTCACACTTGCTCAACTTCGCATACAACTGATGATCTAGCAAAGTCTTCAAAACTAATCTCAAGTGTCGGTCATGGTCTTCTTCAGTTTGCGAGTACACCAAAATGTCATCGATAAACACAACTACAAACTGATCTAGGTACTGATGAAAAATCCTATTCATCATATCCATGAAAGCAGCCGGTGCATTACTCAGCCCAAAAGGCATGACTAAAAACTCATAGTGACCATACCTAGTCCTAAAGGCCGTCTTCGGTACATCAACCTCTCTTACCTTTAGCTGGTAGTAACCCAATCTCAAGTCAATCTTCGAAAAGACTGATGCTCCCCTCAACTGATCAAACAAGTCATCAATTCTAGGCAACGGATACTTATTCTTCACTGTTAACTGATTCAACTATCGGTAATCTATACACATTCTCATGCTTTCGTCTTTCTTCTTCACAAACAAAACTGGTGCACCCCAAGGTGAAGAACTAGGTCGAATGAAGCCTCTATCTGTCAATTCTTGCAACTGAGTCTTCAACTCTTTCAATTCTTTCGGTGCCATGTGATACGGGGCAATCGAAACAGGAGCTGAATCAGAATAAGTCTCAATAGTGAACTCTACCTCTATGTCCGGTGGTAACCCTGGCAACTCTTCTAGAAACACACTAGGAAAGTCACACACTGTCCGGATGTCTCTAGGCCTGACCTCACTCATGTTAGGGTTCATCACATACGCCAAGTATGCTTCACACCCCAACTCAACTAACCTTTTAGCCTCTAAAACTGAAACTACATTGGACAAAAACTTCACGTTCTCACCCACTACTACAATCTCATAATCATCTGTGAGCCTCAAAGAAATCTGCTTAGTTTCAAAGTCTATCCTAGCTCTGTGCTCTGTGAGCCAGTCCATACCCAGAATCACATCAAAACCATAGAAAGGTAGCTCCATCATATCCACTAGAAACACATGTCCCTGAACCATCAACGGACACCTTATGTACATCTTTCTAACTACTACCGTGTCCCCAAAGGAACTAGTAACACTAACTCCTACCTCTAACATTTCACAAGGCAAATTCAAAGACTGTACATGCTCACTCAATATGTAGGAATGTGTAGACCTGGAGTCAATCAAAGAAAGCAAACCCAAAGACTGTATCGAGAAGTTACCTACGATCACATCGGTGTCATGCTGATCCCCACGCTGAGCGTAAACTCTGGCCTGACCTCCGCCCTCCGGCTGAACTGCAACTACATGTGCTATGTTCCTCTGTCCATCGTTCCTCGGCTGGAAGTTACCTCTACCGCGCCCGCGGCCTCTCTGAAAGTCATTGGCTCTAGCAGGAGCCTGAGCTGGTGCATGTCCCACCTGATGTAGACAGTCACGTCTAATGTGGTCTCTAGCTCCACAACTCCAACATGAGTGAGAATTTCCCCAACACTCACCGTTGTGGTTCCTCCCGCAAGTAGCACATGTGGGCAACTTCCCAGCAGTTCTTTGGCCCTGTTGGCCCCTACCGTGGTTACCGCCACCACGTCTATGATCATAATGATGCCTGTTGTCCCGATGCCTCTTGGCATCACCTCTATCAAAGTCACTGGACCTCTTACCCGAACTAGAACCACCAGATCGTTTGGTCAAGCCCAAACTGTGCTCTAAGTCCTTGGCCCTCGCGACCAAGACATCGAAATCAGTGTAGTCTGAAGCTAGAGTGTACCTATTGATCTCTTCATTCAGCCCGTAACGGAAACGGTTACATCATTCCACCTTAGTAGGAACAAGCTCAGAAGCATACTGACTCAGTCTGACAAATCGAATCTCGTAATCGGTCACAGTCATACTCCCCTGAAGCAATGCCATAAACTCCCTCTTCCTCTCATCGAGGTATCGCAGACCCAGATACTTCTTACGGAATGCTGACTCAAAGAACTCCCAAGTAATCTCGGCCTCATCCATACCCGTAGTGATGGTGACCCACCAAGTGTAGGCATCACCCTGAAGCAAGGACTCAATACATCCCAACTTGCGCTCACCCGTACATCCCATCTGAGCGAGAATACGGACAGTCTTCTCAAACCACAACTCTGATCTCTCTGGAGTAGACCCTCTGAACTCTTCGGCCCCTAGGCCCCGAAGTCTCTCTAAAGGCAAACCAGTGCCCTCACCCTGATGGTGTGCAGCTGCCTGACCCCCAGCTACTGCAGCCTGAAATGCCCCGGCTATCGCCTGAACCAAAGGTGCTAAGTCTATTCCGGCCGGTCCTTGGCCTCCCTGAGGTCCCTCTCCTCCGGCCCCGGCCTCGCCTCCTACTCCCAGTGGAGGAGGTGGTGGAGGAGCTCCAACTCCAACCGCAGGCTCTCCCACTAGAGCCTCAACCCTAACTACTGGCTCAACTCCTGGAGCCGATGCCCGTGGTTCCGGTCGAACCATCCTAGGCCTCCCACGTGGTCTCATGATACAGCTAGCAAGGTAATAACTACAACAACAAACAAATAGGGATTACGTTAGCCAAAGCAAGGGTCCAACGGTGCTCAAGTACTCCTTTTACCAAAAATCTTTTTAAATTAAGTAATAGTAGCAATGGGCGCACACTCTATACCAGACGCAACAATTCATGCTTCAAAACATCGTGAGAACAGTCAAACATCAAGATTTCATGGAAAGCATACATCGAGCAATACAATCATTTAACACATCAACCTTACCTCATTTACCTGCCCGAGGTCTCGGTAACCTCAGGCTTTGATACCAACAAATGTAACCCCCTCATCCCGGTCTGGCCGGATGACCGGTCCGAGTGGGCCACACGGGGAAAACCGAAGCGAAACCCGTTAAGGTTCCCCCTCGGTTAACAACCCTATTTTTTTAACTTAATCTTTTCTAAAGGCCCATTCGAATCCTATATGATCAAACAGCGGAATAAAATTTCAGAAGGTAAACATCCGAACCCAAGACAGCATTTAAACAACCCAATTTTAATCTTTTAAACAGGCCGTTTCGAAACACCCTTGAGGCGTATCGAAACGCCTTGACCAGGTCAACTGCCCCACAGCCCATACAAGGGGCCGTATCGAAACGGAGGTCAATCGTTCCGAAATGCCGTCAACGGTCAACTTCTTGTGGTCAACGAGATTTTGACCGTTTCGAAACCCTTAGACCCGTTTCGAAACGCCTTCATCTCGTCATTTTCTCAGAATTCCAGTGGCCAAAACGTTCTGAAAATCGTATTGGAACATGGGCTCTCAGAGGCCAAACCGTATCAAAACGCGTTCTGATACGGGGTCCCTAAATCCTACCCGTTTCGAAATGACCCAGCCCGTTTCGGAATGCGGGCTGCCTGCAACCTTTGAAATTCAGACTTAGGCGAATTTTAACAAGTCTAAAGGTCTCATAGGACCCCTAAAGGCACACAACACAAACAAACAAAGTCTAGAGGCATACAACTTATGTCAAGCACACTCAAACACACTCAAGGCATAAATATAAACAATCATACATACATGGCAAATTACACATTAGTAGCCTTTCATACAAGCATGCTTGAAGACATTAAAAACCAATAGGCACCATACATAATCAAATAAGTTTACATGCCATCAAAACAATCTTAAGCATTCATAGGGCATCCATCATACTAGCATTTGGCAAGATATATCATGCTTACAAACCAAGTCAACCATAGACATCAAAATCATATATGAGTCATACATAGCTCATTCAAACACATACTCTTGCCACAATGCTAAGCTACTACATAATTAATAACCGTACTTGAGCAACAAAAACTTGGAAAAGCCCTTCTTGCCTTGCTCCGAACTAACGCCTCGCTAGTGATCTGCATTGTTGAAAATGAGAGCGTAATCTAGAAGCTTAGCGAGGATGCTCTAAAACCGAAAACATCAACAATGCAGGGTTCAAGCATGTATTCCCTAATTCTCATATCTAACATGCATAGGTAACTCCACAAGTAGACCTAGCTAGTGTTTCAAGAGTCATAATATGGCATCTTACTTCATACTAAGCTCAAACATGAAATATCAATGTCATGCATCACATGTATAAGAACAAGTTCAATTGACCACTATTAGTTTACCCGGATGTGCGGATTTAATCTCAACAATCACATTACCTTGGTGGGATTACACTCATCATCGGGCCTTGCATGGGCGGGATTCCACTCATCACCACATGCCCTACGGATGGGATTCCACTCATCATCCCGTAGAATATAAAAGCTTCCGGTGAAATATAACATCATCGTACTCCTCCTTGATGACTTAACGCCATCAAGGCCACGTACGTTTTAACTCAATTTGTGTGCACACTAATCCTAATGATCGATCATTTACACCCGGTAAGTTAATTAGTGCCAATTTACATTTACCACATCACATATCCATCAACCATATCTCATGCTCATCACATACACATATCATGGTATACATGTGCAAATCAACCACATATCACGAGAGCATAAATAGGCAAACACAAATAGCATTTAAGGGAAATCAAAAGCTAAGTTAACAATTTAAATCTACATGGAAATGGCCTACCAAGCACATTTCAACTCCCACACTACACACACTCGAACCAAACTTTAAAACACATTTAAAGTCACTCACCACCCTTCCTTAGCAACCAAAGCAAGCCTCCTACAAGCCCGGATTCGATCCCAATGCTTCTCCAACGTCTCCTCTTGCTTCTAGCCAATCAAAAACACATCCATTATTCCCAATCAATGCTAAAATTCAGTCAACACTCAACCCTTGAGCTCAAACTAACTTCAACCAATTTCCCAATCAAATTAATCCCCCAAATATGCCCATTTTCCTGCTCCCTCAAACCCTAGCTGAAAATTCCATTTTCAATCATCCAAATGACCCCCAAATGGTCCTAAAACACCCCCCTAACATACATAAACCATTAGCCCTCCAATTTCAACCTAAAACCCACCAAAAACCAAGTTTTAGACCCCTTAAAAATTGCCTCAAGAACCCATTTCGGGTTTTCACCCAAACCCAACCATTTTAACATATGTTAAGCATTTTAAGGTGGTTAAACCAAAACCCAACATTATATTTCAAAACGACTTGAAAATCTCCATAAAAACTCAAACTTTTATCAAGCCCTAATTCTCAAAAGTTCATGGTTTTTATCTAAGAGACATAGTTCAATCCACTTGATACAATTTTGGTTAACGAGTATACCACAAGTCCTTGTACTATACTAACGGTTCATTTTAATCCTTCTTTTATAAAAAAGAACATTTTAATTCATATATTATATCCAAAAGTTTATTTTAGCCCGTCTATTGTGAAAGAGACATTTTAGTTCTTGTATACTTGAAAAGTGAATATTTTAGTCTAAAATTTTTAAGTTATAATTGATTAACTTAAATATTTTAGTTTAAACACCTTTTTAGTCCTTTTCAATTTTGAAATTAATTAAATTGATCCATCTTAAAAAGAGATTGATTTTTTAGGTGGACATTTTAAAAATGAGTAAATAAGAACGGTCTACGAGAGTTGACATTTTTCGCCAGTACACGACACATTTCCAATTGTGATTGAAAATTAAATTAAATTAAAGAAACCAAAAAATATATTATTTTATAAAAAATCATAATCTTGATTTTCTTTTGAAAATTTTAATGAAAATTTAAGTTCTGTTTATAACTTTTGTATCATCTTTTTAATTGAACCCGTACTCTTACTACAAATCTAAAAATCCTAAGAAAATTCAATGTGCATTTTTCCAATTAAACATTTTAAATATGCTTTTTATGTTTTAGCTTGTAATTGTAATATTATTGAGAGTGGACACAAAAAAGTTTGGAGTTAAAATATAAATTAATTTTGCATTTAAATTTCATAAGTGTTTAAATTTTTATGTAAATTTTTATAAAATAATATTTCTTGAGAAATTAATTTATCCAAGTTTAAAACTAAGAGCGATCTAAAGAGTGTTTAAACCAAAATATTTAAGTCAACTAAGAATATCTTTAGCGTTTTAAAACGTACAAGGACAAAAAATATTAACTTCTATTAAATGTAAATGACTCAAATGTTTTTTTATAGCAGAAGGACTAAAATAAACTTTAATTATAGTACATGGAGTAAAATGTTCTGTTTTATAATAGATCGACTAAAACGAATTTTAAATATAGTAAAAGGATTTCTATTATACTTTAACCTACACTTTTAAGGTGGTGATCCAATATAATTTAAATATAAATTGTGTTGGACTTATTCAGAATTAGTTATATTTGATGATAAAGCTTTGGACTTTTTGAGTTGGATCAAATCCCACTGACGCCAAAATGCATGCTTTATTCTTTCTTCGGTTTTACACGTGGATCACTGATTGAAATTAAAAATGAAAAAAATTAAAAATGTCAAAGTTTATACCAAATATATAGATTATCCATGAATCTACTTATAAACTAAAATATACCATATTGGCCGCATTATTGGATCTTCGCTACAAATCCACTTGGATAACATAAACAAATTTAATTTAAATAATTGTTTACGTGAATGAAAAGGTTAACCTTATAGAATATTCCACTGTTGACTTAAATCCACTTGGATAATATAAACAAATTTAATTTAAATAATTGTTTACGTGAATGAAAAGGTTAAACTTATAGTATATTCTATTGTTGACTTTGTCTAGAATTTAATTTAATTATCTGCCAAATAAAGAGTATAGAGTTTGATTCATCTTTTCGTTGGAATAATATATAAGAGTCCGTAAAATCGTACATACTTAAACACTTTATATCTTTCAATTTGGTTGGTAAAAGGTCTTAATGATTTTTTTAACGTCCTATTCTACTCATATCTATTTGTATCCCTTGAAAATAACTCTGCTTTTTTTAATATGCTAGTGTAATTACAAGGTAATATCTGTTCAATTTTTTTTAGTCTTTTAAACACACACATCGTACACACGTGGTGCTTGAACCTGAGTTATTCGGATGAATAACACCATCCTTTACCACTGAGACAACTCTACGGGTTAAAAATAACTCTATTTTAAACTCAAATTATTGCGGGAAAATAAATCAACCTATATTATTGAGACTATTTATTAATTTTTTTAAAATATTTAAATATCGAACAAATAAATATATAAAAAATGCTGACACTTTGAATATGTAAGCCATGAATAATCCATATACAATGTATTGGAATTTCATTCTAGGAAACAAAAAAGTACAATTTGACTGAAAGGGTACCTTTGTCTTTTAAGGTTCATAATTAATTAACTTAAGACATGTCAACTGTTTCCATGATGCAATGGACAGAAATAATTGTTGAAATGAGTTTTTTATTTATAATTACATTTTGATTATAATATTTAGATCCACTAATTGTTCAGGTAATTAATGATGTTAAAATTATTTTATTTTAAATGAATTAGTATTCTAACATTTGTTATGAAAATATAACACCTCTCTACTTAATAAAAAAACTATGATATATTTTTCTCCTTTCACTTATTAAAAAAGAAAAGAAAACTATGATATACTGATGATCTCTACATACATGGTTCAATTCCGAGTTATCATTCCATTCCCCTTATAAAAGAAAAAAAAAAACACGACATGGTATATGTATGGAATTATAAATGAATATTCCTATTTGCAAGGGTGGCAATAAGGGTTGACAAACCGTCTTATTTTTTCTAATATGTTAATTGTATTATATATTCTCAAATTATGATTTTTATATTAAATTAATTATTAGATTTTTTATTGTTTTGATTTCTTTTATAATTTGTGTACTAGTTTTAAATTTGTCCCCATACTTTTGAACATTTTAATTTCATCACAATATTATCATTCATGTCACGTTATATCATACATAATACACATCAATGTTTACATGAAAATTAATAATTTTTATAATAATTTTATTAACATGAGATATGATTAGCATACACTGGTAATGTGATGATAGAATTACAAGGTTTAGAAGTATGAGGACCAATTTAGAATGAGGGTTATAATTTTTGGGATGAAATATGACTTTCAAAATTTTAGAGACTAATTTAAAATAAAAGTTACAATTTAAGGAAAAATTAAAATATTCAAAAATTTGAAGATTAATTTAAAATAAATATCATAATTTTTTTGAGATGTTAACTCTCTAAATGAGAAATTTTGATTTTAAGTCACTTTAAAACATGCTAATACAAATGAAAATAATTACCTTTTCCCAAAAAATGATAATTTCAGACAATAATAAAAATCTATTTTAATTTTTAAAATATTATGATTTAGCTATAGCCTCCTAAAAGTCTTGTCTATTTGTGCAAACATAAATTACATACAGGATTTATTAGGACTAAGTGGTAAGATAGTATTAATTTCATTCATGCTCATGATTCGATAATATATACTAGATTTGTTTTTTAATAGATATATACTAGATTTTGTCCCGTTACAATGTGTGGATAAAAATAGTTTATATAAGTTTCTATTAAAAATATTTATAATTAACCCATTTTATGTAGTTTTTGATTGTTGTGTGAAATTAAAATCATTAAACCTGCGTGAACCCGTGAATTGGTTCCAGTGGTAAAGAATGATGTATTTCAACCAAGTGACCCATGTTTCAGCACCATGTGTGCACGGTGTGTGTGCTTTATTAAAGGGCTAAGAAAATTGAACAGATACTACCTTATAATCACACCAGCGTATTTAGACAAAATCATTAAACATGCGTTGCTCTTGTAGGGTTTTTCTTACCTAGCCGCTCTCTTTCAAATCTCTGCAGCCTGCACCTTTGATTTTATTCTTTTGATTGGTGATCGGCAATTAATCTTAGTATTGGTTGTCGACCACCATATCTATTATTTTACTTATTTTTTTTCTTGTTTTTTCATATTTTAATAAGAATCTCTGCCTTTGTGGCACGCCTTTCCTCTGTCCTCGTGACACGTTTTCTTTGATTTTTTGTGGTTCGTTTCATCTGTCATTGTGGCATGATTTTCAACATATCTTAGTGGCCAGTTGGCGCTCGTAAACATATCTTCACGACGCTAATCTCTTATTATGATTCTGTCGGTGGTCTTAGAAAGATGGATCCCCACTCGGTTGATGGTTGGATGTCGATGTAATAAGACCTGGGTAGCGGAGCAATCTGCCTGATAGCTTGGTTCACTCACCACTCATTTTCCACCCCGTAAAGTGTCTCATTTGGATAGAGACAAGGAGATTCATAAAGAATTTTGAACTTTGGCATGCTAATCTCGATGGAAGTGTCTATATTTCTTTGCACTATTGTAACAAAATTTTAGTGGACTTGTCCCTTTTTTTATACATTGTATTAGATTATCTTTCATGGTGATAATAGAATTCAGATGTCATTATTTCAAAAAAAAAATCATTAAACCTGTTGTTAGAATGTAGTTAGTTGGAAATTAGTTTCAATTAGTTTGTTACCTGTTAAGCGTTAATTAGATGGTTTGGGCCATTATAGATGTTAATGTTTGGGTTATAAATACAAAATATTGTAATGGGTGTTGTACCTCAATCAATTTCATTTTCTAAAAAATACCTTTTTTATTTCTCCAACGCTAACCACCGTTTACCTTCCTCATTCACACTCACCATCGTTCATCACTATCTCCGGCAACCATGCCTGAATTCTCACATGGTATCATTCGCCATCAACGGTCCTGATGTCCTGATCCACTCCGTTGCTGCCGTTTCAGATCTATCGTTGTTTCTTGGTTTCATTATAGCGCCGTTTTGCCTCCTTCCCGACGATCTTGATACCGCCTCCTCAATCAGCGATCAATTGTGTTTCTCGTTTCCGTCCGTTGCTTCCTTTTTTGATTTAGTTACATTTTTTGATTTCATCATCAGCAATCCTACTGTCGTGGCTCAGATCTGTCATGGTTTAATCCTCATCTCCACTATCGATCATGATCAGATCTGATTTGTGCTTTTTGTTTTCGATCTTAATTTCTTGTTCACTAAATCAATTCCATTTTGCTTCCGAGTCTCATTTGCCGATCTGCTAACAAGTCTTATCAATCCATCTACAGTTACAACCCTTGATATTTCAGTTTCGAATATCATCAATTTGCTTCTCATATGTGGTTCTATTGCATCACAGTTTTTTTTTCTGGTGAGATATTTCAATCTGTTTCTTGCTAGATTGTCATCTGATATAGATCTCTACAATGCTCAACATATTTTCAAATTCATTCATTGATCTGATTTCTTTCCATTAATTGAGGATTATAGTTATTTGATTTCTGAAATTGGTGCCTTGATTATTGTGATTTGCTGATAATTTGAGAGGTTTGTCATAGTGGTTTCCATCTGTTGTGTGACCCTTGATTAATTGGTTTCCATATTGGATTTTGGTGATTTTGGGTTGTCTAAATCAGTTGAATTCTTCTGCTGAGATGTTACAGTTTCTTGAGTTGAGTGTTGGTTCATTCAGTAAATATGTGTTTTCTCTTAACATCAAGACTACAATATGATTAGGAGGTGCAACAATATTTTAGATTTGGTTCTGATATGGCATGGTTCTATGGCAACTGCTTGGATTTATTGGTAAAGATTGGAGCATTTATGGTTCCTTGGATTTTTTGTTTAGTTTTGTTTTACTGCTCATAGTCATAATGGTTGAGTACAAGGTGCTTGTTAAGAGTTCTTACCTGAGGCATTGGTTTCTCTCACATGTGATGTGTTTGAGGGTTGGCTTGAAGTTGATCATGGAAGCAGAGAATGATATGATGTGTTGAATAGTTTTATTGCTTCATTTAACTTGTTTTATTTTCGTCATAGTTCGGGTATTGCCTTCGGTTTCAAGTACATTGTCAAATAGTACAGATGTACATGGTTGATCAGTTGTTCAATGAAAGGAAAATACAACAATATTGATCAAGAAGAAAAGAAAGAAAGCTGAAACAAGTTTCTTTCGTGTACACTGCGCAAATAACAGATGCACATAGCAAATCAGATGTACAAGAAAAGGAAGATGCATAGATACTGATTCTGTCATTACCAGCTTTTAAAAGCTGAAAAATATTCAAGTGAAAGATAAGAAGGATGAGAAAGAAGAGCAAGGAAAGATATATGCTTGAGTGAAGAAGATGAAGAAGAACTTATTTTGTTGATCAACCGTTCAAGGAAAGATAAAAACAAAGATTGATCAAGCTATTATCAACTTTTAAAAGCTGAGATTATATAATCAAATAATAAGATGAATGAAGAAAGGAGAACAAGGAAAAAAAGAGTTCAAAGAAGAAAAAGAAGAATGAAGAAAGGAAAAATTACTTGAATCTTGTGTTCATGTTTCGTTCACTCTTTAATTTGAAGAAGATTGAAGATTGAATTTTCAGAAGAAAAGAAGAAATAGGGTGAATGTTAGAATGTAGTTAGTTGGAAATTAGTTTCAATTAGTTTGTTACCTGTTAAGTATTAATTAGATGGTTTGGGCCATTATAGACTGTTAATGTTTGGGTTATAAATACAAAATATTATAATGGGTGCTGTACCCCAATCAATTTCATTTTCTAAAAAATACATTTGTTATTTCTCCAACGCTAATCACCGTTTACATTCCTCATTCACACTCACCATCGTTCATCATTATCTCCGGCAACCATGCCTGAATTCTCACACCTACAAGATAAATTGAAAGAATTTAGGATCAGGTTGTATTCAGAAAAAAAAGAAAGAAAGAAAAAGGAGGTACGTGGTTGCAAACGCTTTTTTAAATATACTAGATTATATTCAATGTGATAGGATTATAAAGGTATAACACCGCAAATATTGAAAGTTCAATGTGTAAAAATAAATACAATAAAGTTCTAAGGGTGTGAAAGACATTAAAATACAAAACCTATGACTTTCAGAAGGACTTGAATAAACTTTTGAATGAAATCAAGCAAACAACTATTTTGACCACAATGCTTTATGAAGAAAACAAATTCTTCCGCTACTTGTTCTTAGCATATCAGCACAACCACAAAAGAGAATCATAAGCATATACAGATCGACCTCTTTTGCTAACAAAAAAATGCTTGTTGATACTTGTGACCCGAACGCTAAATTTCAAAAGACAAACTACAACTTCTATAAAAAGAAAAGGAACTGCCATAAAAGCAGATGTGATATAAAACTGGAAATGCAAAAAAAAAAAAACAAGAAAAAACTTGAAAAAACAAAGTATTCATAAACAAAGATGAATTTTATTTATATACAAAACCAACAAAACAGCCAAGGTCATCACCAGCAAAGAAGAAATACAAAAAAAAAAAAGAAAATTTTTGAAGAACTTAAAAAAAATTGTAACCGCTACAGAGCAAATGAGAGTTGTTAGTTAAGTCTTAAAATTATTTTTATACATAAATGTTTGGTTTAAACATTGTTGCAAGCAATTAATTAATTGTCTTAGATCCTAGTAATATTAATTAATATTATTAATAAATAGTTGATTTTCTAGAAACTATTGTTTGAATTCCAAAATACCTACTGTGTTTTATTTGCTTTGTTTTTTTTCCTGAACATGAGTATGCTAATTTTATTAAAAGAGGAAAAAATCTAAAATACAATAAAAGTTTACAACTTAGGTAAAAAAATTGATCTGGACATATTCTTAAAAAAAATAAAAACTAACGTCTCTAGATCATAAACTTGATCATATAAAGAAAAGGTACAAACCCCAACTCAAAGGCTCAAAACAAAAAGATACAAAATCACCAAAGTTCGACGATGAAAGATAAAAACCAACAACAAACAACATTAAAAAATACATATTATAATAATAAGGCACGTTGACCGCACAAGTCATTACCACAACTCAATCGCGAACAAGAGCGATGACTACGAGCTTGTATCTAAATTTAGTTTGAGGGTCCAAAATAGGGAGATCAACAAGATAATCAAAATAGCACCATATTGATCAGTCATGGCAAAGTACAATCTAACCCTAATAGAAAAACAAATGAAAAAAGAAGCGGCCAAGCAACCGATTTGTAATGATCTAAATTTCGAGTTTTGCAAAATTGGGCCTCACACCTAATTAATTTGGGCCTTATGGTTGGGAGCCCAAATCTAAGATAGTGGGTTTGGGTTATTTAGCAGATAAAATAAAAGAAGATAAGAAATGAGTGGACAATGTTAATTAAAAAGGTGGCTAGTAATTGATGGAGAGAGAGGATGTTAGAATGGATAAGAGGAAGGGATATTTTAGAGGGAGAGAAAAAGGAGGGAAAAAGTAAATACAGAGATTTTGAACTCTGACCTATCGTCGACGAAGTTGCCGTAAGGGTCACCACCGGTACCATTAGACATAGATTGCCGAGAGGAATCGGCCGATAGTAGCTGTCGAAGCCACCATTTGCCGGAGTGAGGAAGAAGAAGCTTCGAAGGAGCTGATTCGACAAGTTTTAGCCGTTATTGTCGCAAACAAAAGCCACCAGCGTGCTCACCGACTGGAGTACTACGGATCTAGAGTTGGCCGCTGCTGTCCGGCCACAGGAAGGCCTCTCAAGCACCCTCACATGCCGCCGATGAGGGTGGGTGAGGATCGACCCAAGCGGGTGCACCATGCTGTGGTGCGCCGCACAACCACGAATCTGGCACATCCATGTGCATGTGCACTCTCCCATACAAGAGTAAGCCCCGTGCGTGCACCATCTTCCCCACGCACCTGCGCACACTAGATCACAAATCTATGGTGCATCTAGCTTACCATGGAGAGAGAGGGTGTTAGAATGGGTAAGAGGAAGGGATATTTTAGAGAGAGAGAAAAAGTAAATACAGAGATTTTGAACTCTGACATATCGCCGACGAAGTTGGCGTAAGGGTCACCACCGATACCATTAGACATAGATTATCGAGAGGAATCTGTCGATAGTAGCCGTCGAAGCCACCGTTTGCCAGAGTGAGGAAGAAGAAGTTTCGAAGGAGCTGATTTGACAAGTTTTAGCCGTTATTGTCGCAAACAGAAGCCACTAGCGTGCTCACCGACTAGAGTACTACGGATCTAGAGTTGGCCGCTGCTGTCCGGCCACAGGAAAGCCTCCCAAGCACCCTCACATGCCGTCGATGAGGGTGGGTGTGGATCGACCCAAGCGGGTGCACCATGCTATGGTGCACCGCACAACCACGAATCTGGCACATCCAGGTGCACGTGCACTCTCCCATACAAGAGTAAGCCCCATGGGTGCACCATTTTCCCCACGCACCTGCGCACACTAGATCACAAATCTATGGTGCACCAAGCTTACCATGCACCGCGCTGCACTAGACCACTAGGTTGTTGACCAGGCCATTGACCGGCCGTTGACTTTTTCTAGGGGACCCTTCCCGAGGGTTTCTTGACGTTTTGAATCGGTTGGAGTTGTTCGTTTCGCCAAAGTTGAACTCGATAAGATATTTTTACGCATCCGAGCTTAGGAATTGAATAGGGGTTGTATGAATTTAATATGTTTTCGTATTCATTTTTATATTAAGGATATTCGAGTTTGGATATCGGATCAAGTGAAGCAACCGAGAAATTTATACGAGGATTTGTCGCTCTAGCTTAAGGTTAGTACACCTCGAACTCCTATTGCTTTATGAGCAACATAAATGTGATTACTTTGTGTGTTAGTATCTGCAAATTAGGTAGACGATGAATATGCATGATTGGTGACTGATAGTATGGGATTCAATATTTATAAGATGCACAATGATATTGTGAATATAATGAGACTCATAGAGGCTTTAGAGACCGTTTAGGGTCGTTGGAGATGCCGTATGATTTTATTGAATTGGTTAATTATTATAATTCTTTGTATGCTTGTTCGAATAGATTTACATGATTTGATGGAAGTTATGCTCAAAAGATAAATACTCGATTAAATGATTATGGAATCGGTAATTAAATTAAGGGTAAACTATACAGATGACCACTAAACTATAGGTTTGGTGTCAAAATGACCACTATATTATTTTTTGCCTCAAATGCACCACACAACTATTTAAATGGTTCCATTTTAGCCACACGCCGTTAAAAAAAGGAAAAAGTTGACGGAACTGTTAAAAAATTGGTATAATTACACATTTGGTCCTCTATATTTATACAATATATTAATTTAGTCCTAATTTTAATCTAATAAAATAAATTAATTATTCAATAAGATGGTGACACGTGTCACCACCTTATTGGGGGATTTTAATTATTTTTATTTAACTAAATTAATTAATTTCCCCCTCCAATCAGGTGGTGACACGTGTCACCCTGATTGGAGTAGGAAAAATGAAAACTAAGAAACTACCCTTGGTAGGAATCGAACCTAGGACCTTAAGGGTGTAGCGCGCACAAGTTTGCCACTGAGCTAAACATACACTTGTGATATGTAATACTAATAATAATATATGGGTTATACATATGGAGAAAGAAAAATCATCCTTCACTATTTCTGATACACCCACCCACTTCCAAAATTAAGAGACGAACAAAGCACAAACAAGCAAAGTTCAAAAGAAAATCCTTCACTGTAAATTCAAGAAGTGCTTAAGCACTGTAAATCCTGCATGTGAAGAGGTATATCGTTAACATTGCTGAATGAATTAGACTGCGTTTTTTTCATTTATTCTTACTAGTTTTTATTGGTTGCTAGGTTCGAACCCTTAAACTGAAAGAGATAATGAAGAAAATTCTTTATCTGGGGAATACATTGAACCAAGGAACTGCAAGGGGTAACCGATATAGTCCTTTTGGTTTCAATCATTGATGCCACAATTGCTTACCAATAAAATATTATGTAGAGGAGATTTACTAGATAAACTGTGTAATTTATGTTTGTCTAGATTCATAAGCATGTGAATAATACTTGCTTTGATATTTGCCTGCACTGTTGCAAGTGATGGTAAGTACAATATTTTGGGCATCATTCCACCTCTTGAACTGGAAATCTAGTTAGTATGTGTAGTCCTCAGGGTGTAGTCTGTAGTATTTGAAAGTCTACTTACCACTGCTGAATTCTAATTGATGCTATCAGATGCTATTACAGCTACTTTATTAACCTCACATGGCTTGAATATCAGAGAAATAGTGAAGGATGTTCTTCTGAACTTTGCTTGTTTGTGCTTTGTTCGTCTCTTAATTTTGGAAGTGGCTGGGTGTATCAGAAATAGTGAAGGATGTTTTTTCTTTCTCCATATGTATAACCCATATATTATTATTAGTATTGCATATTACAAGTATATGCTTGGCTCAATGGTAAACTTGTGTGCGCTACAGCCCCAAGGTCCCAAGTTCAATTCCTACCAAGGGTAATTCCTTGGTTTTCATTTTCCTACTCCAATCAGGGTGACACGTGTCACCATCTTATTAAATAATTAATTTATTTTATTAGATTAAAATTAGGACTAAATTGATCTATTGTATGAATATAGAGGACCAAATGTGTAATTATATCCATTTTTTAATAGTTCTGTCAACTTTTTCATTTTTTAACGGCGTGTGTCTAAAATGGAACCATTTAAATAGTTGTGTGGTGCATTTGCGGCAAAAAATAATATAGTGGTCATTTTGACACCAAACCCATAGTTCAATGGTCATCTGTGTAGTTTACCCTTAAATTAATTGGGTGAATACGTTAGTAAACCAAATCTAATGACTTTCATAAGCTTTAGGGATCGAATAAAGTGTAATAAAATCGTAATCCAAGGAAAAGGTACGAACCCGTGAATAGGGTATCGGTATGAGCTTTTGCCGTACCAATATGCGTCTGAGGGCTGCATCGGTACAAGTTAACCTGTACCGTTACTTGTGGAGATTAAGGGTTTCCATAAGCTATTTTAGTATCGGTACACATGTGAGTATTGGCACCCAAGGGTATAGTGTCGATACTCGTGTTCGAGTACTGGAGCCCATTGAATGAGATACACCTCGAACTCCTATTGCTTCATGAGTATCATAAATGTGATTACTTTGTGTGTTAGTATATGCAAATTAAGTAGACTATTAATATGAATGTTTGATGGTCGATAGTATGAGACTCGATATTTATGAGATGCACGATGATTTTGTGAATATAATGAGACTCATGGAGGGTTTAGAGACCGTTTAGGGTCGTTGGAGATGTCGTATGATTTTATTGATTTGGTTGATAATTGTAATGCTTTGTATGGTTTTTCGAATAGATTTACATGATTTGATGGAAGTTATGTTCAAGAGATAAATACTCGATTAAATGATTATAGAATCGGTAATTAATTTTAATTGGGTGAATGTGTTAGTAAACCAACTCTAATGAATTTCATAAGCTTTAGGGATCGAATAAAGTGTAGTAAAATTGTATTTCAAGGAAATGGTACGAACTCATAAATAGGGTATCGGTACGAGCATTGGCCGTACCAGTATACAATTGGGGGCCGCAACAGTACATGTTAACATGTACCGATACTTGTGGAAATTAAGGATTTCCATAAGCTATTTTAGTATCGGTACATGTGTGAGTACCGGTACCCGGGGGTATCGTGTCGATACTCGTGTTCGAGTACTGGTACCCACTGAACGAGATAAACTTTAATGCTAATGAAGAAATGAGAAATTGACGCAGTATATAAATGAGGCGACATTGATTGACAAGATAATTAAGGTGAATGATTAATGTACTCTTCCATAATGTATTAACAAGTTGGTAAACTTAATTGGGTGACTTGTTGTAATAGAGATAATAGGAGTTCCTTGGTGGATCGAGTTATGTTGTGTGCCGTATAGTAATTGTGTTGATGTTGTGTGCGGTTTGGACACTTGGTTGGTAGAGTCGCATTTGATTGATGGGATCCGGATACCTAGAGAAAGAGTGTTGCAACACTATGGTTAGAGATGCCGAATGCACGTTACCGACGTTGTGTGATATCGGGTGTCATTCGATGATACTCGAGGAGAGATCCCGAGTATGGGTGCATGTTTCCGAGGTTGTATGACATCAGGCCTCACCTAGAGAGAGTATACGTTCTCGAGGCTTTGTGACAGTGGTCTCACTCAGAGTGTACGTTCCCAAGACTGTGTGACACCAGGCCTCACTCCAGGTTTGTAGTTATGACATTGTGTGTTTCGCTCAAATGATCTGGTGAGATCCTGAGTAGGATTGGGCCTTGTGAGCCATGTATGATGTTTTGTTATGATGAGAGCATGTGTTTAGGTGACTAGTGGTAGCGCCACATGTTTATTTATCTCTTCTTATTGCTCGTACAAGCTTGCATGCTCATGTTTATGATTTGCATGAGGTATAGTAGAATAGATGTGTACCATTGAGCTTTGAAAGCTCAGCGCTCGGAATCGTTATTTCCGTGCGTAGGTTGATCGTCAGATCGTAGGTTCGAGGAGCACTAGCAGTAAGAGATTCCAGCATATGGAGGTTTTCAGAGTACGATACTTGTATTTAGTGGGCTATGTATTAATAGGACCTTACATGCTCAAGTCTGTAATTCTTACTTTTGAAATTGTATTAATCAAGTCAAATGTTTAAATGTTTTAAATTTAAAGTGTAGCTCCTTTGTAACGATTTAAATTGTTTATCTATGTTTTTAACTTTTGGATCTAAATATTTTGGAAATACCTTGTTGGACTAAATCTATTTGCAACTTTTATAGTTTTGGGTTGGGCTTGAGGCCCAAATATGTAATCCGGGTCGAGGGCGTTACACGATTAAGAGACAAAAAGCGTGCCAAAAGACAAAGGATACATACCAAAAGATAGAGAAATATGTGTCACAAGCAAGTATTATTAAATTCAAAAACTAGAAAATAAAGAACAAAACAAAGAAAAAGAAGATTATCAAAGGTCGACAACCGGTACTAAATATTACGTTATCGCCTATCACGTAAAGATGAAAATAAAGAAAAAATTGTATGTACCTGAGGGAAAATGAAAGAGACGGCGGCTCACTTTCTTCTTCTTTTCTGTTTTGAGCACAACACATTTTTTTGGTAGTTATTTGCTTTGTTTTCAAATTAACAAAATTGCAAATTGAATGATTTCTTTATATTGTGTTAACAGTTTTTTTAAATATTTATATTTTTGAATTTTAAGAAAAATAAGCAATGGAATTAAAAACACAATAAAAATGTAAGTTACAACGATAAATTCCATTGAAAACTAAAACTAAATAATATATTGAGACATTTATTCAAATAAATATTTTCTTATGTTATTCGTATAACTTTATTATACATATTTTTTATTGAAAAAAATGTATCCATTATTCTTTAATGTTAGCATTCAACGCTTTATCATTTCTCACAAAACGAATAATAAAGAATAATCTTGATCTCATTTTGTATATTGGTTCAATTTTTAAACATATTTGTCGAGTCAGCTTTAGCTTGAATGACATTGTGTATGTGCCGGGAAATCTTAGGTTTATATATAAGTGCAGTTGTCTCTGGCTTAAAAAATTTAAGGTATCCATAATTTAAATATTGTAATTTATATAAATATTCATGCAATCGAAGAGGCAAGAGATTAAAATACTACATGAAAAATACTCTTATCTCTCTATTTTTATCGCTTCTTTGTTCTGACCACTATACTGTCTGCGGCTATCCGCCCCAAATCAACTTGATAAACCATCTATATCCGCCTCAAACTACCTTGCTCCTTCTCTTTACCTCCCTTGTCTAGTGTCTTGTAATTTAGGCATCAACAAATTGTAAGAACAATAATAAAATATTACATTATCATATTTATATAAAAGAGTGTGACTACGTCCTTGATGGATGGGTAAAAATAAAAAATAATTGTAAGAACAATGAAATGACGTGGACTGCACACATTAATTAATACTATATGATTTGGGTTGCAATCATTAAGTATATTAAAATTAATCGCTGCACTCAATAATTGGTCTCTAAAATTCAAGTTTTTTTTTTGAAAATATATACTGAAGCATCTTACTTATCAATATTATATACAAACATGACTGCTTCCATATACAGAAATGATAAAACAATCCGAGATTATCCTTTCGATAAATCAATGGGTCCTAACGCTTGCACTTCAATGTGCGCATAATATCATATTTGAAATGGTATTTTTAATAAATTTAAAAGATAGAATGCAGAAGAAATAAAAATAATTTACTAAATAAAACTTAATCATTATGTGATATATGACGAATTTAAGAGATATTTCTTTATTATGATTAACTAAAGGATTTTTATTCAATACATTGGTGGTGAAAAAACGTCTAGTTTTTATGGTTTAGAGTCTAAAGTTAAAGATTTTGGTGTTTAAGGTTAGATATTAAGGTTTGATGATATTCTCTTTGTCTCACTCAATATGTTCAGTATTGACTTTTTAAAAGTTATTTTTTTTAACTTTGACAATAATTATTTTAAATATTTTAATTAATTAAATTTTATAAAAAATATATTTTTAAATTACTTGATTAAAGATTTCTACAACATATTTTTCACATTTTTATTAATAATAATTTTAAAGTAATAATGAGTCAAAGTTGAAAAAATTTGACCCAAAAAAGTCAATACGGGAGATATTGAATGGGACAGAAGAAATATATTTTATGATTTAAAGTTTAGAATGTAGGGGTTAGAGTTTAGGGCTGTAAAAGAGATATGACAGTTTTAAGAACCCGTTTGTGTAAAAAACTTTTCACTATTGGTGCATCAAATAATTACCCTTAATTAAATATGCTAATTTTTTGATGGGTTATACATACAATTATCTTATTGATTATAAAAATGAATACTTCCTCAATCCCATAAATTAGGTCACACGTTGACTTTTCACGTAGTTTAGAAAAATTAAGAAATATACGAATGATAATTATATACTTAAAAATTAAAATTTGATTCTAACGGAATATTATAAAAAAATTGAATTGTAAAAGTTATTGAATATTTGTAAAGGACAATATTCAGATACACAAAAAAGATAAATTTATTGGGACGAATAAAGTATAACACATCAAAGTCACAATAAGCAAAATTAATTAATATGCAATGTATTTATCGAAAAAATTTAGACCATAATTATTCTTAAAAAAATTACATATTACTAAAGCAAATTAAAATGAATTCGAAAAAAACTCGCATATAATTTTAAAATCGATGAAATTTAAAATTGTTATCCCTATGAACTGTCACCATGTGAACATCCCATGATGCGAACCTTCAGACATGCAGATGGTCAGTACAACCTCCTGCGAACATAACTTCTGGACGGTCACTAGCGACCACGTGTCGACACATGCAATCCATCAAGAACATAGCATACGAACGATCAGTAGCGACCACATGTGTCGCACGTGTCGACACACGTGGTCTCACTTGGTGACAAACTGATCTAGGTCATCACTTCTTAGGACGTCAAATCAATACCAATGCTACGATAACTCTCCATCGACAACTCTCTTAACCACTATAAATAGCCATGCAATAGAGAGCAAAGGCACGATCACTCTTCTTCATCCAAACCAAAACCAAAACATATCAGAATCACCTTTTACAACCATCAGGACCATCGTCCTTCCACCTTCTTATAGCGATGTTCACTTGACCAGTCAACAATAGGTGCAGTGAGCGTGAAACCAACACGCGACCTTTTGACTTTCAGATCTATAATTTTTAGTTCGATTTTAACTTAGAGTAGGAAAATGATGGGATATATGAAAGACGGTATAAATAGAAAGTAGGCATAGGATTTGAATGCAAACCCAGGTGTGACTCTTACTGTTGAGTGGATCAAATATTGATCAAAGCCAAGAGGGGGGTGAATTGGGTTTTTAAAATTTTGAAAGTGAAATAGAATGAATAAAAATGAAGAACAAGGCAATTATAGTGGTTCAAGTTCCAAATGAACTCTACATCCACTACCTTAGCTCCCACTAAGGATTTCCAACAATTTCACTAATTGATCTTCCCATTTTCTAGGCTTAGGAGGAAACCTTTATAAAACCGGTCAATTTTCTACCCAAAATTAACCAAACCCTCACTTGGTTACAAAGAAGAATTTGAAGGCAATAAGAATATCTCTCAATACAAATTTGCCCCTTTGAATACAAGCACTCAACCCAAATTGAAATACAAGATAAGAATTTCACTCAATACAATTTGGGATTTTACAAGAAATGAGAATTTAGGAACTTGAGCTTGGATTTTGTGTATGGATGTTTCTCTAGGATTTCAAAATTTCTTGTTGGTCTTCAATAGGTTTGTTTTTATACCTTCTCCATTAATTCTAACCATTTGGGTGGTTAAGGAATTGAATATAGCCGTTGGAACCCTCTCTTTCCACCATAAATGCACTTATGCAGCCTACCGTATCGGTACTCGAGGAAGCGTATCGATACATGTCTCAAAAAAGAAAGAGTTGTTGCACAAATATAAGAGAGGCGTATCGATACGCGTTCATGCGTATCGGTACAGGTTAGGGAACTGTTTCAATACGGGTAAGACCATACCGATGCAATTTTTCCAACATAGCTCACTGGAGGAAATCATATCGATACGAGTTATAGCGTATCGATACACATTAACCGCCACTTTAAAATTTGGTTACTTACCAACTGACAAGGCAATGGTCGAAATATTTAAAACTTCTAATTTTAAATTACTTTTAAACCGTATCGATACGGATGAGACCGTATCGGTACTCGATTCAAACTCCTTGTGATTTTATAGAGAGAGTGTATCGATACGGTAAGGGGCGTATCGAAACGTTTGTCTCTAGTAGCCAAGTTTTGAAAAAAGGTATCGATACGGTAAGAAGCGTATCGATACACATAGACGTTTTTGAGCAATTTGGCCTTGGAACACTTAGAAAATATTTTGGAGTTTGAGTTTTTCAAACTAGAGCAAAGCCTTGTCGATTTGAAACCTTTTGAGGGACTTAAAAATTCATTTCAAGTTTTACAATTTGGTTCTTAAAACACTTTATTATATCAAAATCAAACATAGGTTTTTCAATCTCCCCCTTTTTGATATAACAAAACCAAAGCTTAAAATTTTTAAGTCTTTTGAAAAACTTTTGAGAACAACTCCCCCTTAATGTTAGCTAGGTAAATTTTAAGATAAGTGAGCTTGTGAATTTCCCTCTCCCCCTTTTTGTTAAATAAAAAATAAGAGACATAGGCTATAAAGACATAATAATAAGCCAAGCAACATTGGATAGATAATCATAAAGTTCATAATTAAAGAAACATCAAACTTAAATCCAAACAAAAGAAATCAAAGCATAGGTTTTAAATGGTAAACGTAATCCTAAAAACATAAAACACAATGCATGAAAGTAAATCCTAAGATGACATGAATGATATGCAAAGACAAATCTAAGACTCGTCTCCATCACCATCACCATCACCATCGTCTTCATCTTCATCTTCATTGGAATCATCGTTCCTCTTTGATTTACGCCACTCATCACGGAAGGCCGTAAGAGAGATCTTCATCGAATTGTGCTCAGCCTCAATAGAAGAGATACGCTTCTCCACATTAGTCATGCAATCTTCTAAGCTTATGAAGTATGTATCAATGGCGGCAAACCCAGAATTCATGACTTGATCAATAGAACCAATTCCCGTGCGTAAGCTTGTGAATTGTTCATTAAGATAGGTCATGAGAGAATCTGTTGCGTGTAAAATAGTCTATCGCAATTGTAGTGCAAGTATACACGACGCAAGTAGTAAAGTGATACGAAGTATCGGATATCGTCTCCACAGGGATTGGGCTAATAGCTTCACCTAGATTCACTGCACGAAAGTAAAAGAAATATTTAAAAGAATTGTCACGAATATTAAAATAAAAACGTAAATAAAAGGAATTGAGATATCAAGATAGAGAGAATGGGCTGGTATTGAGTTGCTCAGTAGTGTAGGTATTGAATTGCTTAGGATCTCCAGTTCTGTCGTCGCACCCGTCGCCGACAGCACCTGTCGCAGCGTCTGTCCGTTAGCTGTCGCGGCAGCGAACACTAACTCCGTACTTCAAGCTTGGCAAGAATCCCAGATCTGCCTTGCCCTATCCCTAGGCACAAGTCTGTCGATGATCACGTCTTTGATGATACCTCCCGACGTGAATCGAAGGATGAACACCGATGTGTATGAATTCTTCTTTAGCCACTTAACCTCGCCTTATCCCTAAGCACGAGATGGTTCAACTATAAACTAGAGAACGCGCTTTTATCTCTTTCGTATACTTAACTCTCCCGATGCTAAGTAAATGGATAACCTCACAATGCTCTCCCGATGCTCTTGTAAGATATTAAAACCAAGATAAAAGAACTTGAAGTTTATTTTATTGAACTTGAAAAATCCTAAAACAAAGCAACCCTTGCAACTACTTTACAAAACAACCCGTAGCCCTAGGGGGAATTTAGAACATATCGGTGACAGGTAATCGGCAGGGTTTTGGTTTCGGTTATGGGGTAGTCGGCTATGCCCTAGGTTTAATCTATGCCCTTTATATAAGCTTTGGGCTCAAGTTATCTAAGGTAACAAGGATTACAACTTTAATTAAAAGTAAGACTCTAATAAAGATTAAATCTCTAAAGTATCCTACTTCCTAGCCGCCTCCTTGCTTTTAGGGATTTCCTCTCTTTTGAGCTTTGGCTTGACATATCTTTTGATCCGGGGCTTGGAAAATTATTTGGCTGCCACACGACAGATGAGCAGATTTTTCTCTATCCATCGATGTCCACTTCATTTTTCCTCTTCAATAATCTGCTGTCACCATGCTGTCGTGACGGGTCCATGACAGGTTCGTCTCCTTCAGCTGCTTGTTCAGTTCCGCCTTCCTGCTTATCTGCCCTTCGCCTGCCTTCATCGTCAACCAAGGCAGCTACCTGCAAAATACACCATCTTTTAGTAGAATCCGTGCCTTTTATATAATTGTGATATTTAATTGAAAACTAACCTAAATGCAATGCAATGATGCTTGAATGCGGCAGAAATATGGGTTAAAAGGGTGTAAATAATAGGACTTTTACACACTCAACACACCCCCAAACTCAAGTCTTTGCTTGCCCTCAAGCAATTAAACCTAAAGAAAAATGAATTTTTTTTTTGTGTTGGCTTTCAAAAAGTGAACTGTCCCTTACCCGTCGCTCATTCTCTATGGCGGCAGCAACCTGTCGGAAGGGTTAGGATCTGTCCGGAATCTCCCTATAGCTCTCGTGCAGTGTGTGCATGCTTGTGAACAGTTATATGCTAAGACCCTCTTAGTTTCACTAGAATATTCAACTTCTTAACTTGAATTTTATGCCAAAGTTTACTTTCTTTTAGAAGGCACATTTTCATGCTTTTTCTTCTATTTTCAAGCTAAGTTTTTCTAGAGCCAGTTTTGGGCACCTCTAGTTAGCTTCCTAGAGCCGGTTTCGGGCACCTCTAGGTTTATTTTTGATTTTTGCTAAACTTCTTTCCTAGAGCCAGTGTTAGGCACCTCTAGGGGCTTTTCAAGCTCTAAGCATCCTATTCTAGTTTGGCTAAAATAAGTCTAAGCAAGATAACAGTCACAAGAGTGTTTAAATTTTCAGAACTATAGAAAGGCTCTAAACTTTTCCTTAACCTGTCCTATAGATGCTGCCACGACAGAGACGTCATGACAGGTAAGTTAATTTCACAGTTTTAAGCCAACAGTTTAAATATTTTTTTTTTTAAAAAAGAAGAACTTAAAAAAAATTAACAAACTAATTAGACATAACAATTAAACAAAAGATGTGCTAAGGACTCCATTAAATATGGAGGGCTGCCACCCCCAAACTCGAGGGTTGCATTGCCCTCAATGCAAGATAACACTAAAAACAATTAAAGAAAAACATAAAAAAAAGAAAAGTACATCACAAATATATAAAGGCAGGCAGCAAATAAGAGAGGAAAAAGAAATAAAAACTTAAATTTTAAGTGCTGTCCTCATCACTGCTGCTGACGCGGATCTGATGGTAGCGTCTGCGTTGGGGTGGTGGCTGGGCAGGTTCCTGGGCAGGTGGATCAACATGTTCCTCGGCCTGTTGAGGTGCAGATTCCTCCTCCGGTTGGTGGACAGGGTCGTCAGCAGGTTGAAGGGCAGGTGGCTCCACTAGTCGAACATCAGAACTGCCGTTGCTATCCCAGCTGTTACTCGTGATGGCCTTGGACAGCATCCTCTTGTTGGCCACATGCTTGATACGCTTCACCCGTGTGAAGGCGCTGTCCAAGTTCCTCCGAACAAGGGGGCTGTCGTCAGTGGCAGCTCGCTTTGTTCCTCGAGGGGAGGTGTCTGCTGGTGGGCTGCCGGCTGCCGTCGGGGAAGGTGTGGAGGAGGCAGATTCTCCATGGGGAGAGACAGGTGGTGTGGGAGTAGGGGACGGGATATTGAAATAATGGGCGGGGAAGGTAGGGAAAAAGACATCCGAAAAATTCAAAGTATTGGTAATAAAGTTTACCGTGGCGTTGGAGAAGTCGCGGATGAATGTCATTAATCCCATCTGCCGCTCCTCTATCCTCAAGATGGCAGCTAAGATGTCGGCGTTCTGACCTGCCGGAGCGGTGTTGGTCGCAGCTTCTGGGGCAGGCTCGGTGGCAGGTTCATCGTCAGATTCAGCAGGTGGGGCGTTTGGATCGAGGGCGTTGAGGGGTGTTACGACGATGATCTCCATAAGGCTGGAGATGTTGCTGTCGGTCCAGCCGCTGCCCTTCTTGATTTTGTCTGAAGGGTCCTCCGGTACGGCAGCGCAGCGGCAGAGGGCCGTGATGGTGAAGGGCAGGCATAGACGTGAGTCCGTTCTGAAAGCACAATCGAGAATGCTTTCTCGCATGTACCTGCCCACGTTGATCGGCCTGTCATGCATGATAGAGTGGATGAGGGCAAGCCGCTGCCTGTTGACTGTCGTGTGGTGGGATGAGGGCAGGATACGCTTTTTAATAAAAGCGTTCCATAGTTTAGCCTCGGGGAGCAGCTGTGCCCGGTTGACGGAGTTGGGATTCTTTTTGCTGGTGCTCCATGTTGTGCCCCTTTCTGTCAATTCCCTCATGACAGCATCGTGGCCGGCAGCGTCGAGAGAGTCCCAAAACTGTTGATGAGCGTCGTCATTGGGGCCAAAGAAGAGGCCGAAGACATGATTGATGCTGCTGGCGGTAAAAGGGACTGTCACTCCTCTGACGGTGACAGATGTTGCCGTCTTGCTCTCGATCGCCGCATAGAACTCCCTTACCAGGGTGTCATTAAGCTCTGCCGGCTGCTCGGCAAAGTCTTCCCAGAGTTGCGCCGTGATAGCTTTCATGATGAACGGCCGGAGGCCAAAAAGAGGGGCATCTCTGTTGTAAATGAAGCTTCGTTCCTCCCAAAGTTCCTTGTTGGCGAACGGAGATGCTGCTGCGGAAGAGGAAGCGGCGGCAGCGTTCTGTCGGGTTTGTCGTGAAGACATGTTTGGTTGCAAGGGCTGAAAATGAAAGAAAAAAGATTAAACTAGAAGAGAATAGCAAGAGAGAAAATCTGAAGTGAGGAAAAATGAAAAGGAGAAGGGGTTTATATAGCTGTCGGGGGCTGCCCATTTAATGCCGCAACGGCAGGCGGGAATAACGGAGCGTCAGATTGAATGTTGCGTCTGACACGTCTGACGGACATTAATGCTGCGTCTGCCGCACGATTCTTCGTCTGCTGTGCGTCTGTTGACAGCCTGTCAACTCCGTCTGCGCCGGCAGCCGAAACGACATGTTATTATAAATGGACTTTATTTGGGCTGATGGATGGGCGGTGGGCTTGGGCCACTTCTTCTTTCTCACTTGCCTCCTTTATTTCCTAAAAACTGAAATTAAAAACAAAATATTATTAAAATAAATCTAATTTCTAATAAATAATATTAATAAAAATAAAAATAAAAATAAAAGAATTAGGTTAAATTAGGGATGCCTTGTGGGGCATCACCTAAAGTAACCACTTCCTGTATTCCTGGGGCTTCAGTCCCTTGATAGTGCTTGAGGCGTTGTCCATTGACTTTGAATTGGTGCCCGTCTTTTAATGATTGAATTGTAATGGCACCATGGGGGAAACTTGAATTACTTGAAATGGTCCAGACCATCTAGATTTGAGCTTCCCTGGAAAGAGTTTCAACCTCGAATTAAACAACAACACAAGCTGCCCTGGGCAGAACTGTCGCGGCAGCAACTTCTTGTCATGCCACTTCTTTGTTTTCTCCTTGTATATTCTTGCGTTGTCGTAGGCCATTGTCCGTATTTCCTCGATTTCATTCAAATCTAACAGCCTTTTCTGACCTGCCTTGTCCAAGTCCATGTTCACTGCCTTGATTGCCCAATATGCCTTGTGCTCTATCTCGACAGGCAGGTGACAGGTTTTCCCATAGATCAATCGAAATGGAGACATGCCCAATGGAGTCTTGAAAGCTGTCCTGTATGCCCATAATGCATCATTTAGAAGTAAAGACCAATCTTTCCTAGTTGGTTTGACCATTTTTTCAAGAATGTTCTTTACTTCCCTGTTGGAAATCTCAGCCTGTCCATTGGTCTGTGGGTGGTATGCTGTCGCGATCTTGTGCTTGACACCATATTTTCTCAAAGCGGCAGCAATTACCCTGTTGTCAAAATGTCTCCCTTCATCACTGATAATCGCCCTAGGGATGCCAAATCTAGAAAAAATGTTTTTGTGCAAAAACTTTTGGACTGTTTTGGCATCATTCTTTTGAGTTGCGATTGCTTCTACCCACTTGGAGACATAATCTACTGCTAGGAGGATGTAAAGATTTCCACATGAGGATGGAAACGGTCCCATAAAATCAATCCCCCATACGTCGAAGATCTCGACTTCTAGGATATTCTGCAGTGGCATCTCGTTTCTCCTTGAGATGTTACCTGTCCGCTGGCACCTGTCACAGTTTTTGTAAAATTCCTGTGCGTCCTTATACAGTGTCGGCCAGTAGAAACCTGACTGCAGCACCTTGGCAGCAGTTTTGTTGCCTCCTAAGTGTCCTCCATATTGTGAAGCATGACAGTGATGGAGAATGTCCTCTTGTTCTTCTTGTGGTATACATCTCCTTATAACCTGATCTGCGCATAATTTGAAAAGAAGAGGTTCGTCCCAATAATAATGTTTAACATCATTTTGAAACCTCTTCCTGGCTTGGTAAGTAAGATCAGAAGGTAATATTCCGCTAACTATAAAATTAACAAAATCAGCATACCAAGGAAGGTTAGAAGACTTACCTGCCGCCATGGCTGTCGCGACAGCTATTGCGGCAGCAAAGAGCTGTTCATCTGGGAAGGTCTCTAGTATGTGTGTCTCATCTACAGGTAGACTTTGTCCCAATTCCAACCTCGACAAGTGGTCTGCCACCTGATTTTCTGTCCCCTTTTTATCTTTGATTTCAAGGTCGAATTCTTGTAATAGCAAGATCCATCGTATCAACCTAGGTTTTGCATCCTTCTTTGCGAACAAGTATTTAAGAGCAGAATGATCGGTGTGCACTATTACCTTCGTTCCAAGTATGTAAGAACGAAACTTGTCGATGGAAAACACCACAGCTAACAGCTCCTTTTCTGTGGTGGTATAATTCACTTGGGCATCATTCAATGTTTTGCTGGCATAATATATGACATGAAACAACCTGTCCTTGCGCTGCCCAAGTGCTGCCCCGACAGCATAGTCACTAGCATCACACATAATTTCAAATGGCTGCGTCCAGTCTGGTGGCTGTACTATGGGGGCTGTCACTAGTTTTTCCTTTAGAACCTTGAATGCTTCAGTACATTCTTCATTAAAGTCAAAGGGTCGGTTCTGCTCTAAGAGATGACATAGGGGCTTCGTGATTTTTGAGAAATTTGCAATGAATCTCCTATAAAAACCAGCATGCCCTAGGAAACTCCTAATGCCCTTGACTGTGGTTGGCGGCGGCAGCTTCTCTATGACTTCAATTTTTGCCCTGTCGACTTCTATCCCACGGCAGCTAATCTTATGGCCTAAAACTATTCCCTCATCTACCATAAAATGGCATTTTTCCCAATTAAGAACAAGATTATCTTTTTCACATCTTTCAAGTACCTTTTGAAGGTTGCCAAGGCAGCTCTCAAAATCGTCTCCAAAGACAGAAAAATCATCCATGAAGATCTCAAGGAAGTCCTCTACCATGTCGGAGAATATTGCCATCATGCACCTTTGGAAGGTGGCAGGTGCGTTACAGAGTCCAAACGGCATCCTCCTGAATGCGTATGTTCCATAAGGGCATGTGAAAGTCGTTTTCTCTTGGTCCTCCGGTGCAATAGCAATTTGATTATATCCTGAATAACCATCAAGAAAACAATAGTAAGGTTTACCCGCTAATCTATCAAGCATTTGATCAATAAAGGGTAAAGGAAAGTGGTCTTTTCGGGTAGCTTTATTAAGCTTCCGATAGTCCATACAAACCCTCCTACCGGTCACAGTCCTGGTTGGGATTAACTCGTTGTTTTCATTGGTTATCACAGTCATGCCTCCTTTCTTGGGAACACATTGCACCGGGCTTACCCATTTGCTATCGGAGATGGCGTAGATGATACCAGCGTCTAACCATTTAATTATTTCTTTACGCACTACCTCCTTCATTGCAAGGTTTAACCGCCTTTGGGCATCAATAGTCGGCTTATGATCTTCCTCTAAGAGGATTTTGTGCATACAGATTGCCGGACTAATGCCCTGAATGTCTGCTATAGTCCATCCGATCGCCCTTTTGTGCTGCCTCAACATGTCGATCAGCTGTCGTTCCTGTTCCTGTGGCAGCTTAGCAGAGATGATTACGGGTAGTGTTTTATCACTACCAAGATAAGCATATTTAAGCTGCCCTGGCAGGGGCTTAAGTTCTAAGACAGGTGGTTCGACAGTAGATGGCTTTTGAATTAAATGGTTATCCGAAGTGTAATTTAAGGGTTCGAATAACTTACCTGGGCGATGGTCTAACCAATCTACCTCCTCATGACCTTCATTATCAGATATATCGGATTCAGAGGAGTTGCTGTCGTCGACGCTGTCGTCGTTATTGTCGTGACAGGCTTGTAAATGGCTGTCGCAGCAGTGACCAAATTTTGTATCTTGACAGCTCGACCTGATGCAGGGTTGATCAAAGGTCACCTCAATGATGGCCTTGCATTCTTCATCCACATCAGCATGTTTCATTGCTTGGAGAACATTCAACTTAATTTCTTGATCGTTTACGCGCATGGTGAGTTCTCCTTTTTCCACATCAATCAATGATCTTCCCGTGGCTAAGAAGGGTCGCCCTAGGATGACTGGTGCGTTCTCATCTGCCTCACAATCTAAAATAAGAAAGTCAGCAGGAAAAATAAGTTTATCCACTCTTACCAAGATGTCTTCAATTTTTCCCTCGGGGTGAACGTAAGAGCGGTCGGCTAACTGTAAGGTAACTGTCGTGGGCCGCGCCTTGCCAATACCTAGTTTCTGAAAAACAGATTTGGGCATTAGATTAACACTAGCACCAAGATCACATAATGCCTTACCCACAAATTTATCTCCGATTACGCAAGGGGTGGTTGTCGATGAAGAATACTCATGCAACCTTCTTGCATCCTTACCATTTCAAATTCCCCAAATTTAGATTTTTTAGACATGACATCCTTGAGAAATTTAGCATAACCGGGCATTTCCCTAACAGCATCTAGCAACGGAATGTTAATATGAACCTGTTTAAAAATATCATAAATCTTTTTAAGTTGAGATTCATGCTTAGCTTGCTGTATCCGTTGCGGAAAAGGTGGTGGAGGACGGTAATCAGCAATGCGTCCTTCCCACTGCATGCGAATCTGAGGACGATAATCTTCCTTTTTCTCCTCTGTCGCTTCTGTTGTCGTGACAGGCTCATCGGCAACAGTCTGTTTGTCACCTGTCGGGGCAGCTTCCTCGGCAGGTGTGTCCAAGGCAGGTTCTTTTTCTTTTTCAGTTTCTTTTTCCGGCCCTGGTAACTTTTTCCCACTCCTAGTAGTAATCGCCTTACATTGCTCATGAGGGGGAGTTCTAGCATTTTCAGTATTGCTAGGGAAACCTCCATTCTGCCGTGGCTTAATATGCTGCGACACCTGACCCATTTGTGTCTCTAGAGATTTCAAGGTGGCCTCATGGTTTGTCATTCTCATCTTAGTCTCATCCATAAAGTCTTCCGTTTTCTTGACAAACTTATTGATGTTATCCATATACGTGCCAGTCTGAGACATAAAGGTGGCCAGAGTCTGCTCCAATACACTACTCGTGGCAGGTGGTGGCTGCTGTTGTTGCTGAGGCGGCAGGTTCTGCGGCAGGTTTTGCGGCTGTGGCTGCTGTCGCGTCAACAATCTCGGTCCCCCCTGATTCTGATTATATGCTTGCGGATTTAGAGCATTGTTGGGGTTACTCCAGGAAAATTTGGGGTCTTTCCTCCAATTAGGGTTGTAATTGTTGGAATTGTAGTTTGGCTTGTAATTTCCAACATATTTTCCTTCTTCTATATTTATGGGGCACTCATCCCTACTATGATTTCCCTCACATGTAGCACAAACTTCCTCGACAGCAAACCCTCGTACTTCCTCTTCACTCAATAAGTGTTTCATGGCTTTAGTGAGGAATGCTACCTGAGATTTCATAGTGCTGTCGGCCTCATAATCCTTGACAGCAAGTACCCGTTTACCCCCTCTTCTAGCGGTTGGAAACTGCTCCTCATTCTTAGCCAGATGTTTCAAAACTTGCAGGGCCTCGTCCGGATCTTTATCCAATAATAGTCCATTCGCTGCAGAATCAATTCGAATGCGAGTTTGTAAGTTAGCAGCATTATAAAACTTAGTTACCTGATTCCAGACGGGGAATCCATGCATTGGGCAGTTTCGTAGAAGAGTTGTGAATCTGTCCCAGGCCTCGTGCATTGGCTCGTCATCTTCCTGTTGAAAAGTAGCAATTTCATTACGTAATCGCTCAGCTAAATGTGAAGGATTAAAACGAGACAAAAATTCACGAGTTAAATCTGCCCAAGTCATGATAGAACCCGGTGTAAGTTTATTCCACCAAGTTTTAGCTCTGTCCCTCAATGAATGGGGGAATAACCGAAGCCTCAGTATCTCCGGACTAACTCCTGGCAGTCTAAACGAACCACAGATCTCCTGGAACGTTTTGAGATGCTCCCTGGCATCTTCTGTCGCAGAACCACCAAACTGCCCGGCATTGTTGATCATACTAAACATGACAGGTTTAAGCTCGAAGTTGTCAACGTCAATATCCGGCAGCGTGGTCTCCAACTCTACATGATCGTTCAGCATGTAGTCACGACATGACCGTCGTCCACCTGCCGCGGGCGGGTCACCGACAAGCGGGATTTCTTCACCGGCAGGCTGATTTCGGGCCATCTGCTCTAGCTGTTCTTCAAGGTATTCGTTTCGGTCTAAGAGGTGGCGAATCTGTTTCTTGAGATTAAAGGAACGTTCAATCTCCGGATCTAATTTATACTCAGGATCTTCACCTCTTTTCGATCTGCGCATAAACAGGAAAACCTTGTGAAAAGCAAGAGTTTAAAAAAACACAAAAGAAAAATTAAAGAAAAGTAAAAATAAAAGTAAAAATAAAAACAAAAATAAAAACAAAAAGTGCAAAGAAAGAAAGGTGTAGTTATGTTGCCAATCCCCGGCAACGGCGCCAAAAACTTGTTGCGTGTAAAATAGTCTATCGCAATTGTAGTGCAAGTATACACGACGCAAGTAGTAAAGTGATACGAAGTATCGGATATCGTCTCCACAGGGATTGGGCTAATAGCTTCACCTAGATTCACTGCACGAAAGTAAAAGAAATATTTAAAAGAATTGTCACGAATATTAAAATAAAAACGTAAATAAAAGGAATTGAGATATCAAGATAGAGAGAATGGGCTGGTATTGAGTTGCTCAGTAGTGTAGGTATTGAATTGCTTAGGATCTCCAGTTCTGTCGACGCACCCGTCGCCGACAGCACCTGTCGCGGCGTCTGTCCGTTAGCTGTCGCGGCAGCGAACACTAACTCCGTACTTCAAGCTTGGCAAGAATCCCAGATCTGCCTTGCCCTATCCCTAGGCACAAGTCTGTCGATGATCACGTCTTTGATGATACCTCCCGGCGTGAATCGAAGGATGAACACCAATGTGTATGAATTCTTCTTTAGCCACTTAACCTCGCCTTATCCCTAAGCACGAGATGGTTCAACTATAAACTAGAGAACGCGCTTTTATCTCTTTCGTATACTTAACTCTCCCGATGCTAAGTAAATGGATAACCTCACAATGCTCTCCCGATGCTCTTGTAAGATATTAAAACCAAGATAAAAGAACTTGAAGTTTATTTTATTGAACTTGAAAAATCCTAAAACAAAGCAACCCTTGCAACTACTTTACAAAACAACCCGTAGCCCTAGGGGGAATTTAGAACATATCGGTGACAGGTAATCGGCAGGGTTTTGGTTTCGGTTATGGGGTAGTCGGCTATGCCCTAGGTTTAATCTATGCCCTTTATATAAGCTTTGGGCTCAAGTTATCTAAGGTAACAAGGATTACAACTTTAATTAAAAGTAAGACTCTAATAAAGATTAAATCTCTAAAGTATCCTACTTCCTAGCCGCCTCCTTGCTTTTAGGGATTTCCTCTCTTTTGAGCTTTGGCTTGACATATCTTTTGATCCGGGGCTTGGAAAATTATTTGGCTGCCACACGACAGACGAGCAGATTTTTCTCTATCCATCGATGTCCACTTCATTTTTCCTCTTCAATAATCTGCTGTCACCATGCTGTCGTGACGGGTCCATGACAGGTTCGTCTCCTTCAGCTGCTTGTTCAGTTCCGCCTTCCTGCTTATCTGCCCTTCGCCTGCCTTCATCGTCAACCAAGGCAGCTACCTGCAAAATACACCATCTTTTAGTAGAATCCGTGCCTTTTATATAATTGTGATATTTAATTGAAAACTAACCTAAATGCAATGCAATGATGCTTGAATGCGGCAGAAATATGGGTTAAAAGGGTGTAAATAATAGGACTTTTACACACTCAACAGAATCTATGGATGGAGGAGGAGGTGCTTGAGGAGCTACGGTAGGATTTGCAATCTCTTCGGGATTAGCATCACTAGGAAGCTCAGAAAGGCGAAGCCAATTACCATTAAAGTAATGAAACTTGCCCCGAGAAAGAGACCTCTCATCAATAGGATCGGTAAGACTTGTCGGATAGCCATGAGAGAAATCAATCTCCTTCTTAGTGAAAAAATAGCTCAAAGTAGTGCCATAGGTGAATGAAGTGACAAGAGAGGTGTGACGATGTTGCACGAGGAAGACAATCTTCGCAAACTTAATGCGAGCAAGGTTAGGTTGTTTCCTCTCGCGAAAGCATCTAATCCAAAAGTCATCTACTTGGCAGATTATTGAGTATTTTCCTCCGAAAGGCCTAAACCACGTGATCATCAAATGTAAGATGTGATCTTGAGCATTTAGAACGGTCACGGATCCCTCCAAAACATGTCCAAGAGCATTTTCATCATCAATACCCTTACCCTCAAAGCCAAAAACAACACAAAGGGCTTGTACATTGACAATAACCTTCTTGCCCATCGACGGTAATTTTCTTTCCCATGAGATAGGAATTAATGGTGTTGAGTTGTTAGGTGCTCGATTCTTTCAACCGATCTTGCTCACCAAGTGGTGGAGAGGTGGAATTTTGAATGGATGTGGTGTGGAAGCTAAAACAAAGATGACACAATGATTTTAGAGTGGTTCAACCTTCTAACCAAGGTCTACATCCACTACCTTAGCTTCCCACTAAGGATTTCCAATCAATCCACTATTGATTCGTCCCCTTTTCTAGGCTTAGGAGGAAACCCTTATACACCGATCAAGCTTTCTACCCAAAGCCTTGATCAAACCCTCTTTACAAGAGAAAAGAAATATGCAAACTTAAATCCCTCTAATAGGTATTTGTTTGCTCAATAATGCACTCACCCAAAACCTAAAACACTTGAGCAAATTTGACAATTTTGGCTCACTAGTGTTTGTCTATACAAGAATTGACAATTTAAGTACAAAGACACTTTTTGATCATTTGTTGATTGACAATTAAAGCATTAACCATATCTTGATGCTTGGAGGTCTCTTTTATACTCCTTGATGAGTTTATAGTCGTTACTAGCCGCTGGGGTTGAATTGGAGCCGTTGAAGACTTTATTTCCCACCATAAATGCAGTTCTACTGCTACCCGTATCGAAATGCTCGAACCCGTTTCGATACGCTCTTTAAGGAGAAAGAGCCATTGCAGTCTGATAAGCATCCGTATCGAAACGCCATGGGCCGTATCAAAACGCCTGTATCGAAACGCTAGGCACCATATCGAAATGCTATGCATTTAAAAGTTAGTTGGAAAATAGCTGTTAGGGTTTATGACCGTTATGGTCGATGCCACGTAGGCGTATCGAAACGACATAGCCCGTATCGAAACGCTGGGCAAAAACCTCATCTAGGGAAGACCCGTTTAAATACCAGTATCGAAACGTTTTTGCTACAGGAATACCCCGTATCGAAACACCTAACGGTGTTCTGAAACACTTGGACGATTTTGTGTAGTTTGGCTTTTTAAAACATGTAAAACCCTTTTGAAAACATTCCTAAACATTGTTTCAAGTTATTTGTACTTTGGAAGAAGTTTTGAATTCTTTTTAAACTAGTCCAAATCATTTTTCAATTATTATATCAAAACATTAGTTCTACATTCTCCCCCTTTTTGATATAATAAAACCAACTTGAAAAATTGTTTGGGATTCTCCCCCTTTAACTTTAAAATTGTGAATAAGAGATTAAAGATATGAAATCAAATAAAGCTCCCCCTTATTCATTTGAAAATTCAATTTTTCAAACCATTTCTCTCCCTTTTTGTTATATTAAAAAGAATTTAAAACATTAAGTTCAAAATAACTATAGAGGAAAAATTTGACAAAAATAAGAATTTGGTTTTAAAATGGCTCCCCCTTACTCAAAGCATCATAAAAATGTTAGTCCAACATATATGATCATCTAGTTGACATAAATAAAAATAAATCAAATAAAACAAAAGCAACTAGATTTTACCACACTTGAACTCAAGGGAGGATGTGAAGCCTTCTTTCTTCAAGTGTTTTTCCTTAGTGTGCATGGAGCTCCCCCTCATTAATTGGACTTGTTGATCACTCTCCATCACACCTAGCAAAAGACAATCAAGTAATTTTTGGTATCGAAATTGCTTTGGATCCATGAACATTAGTAGCACATATTTTAGTCCCCTCAAGAATCCATTTTTCAATGTCATCCTTTTTAATTGAAGTGCTAAGTCCTTTTGGGACACAAACACTTCTAAAATATTTTCCTTTTACAAATCTAGGGGCACTAGATTGTCTTACATAAAAAATTGATTTTCCAAAACTATTTTTCTTTTCAAGCTCTTTGGAAATCAAATCTTTTTCTTTTTGAACTTTTTGAAGCAAATTTTGTAAATCAAAACATTTTAGTTCAAACTCTTCGAGCTTTGCTTCAAGTTCAAGTTTGGTTTTAGAAATCAAATCATTTTGAATTTTTAACTTTGAAATCAATTTATTGTTTTTCAAAATGTGATTTTTAAACTCTAAAACCAAATCATCGTAGGCATCTTGTAATTCATCAAAAGAGTAAGAACATGAATTAGATGAATTAGAAGTTACCCTTGAATCTTCTTCGATGGCCATAAGGCAAATGTTGGCTTGTTCATCGTCGGTGGAGTCCTCATCACTCCAAGTAGCCACAAATGCCTTCTTCTTATGGCTTGAAGTGCTTGCCCTATCCTTTTTCATGGATTCTCGTTCAAGCTCTCTCAAGGCTTTCTTCATGAACGGGTCACACTTTTTGAAGAGATGAACTATCTCTTCTTCTTCATCCTCCTCTTCACTTGATTCAACATGATGGCAAGTGGAGGATTTGAGAGCAATGTCATTGGTGTTGATGCCAAGCCCCTTGAGCTTATTCTCTCCCATAGCTCTAATTTCTTCCCTCTTCTTCTCATCTTCTTTCTTCTTCTTCATGATTTGATGAGTAAGGAGTGACCCCATGAGTTCATCAAGCTTCAAGGTCTTCAAATTCTTTGCTTCGATGATGGCGGTCCTCTTTGAGTCCCAAGACTCGGGAAGTGAGTAGATGAGCTTTCGGACAAGTTTCTCCTCCGGAATGGCTTCTCCATAGCCTTTGAGACCACTGGTGATAATGGAGAACCTATCAAACATCTTCTCAATGTTTTCTTCCGGATCTATCTTGAAATTCTCATACTCTAAGGTGAGGAGCCCAATCTTGGTCTCCTAGACTTCATCGGTTCCCTCGTATGTGACTTCAAGCTTGTCCCATACCTCCTTGACACTCTCACAAGAAGACATATTCTCATAGATGGTTGGGCCAAATGCACAAAAGAGAATGTGTAAGGCTTTGCAATTTAGCTTTATCTTCTTGCCATCATCGACACTCCACTCCACTTTGCTTCGTTGAGGCACGAACGGACCATCTTCAACTATGTCCCATAGTTTTTAGTCTCTTGACTTTATGAAAAACTTCATCTTGGTCTTCCAATGGGCATAGTAGGTTCCGTCGAAGAAAGGCAGTTTGTCGATGGATTGCGCCATTTGAGCCGGTGGGTGAAATGATGATCGAGCTTACCGGATCTTCTCAAAAGGATGTTAATCCTCTTCGATTGAGCCAAGCTACGATACCAATTGTTGAGTTGTTAGGAGCTCGATTCCTTCAACCGATCTTTCTCACCAAGTGGTGGAGAGGTGGAATTTTGGGTGGATGTGGTGTGGAAGCTAAAAAAAAGATGACACAGTGATTTTAGAGTGGTTCAACCTTCTAACCAAGGTCTACATCCACTACCTTAGCTTCCCACTAAAGATTTCCAATCAATCCACTATTGATTCGTCCCCTTTTCTAGGCTTAGGAGGAAACCCTTATACACTGATCAAGCTTTCTACCCAAATCCTTGATCAAACCCTCTTTACAAGAGAAAAGAAATATGCAAACTTAAATCCCTCTAATAGGTACTTGTTTGCTCAATAATGCACTCATCCAAAACCTAAAACACTTGAGCAAATTTGACAATTTTGGCTCACTAGTGTTTGTCTATACAAGAATTGACAATTTAAGTACAAAGACACTTTTTGATCATTTGTTGATTGACAATTAGAGCATTAACCATATCTTGATGCTTGGAGGTCTCTTTTATACTCCTTGATAAGTTTATAGTCTTTACTAGCCGCTGGGGTTGAATTGGAGCCGTTGAAGACTTTATTTCCCACCATAAACGCAGTTCTACTGCTACCCGTATCGAAATGCTCGAACCCGTTTCGATACGCTCTTTAAGTAGAAAGAGCCATTGCAGTCTGATAAGCATCCGTATCGAAACGCCATGGGCCGTATCAAAACGCCTGTATCGAAACGCTAGGCACCATATCGAAATGCTATGCATTTAAAAGTTAGTTGGAAAATAGCTGTTGGGGTTTATGACTGTTGTGGTCGATGCCATGTAGGCGTATCGAAACGACATAGCCCGTATCGAAACGCTGGGCAAAAACCTCATCTAGGGAAGACCCGTTTCGATACCAGTATCGAAACGTTTTTGCTACAGGAATACCCCGTATCGAAACACCTAACGGTGTTCCGAAACACCTGGACGATTTTGTGTAGTTTGGCTTTTTAAAACATGTAAAACCCTTTTGAAAACATTCCTAAACATTGTTTCAAGTTATTTGTACTTTGGAAGAAGTTTTGAATTCTTTTTAAACTAGTCCAAATCATTTTTCAATTATTATATCAAAACATTAGTTCTACAATCTCCCCCTTTTTGATATAATAAAACCAACTTGAAAAATTGTTTGGGATTCTCACCCTTTAACTTTAAAATTGTGAATAAGAGATTAAAGATATGAAATCAAATAAATCTCCCCCTTATTCATTTGAAAATTCAATTTTTCAAACCATTTCTCTCCCTTTTTGTTATATCAAAAAGAATTTAAAACATTAAGTTCAAAATAACTATAGAGGAAAAAATTGACAAAAATAAGAATTTGGTTTTAAAATGGCTCCCCCTTACTCAAAGCATCATAAAAATGTTAGTCCAACATATATGATCATCTAGTTGACATAAATAAAAATAAATCAAATAAAACAAAAGCAACTAGATTTTACCACACTTGAACTCAAGGGAGGATGTGAAGCCTTCCTTCTTCAAGTGTTTTTCCTTAGTGTGCATGGAGCTCCCCCTCATTAATTGGACTTGTTGATCACTCTCCATCACACCTAGCAAAAGACAATCAAGTAATTTTTGGTATCGAAATTGCTTTGGATCCATGAACATTAGTAGCACATATTTTAGTCCCCTTAGGAACCCATTTTTCAATGTCATCCTTTTTAATTGATGTGCTAAGTCCTTTTGGGACACAAACACTTCTAAAATATTTTCCTTTTACAAATCTAGGGGCACTAGATTGTCTTACATAAAAATTTGATTTTCCAAAACTATTTTTCTTTTCAAGCTCTTTGGAAATCAAATCTTTTTCTTTTTGAACTTTTTGAAGCAAATTTTGTAAATCAAAACATTTTAGTTCAAACTCTTCGAGCTTTGCTTCAAGTTCAAGTTTGGTTTTAGAAATCAAATCATTTTGAATTTTTAACTTTGAAATCAATTTATTGTTTTTCAAAATGTGATTTTTAAACTCTAAAACCAAATCATCGTAGGCATCTTGTAATTCATCAAAAGAGTAAGAACATGAAGTAGATGAATTAGAAGTTACCCTTGAATCTTCTTCGATGGCCATAAGGCAAAGGTTGGCTTGTTCATCGTCGGTGGAGTCCTCACCACTCCAAGTAGCCACAAATGCCTTCTTCTTATGGATTGAAGTGCTTGCCCTATCCTTTTTCATGGATTCTCGTTCAAGCTCTCTCAAGGCTTTCTTCATGAACGGGGCACACTTCTTGAAGAGATGAACTATCTCTTCTTCTTCATCCTCCTCTTCACTTGATTCAACATGATGGCAAGTGGAGGATTTGAGAGCAATGTCATTGGTGTTGATGCCAAGCCCCTTGAGCTTATTCTCTCCCATAGCTCTAATTTCTTCCCTCTTCTTCTCATCTTCTTTCTTCTTCTTCATGATTTGATGAGTAAGGAGTGACCCCATGAGTTCATCAAGCTTCAAGGTCTTCAAATTATTTGCTTCGATGATGGCAGTCCTCTTTGAGTCCCAAGACTCGGGAAGTGAGTAGATGAGCTTTCGGACAAGTTTCTCCTCCGGAATGGCTTCTTCATAGCCTTTGAGACCATTGGTGATAGTGGAGAACCTATCAAACATCTTCTCGATGTTTTCTTCCGGATCCATCTTGAAGTTCTCATACTCTAAGGTGAGGAGCCGAATCTTGGTCACCTTGACTTCATCGGTTCCCTCGTATGTGACTTCAAGCTAGTCCCACACCTCCTTGGCACTCTCACAAGAAGACATATTCTCATAGATGGTTGGGCCAAATGCACAAAAGAGAATGTGTAAGGCTTTGCAATTTAGCTTCATCTTCTTGCGATCGTCGACACTCCACTCCGCTTTGCTTCGTTGAGGCACGAACGGACCATCTTCAACTATATCCAATAGTTTTTAGTCTCTTGACTTTATGAAAAACTTCATCTTGGTCTTCCAATGGGCATAGTAGGTTCCGTCGAAGAAAGGCGGTTTGTCGATGGATTGCGCCATTTGAGCCGGTGGGTGAAATGATGATCGAGCTTGCCGGATCTTCTCAATAAGATGTTAGTCCTCTTCGATTGAGCCAAGATCCGATACCAATTGTTAAGTTGTTAGGAGTTCGATTCCTTCAACCGATCTTGCTCACCAAGTGGTGGAGAGGTGGAATTTTGGGTGGATGTGGTGTGGAAGCTAAAAAAAAGATGACACAATGATTTTAGAGTGGTTCAACCTTCTAACCAAGGTCTACATCCACTACCTTAGCTTCCCACTAAAGATTTCCAATCAATCCACTATTGATTCGTCCCCTTTTCTTGGCTTAGAAGGAAACCCTTATACACCGATCAAGCTTTCTACCCAAATCCTTGATCAAACCCTCTTTACAAGAGAAAAGAAATATGCAAACTTAAATCCCTCTAATAGGTACTTGTTTGCTCAATAATGCACTCATCCAAAACCTAAAACACTTGAGCAAATTTGACAATTTTGGCTCACTAGTGTTTGTCTATACAAGAATTGACAATTTAAGTACAAAGACACTTTTTGATCATTTGTTGATTGACAATTAAAGCATTAACCATATCTTGATGCTTGGAGGTCTCTTTTATACTCCTTGATGAGTTTATAGCCGTTGGGGTTGAATTGGAGCCGTTGAAAACTTTATTTCCCACCATAAATGCAGTTCTGCTGCTACCCGTATCGAAACGTTCAAACCCGTTTCGATACATTCGAACCCATTTCGATACGCTCGAACCCATTTCGATACGCTCTTTAAGTAGAAAGAGCCGTTGCAGTCTGATGATCATCTATATCAAAATGCCATGGGCCGTATCGAAACGCCCGTATCGAAATGCTAGGCACCGTATCGAAACGCTCTACATTTAAAAGTTAGTTGGAAAATAGCTGTTGGGGTTTATGACCATTGTGGTGGATGCCACGTAGGCGTATCGAAATGCTGGGCAAAAACCTCATCTAGGGAAGACCCGTTTCGATACAAGTATCGAAACGTTTTTAATACTGGAATACCTCGTATCGAAACACCTAAGGGTGTTTCGAAACACCTGGACAGTTTTGTGTAGTTTGGCTTTTGAAAACATGTAAAACCCTTTTGAAAACATCCGTAAACATAGTTTCAAGTTATTTGGACTTTGGAAGAAGTTTTGAATTCTTTTTAAATTAGTCCAAACCATTTTTCAATTATTATATCAAAACATTAGTTCTACAAATGACAGTGACATTACCCTCGACATTGGCAACACACTTGACATTCGCATAAAAGATCAAAACTAGATTTCGAAAGAAAAACCCCGAAATTTGTAGAAAATCCTCGAACTTCCATTCTTGGAGCAAAGATAAATAGGCAAACTTGAAACACTCTGAATTGATAAAAGGAATGGAAATTACCCTCTCCGGTCGAATCTTGTAGTTTTGAAAAGATCGAAAATAGTTGAGTTAGTGGGAGTTCTAAAGCACCTTTGATAAATCAATGTCAAATTTGGACGAGTGTCATCGCCAGGAGTTGATCCTTCACCAACTTCGCTTGTAGTGCGTGCTCTCTTTTTAGGTGCCATAGTCTAGAAAAATTGATTAAAACAATGTGTGTATGCATTAATTTTCACATTCAACCCCATGGATAAATCAATAATCGAGGTAAAAAATTTTTTTGAAAGAAAAAACAAAACAAAAAAAAGTTTGATAAAATCTTTTGAAAGAACAAAACAAAAATAATAAAGAAAATAGAAAGAAAAGGAGATTTTATACCTTGATACTGAGAGAGGGAGGAATGTATGAAGATTTTGCACCAAATTGATGGAGAGCCTTAAGACTTGGCTTGATTTTGAAAAACCCTCAAGAAACTTTAAGTTTTGCGATGAAAATATGAAGGGTTGAAGGGCTATTTATAGATGAGAATCGGCTAGGGTTTTGAAAAAGAATTTTTGTAATATTGAAAGTCTTTTAATGCCAATTAAAGCTGTATGCACGATCGAGTATCAATATGCCTAAAGGGTGTATCGATACGGGGGTACAATGGTAATTCATTGGAACCACGCAATAAGGAACCATATCGAAACGGAAGGCTTCCGTATCGAAATGCTCACAACACGTATCGAAACAGATTTAATTGTATCGATACCCGCAAGAGAGAAAATGCAATCTGGAAAGCTAATGAAGTACTCATATCAATACGCATAAGGCCGTATCGATACCGTATGCCCAGAAATACATTTTTGGTCTTTAGAACAACCAAAGACTCGACTTTAACATCTTCTAAATGTATGCAAATGATATATGAGCAGATCTAAGCATATTCCAATAGAAGCATACTCACCCTAGCTACAAGCATGGTTACCATTAAGATCAACAACACACAAACATGAATTTTCACAAGATCAATCAAATTAACCTCATGAAGAGTCCTAAAGGGTCAAGATAGACAAGTTAAGCCTAACTCTCTCCTAAGATACCAAAAACGCTCTTTGTCTAAAGGCTTGATAAAGATGTCCGCTAATTAATTTAAGGTGTCAACATACTCTATAACAACATCTTGTTTAAGGACATGATCTCTATTGAAATGATGCATTATTGTTAAGTGTGCAAAAGTTCTATATTTTACCCCTTACTTAACCGATATTTCTGCTACATTCAAGCATAATTCATTGCATTTAGGTAGATTTTTGCATATACATCACAATTAGATAAAATGGCACAGTTACTACTGATTTTGGTCACTTTTGCAGGTGTTTGCTGTGGCAGATTCAGGGCAGCAAGGGAGCAGAGTTGGATCACAGGATTGGAGTCAAGGAGCGCATGCTACCGTGGCCACTGTCGTGGCAGCCATGACGACAACATTGGTGAAGTGGGAAAGTGAAGTGGAGCTCGACATATAGAGGATTTCAAGCCGGTCTGTCGTGGACCACTCCTATATTTTTTTTTGAAACCTGAGGCAGAATGAAGGCCAAGCCCAATGTTCAAGGAAGAAACTCAAGGCAAGAAAAGAGGCCAAGCCCAATAGAGTTGTACTTTAGTCTAAACTTGTAATCTTGCCATATTAGAAAACTTGAACCCAAGACCTATATAAAGGCATGTAATTCGACCTAGGGAGGGATATCTCATTCCTAGCCTTCTTCCCCAAAACCCTTGTCGTTTCCCCCCTTCTCATCATGTTCTAAACTTCCCTTAGGGCTAAGGGTTGATTCTATAAAGTAGTTGCGAGGATTGTACTGTTTTAGGGATTTTCTGTTCAAGCAATAAAACTTCAAGTTTATTTATTATGGTTTTTACATCTCACAAGAGTATCGAGAGAGCATTGTGAGGTTATCCATTTGTTTGATATCATGAGAGTCAAGCGTACGAACGAAATAAATACACATTTTCCAGTTTATGGTTAAACCATCTCGACTTAGGGATAAGTACGAGGTTAAGTGGCTAAGGAAGAATTCAACAACATTGGTGTTCATTCTTCGATTCACGCCGGGAGGTATCATCTAAGAAGTATTCATCAACATCACTTGGGTCTAGGGATAGGACAAGTCATAGCATGGATTCTTGCCAAACTTGAAGTACAGAGTTGAGTGATCGCTGCCGCGACAACAACAGACTTCTGCCGTGACAGGTGCTGCCGTGACAGGGACGACGACAGAACAAAAGTTTCTCTTCAGTGCAACACCCGCACTACTGAGCAATTCAATACCGGCCTATTTCTTAAACCTGATTCTTTTATCTTTTATATTACTTGTTTTCCAATATCACTTTAAAATCAATATAAACTATTTCTCTCTCTCGTGCAACAATTCTAGGTTAAAGCTATTTCCAGTCCCTGTGGAGACGATATCCGATACTCCAAGTATCACTTTACTACTTGCGTCGTGTACACTTGAACTATTTGCGATAGGACTTTTAACACGCAACAAATTTTTGCCGCTGTTGCCGGGGACTGGCAACATATCTTTACCCTTACTTTTACTGCACTTTTTCTTTTTAGTTTTTATGTTTTCATTGGTATTATTTACCCTGTGCTTTTCACAAGGTTTTCTGTTTGCTTATGCGCAAATCTAGACGAGGCAAAGAACCTGAGTATGAACTAGACCCTGAAATCGAACGCACATGTAACCTCAGGAACCGAGTTTGCCTCTTGATAGTAAGAAACGACTATCTTGAGGAACAGCTAGAAGCAATGCAGAACATCGGGGTAAATGATAACCAGAGGGTTGTTGAAGATCCTGCCCTAGATGCCCGTAATGAACGACCTGCCGCTGTTGCTGCCGCACGGCAGTCCTGCCGTGACTACATGATCAATGACCGTGTTGAACTGGAGACCACCTTGCCAGACGTGGAAGCTGAGAATTTCGAGTTGAAACCTGTTATGTTCATCATGATAAATTCCGCTGGCCAGTCTAGTGGTGCTGCAAAAGAGGATGCCCGAGAACATCTGAAAACGTTCCAAGAAATCTGTGGATCGTTTAGATTTCCAGGAATAAATCCGAAAGTACTGAGGCTCCGGTTATTTCCTCATTCATTGAGAGACAGAGATAAAACTTGGTGGAATAAACTAATGCCGGGTTCAATACGAACTTGGGCAGATCTCTGTCGTGAATTCTTATCTCGTTTTAATCCTTCTCATTTATCTAAGAGATTGCGTAACAAAATTGCTACTTTTCAACAGGAAGATGACGAACCAATGCACGAGGCATGGGACAGATTTACAACTCTTCTAAGGAACTGCCCGATGCATGGATTCCCCATGTGGAATTAGGTTGTTAAATTCTACAATGCTGCCAATACACACACTCGTATGAGAATAGATTCAACAGCAAATGGGCTATTATTGGATAAAGATCCAGACGAGGCAATGGTAGTGATGAAAAACCTAGCAAAGAATGATGAGCAATTTCCTACAGCAAGGAGAGGTAAACGAGGGATAATTGTAAATGATTATGAATCTAACAATTCCCTGAAATCACAAGTTGCTTACCTCACAAAGTCGAAAAGATTCTAAACCCGTATATTCTGCAGAAGAGGTATGTGAGACTTGCAGTAGGAACCACAGTTCGGAAGATTGTCCATTACAATTAGAAGAAGGGATGTATGTTGGAAATTATAACAAGCCCAGTAACTATGATTCCAACAATTACAATCCCAACTAGAGGAAAGATCCTAAGTTTTCTTGGAGCAATCCGAACAATGCACTGAATCCTCAAATGCAGAACACCCAAAACCAAGGGGCACCCAGAATCTTGTCGTGACAGCAGCCACAGCAGAAGTCGGTAGCCGCACCTAGTATACTGAATCATACATTGGCCACATTCATGTCACAAACATGAGCTTACATGGACCACTTTGTCAAGAAAACTGAGTCATTCATGGACAAGACAGAGAAGAGGATGACAAACCATGAGGCAACCCTGAAATCTCTGGAGACATGGATGGGCCAGGTTTCCCAGCATATCAAGCCAAGGCAAAATGAAGGATTCCCTAGTGATATTGAGGTCACTAGAAAACCCACACATGAGCAGTGTAAAGAAATCACAACAAGGAGTGGGAAACAATTACAAAGGCCGGAGGTGAAGAGCATACCAAGTAAGGAACCGACCCTAGATACACTTGTTGTGAACACTGCCCCGACAGAGGAAGAGCAAAATGTTGCCGACACACATGTCGCGACAGCAGAAGGGACAGAGGAGAAAATAGAGGATGCTGAAGAACCTAAACCTTCTCAGATCTGAATACCATGTGAAGGACGTCTTGAAGATTACCGTCCTCCACCCCCTTTTCCACAGCGGTTACAAAAATAGAAATAGGAGTATCAGCTCAAAAAGATTTATGATATTTTAAAGTAGGTGCACCTTAATATACCACTATTAGAGGCCATCAAGCATATGCCCGGTTATGCGAAATTTCTCAAGGACGCCATGTCAAAAAGGTCCAAACTTGGGGAATTCGAAAAGGTAAAAACGACGGAGGGATGCATGACTATTTTGCACATGCATCCACCCTAGAAGAAGAAGGATCCTGGGAGCTTCATCATACCGTGCATAATTGGCGACAAATTCGTGGGTAAGGCACTTTGTGATCTTGGTTCTAACATAAATCTAATGCCAAAATCCATATTTCAGAAACTAGGTATTGGATGAGCACGGCCCACGACAGTCATGCTGCAGCTGGCAGACCGCTCTTACGTACAACCAGAAGGGAAGATCGAAGATATTCTGGTAAGAGTGAATAAATTTATTTTTCCTATTGACTTTCTTCTTTTAGATTGTGAAGCAGATGAAAACACACCGATCATCCTGGGGCGACCCTTCCTAGCCACAGGCAGAACTCTGATCGATGTGGAAAAAAGAGAACTTACCATGAGAGTGAATGATCAAGAAATCAAATTCAATATTCTCCAAGCAATTAAACATGCCGATGCAGAAGAAGAGTGCAAGGCCATCACGGATGTAATCCTTGACCAACCCTGCATCAGGTCGAGCTGCCATGACATAAAGTTTGGTCACTGCCACAGCAGTCATCTGGAAGACTGTCACGACAACAACGACGACAGTGACTCCTCCGATTCAGAAATATCTGACACTAAAGGTCATGAGGAGGTATATTGGATAGGCAATCGTCCAGGTAAGTTCTTAGAGCCCCTAAATTATACCTCGGATGAACATATAATCCAGAAGCCTTCAATTGAAAAGCCACATGTTTTAGATCTTAAGCCCCTGCCAGGGCATCTTAAATGCATGTTTCTTGGTTTAAATGATACGCTGCCCGTAATCATCTCTTCCAAGTTAATGCAGAAACAAGAGCAACAGCTAATCAGAATACTACAACAGCATAAGAAGGCCATTGGACGGACAATAGCTGATATCCAAGGCATCAGTTCGGCGTTATGCATGCATAAGATTGTCTTGAAGGATGATCATAAGCCAACTATTGATGCCCAGAGACGTTTAAACGAAGCTATGCGAGAAGTGGTGAGAAAAGAGATTATCAAATGGCTTGACGTCGGAATCATATATGCCATCTCGGATAGTAAGTGGGTGAGCCCAGTGCAATGCATACCCAAAAAGGGAGGAATAACTGTGGTGACCAACGAAGAAAACGAGTTAATCCCAACCCGGACTATGACCGGTTGGAGGGTTTGTATAGATTACCGGAAGCTTAATAAAGCTACATAGAATGACCATTTTCCCTACCTTTTATTGATCAAATGCTTGATAGATTAGCGGGGAAACCTTACAATTGTTTTATTGATGGTTACTCAGGTTATAATCAGACAGCAATTGCACCGAAGGATGAAGAGAAAACTACCTTCACATGCCCATAAGACACTTATGCTTTTCAGAGAATGCCATTTGGACTCTGCAATGCACTAGCAACTTTCCAAAGGTGCATGATGGCAATATTCTCCGACATGGTGGAGGATTTCCTAGAGATTTTTATGGACGACTTTTCCGTCTTTGGAGATAGTTTTGAACGTTGTTTAGGTAACTTACAGAAGGTGCTTGAAAGATGCGAAGAGGCGAACTTGGTCATGAACTGGGAAAAATGTCACTTCATGGTGGATGAAGGGATAGTACTAGGCCACAAAGTGAGCTGCCGCGACATAGAGGTGGACAAAGCCAAAATAGAAGTCATCGAAAAGCTGCCGCCACCCACCACAGTCAAGGGGATTCGAAGTTTCTTAGGGCATGCTAGGTTTTATCGACGATTTATTGCCAATTTCTCAAAGATTACCAAACCCTTATGCCACCTACTGGAGCAGAACCGTCCCTTTGATTTCAATACTAAATGTACTGAGGCATTCAAAATTCTGAAGGAGAAGCTGGTAACAGCCCCGACCGTACAACCACCAGACTGGAGTTTACCATTCGAGATAATGTGTGATGCCAATGACTATGCTATCGGGGCAGCACTAGGGCATAGGAAGGATAAGCTCTTCCATGTGATTTACTATGCCAGCAAAACACTGAATGATGCCCAACTGAACTACACCCCGACAGAGAAGGAACTGTTCGCAGTGGTGTTCTCAATCGACAAGTTCCGTCCATACATACTTGGAACAAAAGTGGTGGTCCATACATACCATTCAGCACTGAAGTATATGTTTACAAAAAGGGATGCAAAACCGAGATTGATACGTTGGATTCTGCTGCTGCAAGAATTTGACATTGATATCAAGGATAAGAAGGGAACAGAGAACCAAGTGGCAGACCACTTGTCGAGGCTGGAGACGGGAAGGAGTCAATCTACAGATAGGACCAACATATTGGAGACCTTCCCAGATGAGTAGCTGTTTGCTGCCACCAGCACTACCGCGACAACTATGGTGGCAGGTAAGCTTTCTGAAACCCCTTGGTATGCTGATTTTGTTAATTACATTGTTAGTGGGGTACTACCTCCTGAACTTAATTACCAAGCAAGGAAGAGGTTCCAAAATGATGCAAAACATTATTCTTGGGACGAACCTCTTCTTTTCAAACACTGTGCAGATCAGATTATCAGAAGATGCGTGCTACAGGATGAACAGGAAGCTGTGCTTCACCACTGTCATGCTTCCCCATATGGAGGTCACTTAGGTGGAAACAAAACCGCTGCCAAGGTTCTGCAATTCGGTCTCTATTGGCCCACATTTTTCAAAGATGCACAAGCTTTTTACAAGGGTTGTGACAAATGCAAAAGGACTGGGAACATATCTAAAAGGCATGAGATGCTACTTTAGAACATTTTAGAGGTCGAAATCTTTGATGTTTGGGGAATCAACTTCATGGGACCATTCCCAGCATCTTGTGTGAATCTTTACATCCTACTGGCAGTGGATTATGTGTCCAAGTGGGTAGAAGCGATCGCCACTCAAAAGAATGATGCCAAGACTGTTCAAAGTTTCTTCACAAGAACATCTTCTCCAGATTTGGCATCCTAAGGGCGATAATTAGTGATGAGGGGAGACACTTCGATAACAGGGTAATTGCTGCTGCCTTGAGAAAATACGGAGTAAAGCACCAGATTGCAACAACATATCACCCTCAAACCAATGGACAGGCCGAGATATCCAACAGAGAACTAAAGAACATACTTGAGAAGATGGTTAAACCCACTCAAAAGGATCGGTCTCTACATCTCAATGATCCACACTGGGCCTATAGAACAACGTTTAAAACACCATTGGGAATGTCACCCTATAGACTCATCTACGGGAAAGCATGTCATTTACTTGTTGAGATAGAACACAAAGCTTACTGGGCTATCAAAGTAGTAAATATGGACTAGGATAAGGCAAGACAAAAGAGGCTACTGGACTTGAATGAAATTGAAGAAATTCGAGCAATGGCCTATGACAATGCCAAGATCTACAAGGACAAAACGAAAAGATGGCACGACAAGAAGCTGTTGCCTTGACAGTTCTGCCCAGGGCAGTAGGTGTTGTTGTTCAATTCTAGATTAAAGCTTTTTCCAAGAAAGCTTAAATCTAGATGGTCCGGTCTTTTCCAAGTTGTTCAGGTTCCCCCCCATGATGCCATTACAATCAGATCCTTAAGGGACGGGCACCAGTTCAAAGTAAACGGACATAGACTCAAGCATTATCAGGGTACTTAAGCCCCACGGATGCAGGAAGTAGTTACTTTAGGAGATGCCCCTCAAGGCATCCCTAATTTAACTTAGTTATTATTTTACTTATTTCTTTTTTAGGAATTAAGATTTATTTATTTTATTTTAAGAACTAAGATTTTATTTTTGTTTATTTTTTAGGAAATAAGGAAAGCCAGGTGAAGAGAAGGAATGAACCAGCCCACCACATCCACAACAGCCCAAAAAAGCCCAACGGACGAGTCTGTCGTCACAGCCTGTCATCAGCTGTCGCGACACACGCGAAGAAGATAGCCTATCACGGAGCTGTCGCGATAGACACACAAACGCGTAACAGACGCGCAGCAGACATGGAAACACGTGACAAACACGTCAGAAACTGCGTAACAGCTGGCCCCGTTATTCGCGCATGCCGTTACAGCTCCAACGAGCAGAAAATCACCCTTCTATATAAACCCCCACTCACTATCACTTCTCATCTCATTCTCATTCTCTCAACTTGCTTTCTCTGTTTTAGATCTCAAAATTTTCTTTACATTTTTCTACAGTCCTTGCAAATGGCTAGCAGACAAACCCACCGCATTTTTGCCTCCACTTCTGCCGCATCAGTATCCACCCCAAGCCATAACGCCATTCCAGACCGCTTCGCCTCCACCGACTCTAGCACGAGATACTACAGCTCCTTCCAGAAGAGGGACATGTGGGAGGAACCATGGTTTATCTACACAGAACCCACGGAGATCTACGGCTCGAGAACTTCATAGCAAAGAAAATTCAAGCCCTCAAATGGAAGAAATTTGCTGCTCAACCCGAAGAGATGAACATAACCCTCGTCAGAGAGTTCTACGCTACCGTCGACAGCAAAGACACCACGACAATAACAGTTCGAGGTAAACAACTCTCCATTGAGCCTGCATACATAAACACACTCTACGACTTATATGTAAGTAAGAAGGAGGACTCCTAGAAAAGATTCGTGAATAGTCTGTCGCCAGCAGACTACGACGCGGTCATGGCAGAGGTAACCGAGGAAGGGAGGAAATGGAACAATGACCTTAAACACCGATGGACTGTGAAAAGAACCCCGTTGACTCCACAAGCCAAACTTTGGAATCACTTTGTCAAGAAGCGCATCATGCCATCCTCCCACAACAGCACGGTCGACAGACCAAGGTTAGCCCTTGTTCATTCCATTTTAAATGAAAGACAAATAAATGTTGGCCGCTACATACGAGATGGAATACTTGAGTGTGCCCTCAGACCGTCGGGTCCCCTCGTCTTCCCATAACTCATTACCACCATTTGCCGGGGCCACAATGTACCGTAGATTACTGAAGATGTCAAAGTCTAAGGAAAGGGGTGGACGCAGCGGAACATTTTCAGCCTCATGGAATTGAAAGTTGCCACCCCACTGTCATACTTCAATCCATCTGCCACGACAGACCAGACGACAGGCCCAGTTCCCCAGAACCTGCCGCAGTAGAACAACATCAGACGGCAACAACACCTCCACCAGACACCTCCGCCCAGATTTTATCGACGCTGAAAAGAATGGAGGAACGACAGCTCGGACTGATGGGCTACATGAGAGATTTCACGGCCGCAACGGTAAACTTTATTCATAATGATTTACATTTTACCCATGTGCCATTCCCTTCCTTCCCAGACCACTTCTTTTCTACCCCAACACCTACCCCTGCTCAAGCCCGAAAACCCCCTCTGCTGCTTCCACACCTACCCCCGCCACAACATGAGAAGGCGACAGACAGTCCGCCACAGCCAGAGGAGAAAAGAGAAAGGACCCCCTCCCGGAAATCGACCCCAAATATTGGGAAGGGTTTTCCTCCTCTTCCGTTTGGCCGGATTCTGATTCCGAGCAATCAGTCGCCCGAGACATCTCCAAGGACTACCTTCGATGAAGAGGAAGAAGCTCAACGAGACTGTCGAAGGACCCTCCGGCCAAGGCAGATCTACCAGCAGCAGCAGCAGCAGCTCCGACAATGATGTCGAGGTTCTGGACAAGCCCCCACACATCTCACCAACACGTGTCCAGCCACCTCGGGAAGCAAAGAAGAAGATAGCATCTGCCTCTCCCATCAATCTGTCAGCCCCTACCATGAATGTCACTGCCCGCCTACAGCTCCAGATCAACAACAACAGCGATGATAGCTCCTCAAATTAAGTTTCTTTCTTATATTTTGTTGTTTTGCTATTTTATTTATTTTTTGATGTATTTGTTTTTTTTCCTGTTTTTATTTTTCAATATGTCATGCATTGAGGGCAATGCAACCCTCGAGTTTGGGGGTGACATCCCTCCATTTAATGAAGTTATCAATTGTGTCTTAATTTCGTGTCTAATTTTTAGTTATTTTTAAGTTTATTTTGTGTCAAAAAATGAAAAAAACAAAAATTTAGCTTAAGTCTTTGAACTAAACTTACCTGCCGTGACATACTCTGTCGTGACAGTGCCTTTAGGAATTGTTAGGAATTGTTTAGAGCCTTGCTATAATTCTGAACTGTACAACACCTTTTTGTGACTTATATGATGTTAAGACTTTGTTAGCAATCTTAGAATAGGAAGCTTATCCACTTGAGTTAGATTCAGTCTTAATCCTTGAGGTGCCTAACACTGGCTCTAGGAAATTAAACGAGAGGTGCCTAACACTGGCTCTAGGAAATCAAACTAGAGGTGCCCGAAAACCGGCTCTAGTAAAAATAAGAAAAACTTTAAAAGAAAACTAGAGGTGCCCAAAAGAATTGCTCTAGTTAAACGAATTATTTTTGAAGTAAAACTCAAGTAAGTTAAGTAACTATTCTGGCTACTCCAAAAAGTCTAACTCATATTTGGTCACAAAACCCACACACACTGCACAAAGAATTGTAACATGGTTTCGAATAATTCCAGAATTGACTGACAAGGTATTGCTCTTGATAGGGAATAAGTGGTAGGTAATGAAAGGTTCACTGAATTAAGCCAAATAAAAAAGTTTTTATTCTTAGTTAGGTCATATTTGCTTGAGGGCAAGCAAGAACTTGAGTTTGGGGGTGTGTTGAGTGTACAAAAGTCCTATATTTTACCCCTTACTTAACCAATATTTCTGCTACATTCAAGCATAATTCATTGCATTTAGGTAGATTTTTGCATATACATCACAATTAGATAAAATGGCACAGCTGCTACTGATTTTGGTCACTTTTGCAAGTATCTGCTGTGGCAGACTCAGGGCAGCAAGGGAGCAGAGTTGGATCACAGGACTGGAGTCAAGGAGCACATGCTACCGTGGCCACTGTCGTGGCAGCCATGACGTCAGCATTGGAGAAGTGGGAAAGTGAAGTGGGCCTCGACAGATAGAGGATTTCAAGCCGGTCTGTCGTGGACCACTCCTATATTTTACTAAACCCTAAAGTAGAATGAAGGCCAAGCCCAAAGTTCAAGGAAGAAACTCAAGGCAAGAAAAGAGGACGAATTAAAGGCATATACTCAGAAGATTTAATTTCCAATAGAGTTGTACTTTAGTCTAAACTTGTGTTCTAGCCATATTAGAAAACTTGAACCCAATGCCTATATAAAGGCATGTAATTCGACCTAGGGAGGGATATTTCATTCCTAGCCGTCTTCCCCAAAACCCTTGTCGTTTTCCCCCTTCTCATCATGTTCTAAACTTCCCCTAGGGCTAAGGGTTGAATCTTTAAAGTAGTTGCAAGGATTGTACTATTTTAGGGATTTTCTGTTCAAGCAATAAAACTTCAAGTTTATTTATTCTGGTTTTTACATCTTACAAGAGTATCAGGAGAGCATTGTGAGGTTATCCATTTATTTGATATCGGGAGATTCAAGCATACGAACAAAATAAATACACATTTTCCAGTTTACGGTTAAACTATCTCGTTTTAGGGATAAGTACGAGGTTAAGTGGCTAAGGAAGAATTCAACAACATTGGTGTTCACTCTTCGATTCACGCCGGGAGGTATCATCTAAGAAGTATTCATCAACAGCACTTGGGTCTAGGGATAGGACAATTAATAGCAGGGATTCTTGCCAAACTTGAAGTACAGAGTTGTGTGATCGCTGCCGCGACAACAACAGACTTCTGTCGTGACAGGTGCTGTCGCGACAGGGACGACGACAGAACAAAAGTTTCTCTTCATTGCAACACCTGCACTACCTAGAAATTCAATACCGGCCTATTTCTTAAACCTGATTCTTTTATCTTTTATATTACTTGTTTTCCAATATCACTTTACAATCAATATAACTTATTTCTCTCTCTCGTGCATCAATTCTAGGTTAAAGCTATTTCCAGTCCTTGTGGAGACGATATCCGATACTCCAAGTATCACTTTACTACTTGCGTCGTGTACACTTGCACTATATGCGATAGGACTTTTGACACGCAACAATTATCTCTATGTGTTTGGTTCTAGAGTGTTAGATGGGATTTTTGGTGAGACAAATTGAACTAGTGCTATCATACTTAAGGGGTATGATTTCTACATTAATTCCATAATCTAAGAGTTGTTGCTTCATCCAAAGGACTCGGGCATAACAACTCCCTAAGGATATGTACTTGGCTTCGGTGGTAGATAAAGCTACACTATTTTGTTTCTTAGAGAACCAAGATATAAGCATACTACCTAAGAATTGGCAAGTGCCGAAAGTACTTTTCCTATCAATTTTACAACCCCATAATCCACATTCGAATAAGCATGAAGGTTAAAGGTTGAGTCTCTAGAGTACCAAAGACCTAAACAAGGAGTATCTCTAAGGTACCTAAAGATCTTTTTAACGTCTATAAGGTGAGACTATCTAGGACTAGCTTGAAACCTAGCACACAAGCAAACACTAAACAATATATCCAGTCTACTTGCGGTAAGATAAAGCAATGATCCAATCATAGAGCGATAAAGTTTAGAGTCAACACACTTACCTCCTTCATCTTTGTCAAGCTTTGTAGATGAGCTCATTGGTGTAGCTTGAGGCTTTGATTGCTCCAAGCAAAACTACTTGAGCATATCTTTCACATACTTTGCTTGATTTATGAAGGTGTCATCCTTCCTTTGTTTGATTTGGAGTCCCAAAAAGAATGAGAGCTCCCCCATCATGCTCATCTCAAATTCACCTTGCATTAACTTAGCAAACTTTTAGCAATAACATTCATTAGTAGAGCTAAAGATAATATCATCAACATATATTTGCACTACTAAGATGTCATTTTTATATCATTTTATGAAAAGTGTAGTGTCCACCTTACCTTTTTCAAAATCTTTTTCAATTAAAAAGTTTGAAAGCCTTTCATACCAAGCTCTAGGGGCTTGTTTTAAACCATAAAGGGCGTTGGTTAGCTTAAAACATGATTTGGAAATTTTGACACCTCAAAACCCGGTGGTTGTTCCACATACACTTTTTCATTTATAAAACCATTTTAAAAATGCACTTTTTACATCCATTTGAAAAGGCTTGAAATCTTGATAACATGCATATGCAAGAAACATCCTAATAGCTTCCATTCTAGCTACGAGTGCATAGGTTTCATCAAAATCTATTCCCTCTTCTTGAGTGTAACCTTGAGAAACTAGCCTAGCTTTGTTTCTCACTATGTTACCACTCTCATCTAGTTTATCCCTAAATACCCATTTAATTCCTATTATAGATTGATTACTAGACCTTTCAACTAATGTCCATACATTACTCATCTCAAACTGGTTTAATTCTTCTTGCATAGCTAAAATCCAAAATTCATCTTTTAATGCTTCTTCGATATTTTTAGGCTCTATGCATTAAAGAAACGCAACATGATTTATTAATTTGAGAGAGGATCTAGTAGTTACCCCCTTGGATGGATCACCCAAAATTTCACCACATTTGACATAGTTGAACTCCCTTGGGTAAGATACCTCTTTTTTCTCAAGAGCCAAGTCCTTCAAGGCTTCAAGAGGTGGATCTTGTGCATCTTCTTCTTTAGTTGGAATCTCATCCACCTTTGACGATTATCCACCATCATTAGCTTCAATGATCCCTACATCACCATCATCACAAGAATCCTTCCCCGAAAGGAGGTTATCATCGAAAACACCATGTATAGACTCTTCTACCACTAAAGTTCTTTTATTATATACACGATAGGCTTTAGAGTTTAAAAAATACCCTAAGAAAATAGCTTCATCACTTTTAGCATCAAATTTACCTAAGTTGTCTTTTCCATTGTTTAAAACAAATCACTTGCAACCAAATGGATGAAAATAGCTAATGTTAGGCTTCTTAGATTTTAAAATCTCATATGGAGTTTTCTTTAAAATTGGCCTAATCATTACTTGATTTACAATGTAGCAAGCGGTATTTGTGGCTTCCGCCCAAAAGTATTTAGGTAAATTGTTTTCACAAAGCATGGTTCTAGCCATTTCTTGTAAAGTCCTATTTTTCCTCTCAACTACCCCATTTTTTTGAGGAGTTCGAGGTGTCAAAAAATTGTGGCTAATACCATTTTCATTTTAAAAGCTCTTCAAAACCTAGATTTTGAAACTCGGTTCCGTGATCACTTCTAATGTGAGAAATCTTAAGCTCAAGATCATTTTGAGTTAATTTAGAAAACGTGATGAATTTTTTCTAAAGTCTCATCTTTTGTACTTAAGAATAGGACCCAAGTAAACCTAGAATAGTCATCAGCAAGAACAAATGCATACGATTTACCACCCAAGCTCATAGTTCTAATAGGCCCAAAAAGATCCATATGAATCAATTGTAAACATCTACTAGTAGAGACATCATTAATGGATTTAAATGATGATCTATGTTGTTTAGCCTTAGAGCATGCATCACATATTTTATAATTTGAGAACTTAATCTTGGGTAAACCTCTAACTAGATTTAGGGAAACTAATTTTTGTAAAACACTAATGCTAGCATGTTCTAGTTTCTTATGCCATAACCATGAATCATTTTCAATTTAAGCAACAAAACATGCATGGGATGTATGAATGTCATCTACATGCACTATGTATATATTTCCTATGCGATGACCAATGAGCATTGTTTTATTAGAGTTAATGTCAACAATTTTGCACCCATTTTTATCAAATAGGATATTAAACCCTTTATCACACAATTGACTAATGCTCAATAAATTATGTTTTAGACCATTGACATATAACACATTTTCAATGAGTACGGTAGAGTGATTACCCATTGAGCCAAAACCTTCAATGTGGCCTTTGGAGTTGTCACCAAATGTAACTACTCCTCCACTTTTTAGCTTTAACTCCATGAATCGACTCTTGTCTCCGATCATGTGCCTCGACCATCCACTATCAAGGTACCACGAGTTTTGGCTTTGTGCTTTGGCATTGTAGCAATGCTCCCCCTACAAACAAAGAATTTAGGCTTTGATTTTTGGTACCCAAATCATTTTAGTTCCATGAGTGTTAGCTCCCAAAAAGCTTGGTTCCCGTAGGAATACAAGGTGACATGGCATCAACATTATTAGATTTAACAAGTTCCTTAGGAACCCATACACTTCTAATTCTTTTAGTTTTAGTATGCCTATAGGAGCTACTTTGTTTGTAATTAAAGTTCTTTCTCTTAGGTTGGTTTGTTCTAGATGATTCACCTATTTCATTTTTCAAAGTACCAACACTTTTGAAAGACTTTTTGAGCTCATTGAGCTCATCTAACACCTTTTGGTGTTCAATGTTACATTGCGAAATAAGATTATTTAAATCTACATTTTCTTTTTAAAAGTATTCAAGTTCATTTTGTAGATCTAAGATCTTTCTCTCAAATTCCAAGTTAGCTTGAGAAATTAAATCATTTTTATCATTCAAATCCGAAATGACTCTTTTATTTTTCAAAACGGACTCCTTATACTTCTCAACTAACTCATCATACACCTCTTGTAACTCATCATACGCTTCATCCAATTCATCATAGGTAAAATCAAAAGTAGATGAGTTAGAGGTTACCTTAGAATCCTCCTTAATAGCCATGAGGCAAAGGTTGGCCACTTCTTGTTCCTCATCCTCGGATGATTCCTCATTACTCCAAGTTGCAAGCTTGGCTTTGAGCTTCTTCTTCTTCTCAAAGACCTTCTTTTTGAGTTGAGGACACTCGGAACGGATATGACCCAGTTTCTTGCACTCAAAGCATATGATCGGATCCTTTTCTTCTTCTTTGTTCTTGGTCTTGATGTCCATCTTTCTTTAAAACTTTCTACCTCGGTTAGACCTCATAAACCGTGAGAATCACTTGGATATCATAGCCAATTCTTCAAGATCTTCCTCCTCACTAGAAGTGCTCTCCTCATGTTGAGAAGCTTTGAGAGCCACTCCTAGTTTCTTCTTCTTGTCTACCTCAAGCTTCTCCACTCTTCTTTCTTCTTTTCATATTCCCTTCCTTGCTTCATGATTTCATGAGTTAGGAGAGAACCAACTAGCTCATCAAGCTTTAGTGCCTTCAAGTTATTTGCCTCGATGATAGCAGTTCTTTTCCCATCCCAAAACTCGAGAAGAGAGTAGAGTAGCTTCCGGACTAGCTTGTCTTCTAGGATGATCTTTCCAAAACCTTTTAGCCCATTGACGATGGTTGAAAAGCGATCAAACATCTTAGATACGGTTTCGTCGGGCTCCATCTTGAAATTCTCATAGCTAAGATTGAGAATTCCAATCTTTGTTTCCTTCACATCGCTTGTCCCTTCATAGGTTGTCTCGAGTGTTACTTCTTTAGCACTTTCGATGGAAGAGACTTTGAAGTAGATATCCAGTCCAAAAGCACAAAATAGCATGTGAAGAGCCTTGTCGTTAATTTGAAGCTTCTTTTGATCATCTTCACTCATTTGTCCTTTTCTTTTCAGCACAAGTCTTCATTCATCGTCTCTCTTCATTAGAATGATGAGACCATCCTCTATAGCATCCCAAACAAGGTAATCACTTGACTTTATGAAGAGATGCATCCAGTTCTTCCAAAAAGGATAGTTGTCACCGTTGAAGAAAGGCGGTTTGATGATTGATTGAGACTCGTACATGATAGAGCCAGAGGTAGATGACATGGCTTGCTTTGTTGATGATCACACCCTTTGAATACAAGCACTCAACCCAAATTGAAATACAAGATAAGAATTTGACTCAATGCAATTTGGGATTTTACAAGAAATGAGAATTTAGGCACTTGAGCTTGGATTTTGTGTATGGATGTTTCTCTAGGATTCAAAATTTGTTGTTGGTCTTCAATAGGCTTGTTTTTATACCTTCTCCATTAATTCTAGTCGTTTGGGTGGTTAGGGAATTGAATATAGCCGTTTGAACCCTCTCTTTCCACCATAAATGCACTTCTGCGACCTACCATATCGGTACTCGAGGAAGCGTATCGATACATGTCTCGAAAAAGAAAGAGTCGTTGCACAAATATAAGAGAGGCCTATTGATACGCGTTCAGGCATATCGGTACGGGTTAAGGAACCGTTTAGATACGAGTAAGACCGCACCGATGCAATTTTTCCAACATGGCTCACTAGAGGAGATCGTATTGATATGAGTTATAGCGTATCGATACACATTAACTGCCACTTTAAATTTTGGTTACCTACCAACTGACAAGGCAACGATCGAAATATTTAAAGCTTCTGATCTTAAAATTACTTTTAAACCGTATCGATACAGGTGAGACCGTATCGGTACTCGATTCAAACTTCTTGTGATTTTATAGAGAGAACGTATCGATACAAATGGAATCTATTTTGATACCCTATTTCGATACGGTAAGTGGCGTATCGAAACGTTTGTCTCCAGTAGTCAAGTTTCAAAAAAAATGTATCGTTATGGTATGAAGCGTATCGATACGCATAGACGTTTTTGAGCAATTTGGCCTTGGAACACATAGAAATTATTTTGGAGTTTGAGTTTTTCAAACTAGAGCAAAGCCTTGTTGATTTGAAACCTTTTGAGGGACTTAAAAAATTCATTTCAAGTTTTACAATTTGGTCCTTAAAATACTCTATCCTTAAAATACTTTGTTATATCAAAATCAAACATAGGTTTTACACTTACTCTAGTAGAACAAATTATGCCGTCAAGCATGTAACAATGGAAGCATATTTAGGCTCACCCTCCATAGTTTGTTAATTCAGGAATGAATACCCATCAGGCTAGTGGCACCTTCCCTTTAGAGATCAACAATCAATAGTTCATTGACATGCAAGATAAATTAAAAGCTCTGAAGGAGAACATGCTAGCTTCACAGAAGCAATTTAAGTAGTAGCAAAAATCTATGCACGATTAGATGGAGAGACATAGGATAACATATGAAAGGAATAAAAGAAATAAAAGATTAATCTAGCCACTAAAATAAAAAAGAAAGTGTTGAATAGACGAAAGCGTGCGGGATTAAAGATGAGTAAATCTTGTAGTAGAGGGTGTTCAAAATCAGGAATTTCATGATTTTTAAATGGATGATTATGAATAAGATGAAGAAGCTAAGGATTCATATTATTTTCATATGGACGATGGTGCACATCAAATGTTAAGAAATAAGATGGAACATCTGGAAAGAAACTTTCAAAACTCCCAGCAGATAGATCCATCTCGGGATATCGAGAGATATAAAAATAGTCTTTGGCTAAAAGTATTTTGGAGCATCATGTTTCCACTTCTTTCAAATTCCCTACATTGATGTATGATGGAAAAAGTGATCCTCTGGATAATTTATCTCACTTTTGGAATCATATGAACTTATTTGGAGCATCAGACCAAGTCAATTGTAGAGTATTTTCGATGACTTTGAAGGATTCTATTCATGCTTGGTAACTACAATTGTCGTAACACTATACTCAAAGTTTTGAGCAGTTAGAAAAGTTATTCATTAGTCTCTCCTTAGCTAATAAAATCTTAAAGAAGTCCCCAATGTATTTGATGTCTTTATGGAAAGATTCAATACGACCACATGAAAACCAAAGATATAGTATATGAATCCGCAATAAACGCCTTTATAAATAGAATTGTTCATCAGCATCTAAAGCATGATATATTTGATGGATTGCCCACCGCTCTATCTGTATTATATGAGAAAGTTTAGCCTTATACATAAAATAAAGAGGTGGATAGGTTGAGAGTTCAGGCTTAGGGTTCGCAGCATGTAGACTTTCAAAGCAGCGACCGCACTTCCAGACGGGGAAGACCTCTACTTCAAGACAGGGTTGGAGGAGTAAGGTTCGTAGATTATCAATAACTTGAGCAACAACAAAAAGAGAGGGAAACAATATTCACAATATGGTGGCTATAGGCAACAATATAGTCGATACAACATGTAGAGCGGCAAGCCTAGCTAGAGACCTTCATCTAGATTTCAAACCTACCATTAATTAGCGGGATCACGTTCACAGATTTAAATCTGATAGAGCAAATAGAAATTTTGAAACCTCCACCACTTACGAGACCGAGCGAGCAAAGGGAATGGTCCAACAAAAGGTGTGACTTTCATAAGTAGTAAGGTCATTATACTCATGAATGTGCTTACTTAAGAAATGCCATTGGATCTACCATTAGAAGAGCCTAGTTGGAAAGATTCGTAATTTCTTGTCGTTACATTCATCAAAACCAAGGAAAGAATGGCCAAGGGGCGTCGGGGTCAAGGTCTTAAGTTGAGGATAGAGATTGGCAAACCTCTAGAGGCACCATCCTATAGTTTTGATTGCGAGGGTAGTAGGATTCAAAGTAAAATGATACCGGTAGACACTGGGAGTGAAGTTTTCAGAAAAGTACGAAGCTCACCATGAGGTCTTACTCAAGTATCATAAATGGTGACAAGTCATAATTATCATTATTTTTAGAACATATTTATTTCATATAATAATTGCGATTTTATGTTGTTTTTAATAATAAAGTTCCATATAGGATTCTTAGCTAAACTTGTTATATGATGATGCCTTGTAAAGATTGACGACAACTTTCGAAAGTTTTGAGGGAATATAGAGAGCATCATGTGCATGCTTTAAGTCGCCAAAGTTTGTGAATGTATATATGGTGCATGCAAGTTGGTCGAGATGGATGATAAGGAAGTTCCTCGCACACAGAATACAAGGCATTTATATAAGTTTTATGTGTAGCATATTGACATGATAAGTGTATCCACAAAACTCTGTTGTAGTCTGTAAAACTCTTAAAATTTTATAGTCCACGAGATTCATTAAGATAACTCCAAAATCTTATCCCTTTAAACGTGTGTCACTTTTACGAAGTGTGCTAATAAATGTTCGCTTAAGTTTCTACAACTTTTACGAAGTGTGCCCCCTAATCATATTCATTTAAGCGTCTGCCACTTTTACGAAGTGTGCTAGCAAAATCTCGCTTAAGTTTCTACCACTTTTACGAAGTGTGCCATAAATCATATTCATTTAAACGCCTGCCACTTTTATGAAGTGTTCTACCAAAAGATCACTTAAGTGTCTATCACTTTTATGAAGTGTGTCCCGAATCATATTTATTTTAGCGCCTGCCACTTTTACGAAGTATGCTAACAAAAGTTCACTTAAGTGTATGTCACTTTTACGAAGTGTGCCCAAATCGTATTAATTTAAGCATTTGTCACTTTACAAAGTATGCTAACAAAAGTTCGCTTAAGTGTCTTCCACTTTTACGAAGTGTGCCCCAAATCATATTCATTTAAGAGCCTACCACTTTTACGAAATGTGCCAACAAAAGTTCGCTCAAGTGTCTTGCCATTTTTCAGAAGTGTGCCCTCAAATTTATTCATCCAAAGTATCGCATCATTTTCAAAGTGTCCTACAAAAATTCGTCCAAATATAACGCCACTCCCAAAGTAGTGTTCTTTATTACATTTAAGTCTTTGCCACTTTTTACAAGTGTGTCTTATTATATTCATTTAAGTTATACATATAAATATCCTTTGAATTACTTAATCTCCATGATTTTAAATTATACAAGTACACAAAATTCTAAAGAATATACCTTTTATTTACACAAATAAGGAATCAATACAGAACAAGAACCAAAACAAAATACAAAATGGATCTGCCACAGTTGCTAGTAATTTCATCTGCCTCATCAGCACAATCCATTCCAACTTCACCGGTATATGTTATTGATATGGGAGTATTAGGTTTGCTTATTCCATGTTCTTCATAGTTTTCAATTAAGGCGAAAGATTAATTGTTTACTATTCATTTGTTCGGTATTGAGAGAGTCGAACTCACGAAAGGAGTAGGTATGGTCCTCACCTTAATCAAGTGTTGATCAATCTAGCCTAGACATAGGTTAGGGTTTAAGGCGGCTAAAAGAGAACGAACCAAACATTGCTGTCTTTGCACGATTCACGCCGCGACTGGTATTACCTGCAGTGGGTATCAACATCATTCTAACTTAGACATAAGCGAGATCACTTTCGAAACGTTCGGCTGAGACTTGAAGTACTATCAAGTTTGCCGCCGAGACAATCGTCTGTTCCACTGCCGAGGCAGTGAAAACGTCACAGTAGCTAATCTGCCATCTCCCGCCGAGGCAGCAAAGTCTGGCAGCGCAGAACAACTTATCCTATTCAACGCAGTTTCACACTAGGGAGCAGCATAATCTGGCCCATTATATCAAATATGATCTCCTCTCTCTTATTTAATTGTATTTTATTTACTTTTCTATCTTAACCAAATCAACTTATCAGTGCATTTACTTTACCTTTGTGTAGGAATTTCGATTCGAGTTAAACTGTCCAATCCCTGTGCGAGACGCTATCTTATATACTATAACTTGACAGGAGTGTGCACTTGCGCTCATATTTAGAGAACACCTAAACGCTCTATAGTAAAACTAGTAAATGGAGGGACATAATTCAAAGTTACTGGGCAGCGATTAAAGCACTACGCAGGAGATTCTGTCCCAAGAGAACATGAAGTATTCACATTGGGGGATGCTCATCCCACTATGACCTAATTCTTACTTTCTACATCTTTACTGCTTTATCTAATTAGGAGTAAATATTTAGGACTAGGTTTTATTTTCTTTTTATTCCCGCCTCACAACTAATTATAAAGATTCAGACCCTTAAAAATCGAGCCGCCACGCACAACAGAGGGCAGTAGCTTGCTGCCACAACCCGCAATTGACGACATAGCAGATAACTCCTCCAAATCCTCTACAGCAACTAAACCTAAGTCTCCTCCCCTTTTCTTATACTTATTTTTCAGTTATTCTGTTTTTATTTTAGTTTTTCTGTATTTTATTTTGTGCGTTGAGGGCAGTGCCCATCTCGAGTTTGGGGGGAGGGTTAGCACTCATCAGATTTAGGCATAACTAGTGCATATTAGGTTGCATTATGTACTTTCCTCAGAAAATTAATCGATATTTTTAGAACTTGTACCTACGATAGGATAGCCGACTTTAATTTTTCGCACCAAGTTAAAATGAACTTAATTTTGGGGAAAGGCATGAAGTAAACATAGGATTTTTCTATAATTGCCAAAAATTGAAACACTATTGTTACTTGCTGAATTTGTTTGAGTTTCTAATAAACATTGCCTGCTTGAATTATTTGAAAAATTCTAACATGGTTGCAGGAAGCTACCACGGCAGGCAACAAACAGGAAAAACAAAAGCACTGCAACGGTAGGAAAAGAAAGTTTTTGTACTGTCTATCCCTAGAGGTGCCCAAAACAGGCTCTAGGAAGAATCATGTGCAAGGACACTCTGCTGCAATCAAAGTCCATAAATCTGAAAATCTTGAAGTGACGGACAAATTAGCATGAGTGAATGAAAGTCTTCACGGGATGACTCTACTCAATGGGTTCGGGGTTTTGTAGTTTGCTCCTATCTTAATTTCAGACATAGAAGAGTAGTTGTGATAAGTTGAAGCACTTTTTTCCATCATTATTTAATTGTGCTTAGCTATGTTGCCTCGACAACAACCTTATATATCATGACAACATCTTTGTTTACTTAGAATATTCTTCAGATTCAGCTTGTACACAGCTCTGCACACACTTCATTGGCATTATAGTTTAATTCTAAGGTAATTCATGTTATTCCCCTCTCACTAATCTAATGACAGGTGCCACGGCCTTGAGGTGTTATATCAAGTTTAAAACAATTTTTTTTTCTTTTTGATTAGTTTAAAGGGCAAGTATGTTTAGGTTGCATTGCTTGAGGACAAGCAATAGTTCGAGTTTGGGGGTGTGTAAAGTGTCTATAAGTTCTATATTTTGTGCAAATTCCATCTCATATTATTGCTTTTTGAGTACATTATAGGCATAATTAGGATCATGCATTACATTTTACAGTATTCTTTTCTTTGCCATGCTTTTTATTGATTATCTTTTATTTGGTAAGGGAAAGGTACTGTTTTAGTTTAGTTTTAGTTTCAGGTACTAGAGGCTGGTAGAAGGAGAGAGTAGCTGAGGACATGATGCTGAAGCAGCAAACCAAGGAGCTGTACTGATGCAGTTCCAGACATAGACCGCAGTTGCCGAGTAGCTGTCGCTGCCATACCTGCCGCCCAGGGTAGCAAGCTGAGGAATTGGAGAACTGGAGTGCAATCTGTAGAGCAGAAAATCCTGATTCTAACGAGGCTATCCACTCTATTTTCTAATGCCTGTAGTAGCGAACAGAGCCGCCAAATGAGGAGAACAAGATAACTTGCGGAGCAAGGTAACATGAAGAGGTCCACATTCAACTCAAAGTAGTCGGAATTTAAGGTTTCATTTAATGCAAAAGCTACTTTGAAGACTTCTACTCCAAGGAGGACTTGACCTAACTAATGCCTATATATACTCAATGCCTTCTTACTTCAAGACAACTTCGGATTTCCCTTAGGCATAATTTAGGTTTTCTTGCCGCCATTATGTTCTAAAATCTCTTTGGGTTTGGGTTATGTTGTAAACTAGTGTGAGAACGGTTGGTTAGGAATTGAGTTTGTTTTTGCAATAAAACTTTAAGGTTTGCTTATTCCATGTTCTTCATGGTTTTCAATTAAGGCGAAAAGATTAATTGTTTACTATCCATTTGTTCGGTATCGAGAGAGTCGAATTCACGAAAAGAGTAAGTACGGTCCTCACCTTAATCAAGTGTTGATCAATCCAACCTAGACATAGGTTAGGGTTTAAGGCGGCTAAAAGAGAACGAACCAAACATTGATGTCTTTGCACGATTCACGCCGCGACTAGTATTACCTACAGTGGGCATCAACATCATTCTGACTTAGACATAAGCGAGATCACTTTCGAAGTGTTCTACTGAGCTTTTAAGTATTGTCAAGTTTGCTGCCGAGACAATCGCCCGTTCCACTACCGAGGCAGCGAAAGCGTCACAGCAGCCAAATTGCCATCTCCCGCCGAGGCAGCAAAGTCTGGCAGCGTAGAACAACTTATTCTATTCAACGCAGTTTCACACTAGGGAGCAACATAATTTGACCCATCCTATCAAATCTGATCTCTTCACTCTTATTTACTTGTGTTTTATTTACTTTTCTATCTTAAACAAATAAGCTTATTTGTGCTTTTACTTTACCTTTGTGCAGGAATTTTGATTCGAGTTAAACTGTCCAATCTTTGTGGGAGACGATATCTTATACAATATAACTTGACAAGAGTGTGCACATGCGCTCATATTTAAAGAACAACTAAACGCTCTACATTACCCAACCTAAAAATTTAGGCGGGAAAGTGCGCACCCTCCCAATATTCATTTAAATTAAAATAAGGGAAAATGTTTAAAAGGGGGTGGCGGGGGAATTGAAAAAAATATATGTTTCCCTCCTTTTACCCATTTACTTTAAAATTTTCCTCCTACCTACTCAATTTAAATTGATTATATATATATAATTTAATAAATTAATAGTCAATAATTGAGTTATTTAACAAAAGATTTTAAATACACAAATTAATAGTTTAAATAGTAAAAATTAGTTTACATATTATAATATAATAAATTTATCAAATCATCAAATCATAGACTTTCTCAATTATATGTCAGGTAAATATCAAGCCAGGTCAATAATAGGTCGGGTTCAAAACAAGTCGGGTCAATTAACAGGTCGGGTTCAAAACAGGACGGGTAATATCGGTTATCTGCCAGGTCGGTCTCGAGTTCGGGTTCGTTTTAGTCGGGTGCAGGTCGGGTTTCGGGTCCATAGTAACATGTCCAATTCGGGTTCGGGTCGTTCTCGGTCGGGATGCAGGTCGGGTTCTGTTACTACAATAACAGGTCGAACTCGGGTTCGGGTCAACAACAGTCGGTTACAGATCGAGTTCAAGTCAAACTAGATTCTGACTCGAGCAGATTTCAGTCGAGTCAACTTTTTACATCCCTATAGCTTTATCAGCAACCATTCTTGTACAATTGAAAGGAAGCTCTCTTGAATTGTCGGAGGTTAATTATTTATCATTCAAATTAATTAAAGTTTATTGTTCCATTAATACGAAGTGTAATTTTATTTGATAAATAAAAAATATTTGATATATTATAAGTGAAATTTAAAAAGTTTTATCCACAAGTAAGATATAATGTATTATAAGTACAATAAAAAATAGGGATAATACGAAAATGATCTTTTTGATTACACAATGTTTCTTCAAAATGTTTATTTTCATTTTAAATATTTTACATAACATATTTATAACAAAAAAGTCAAATTACATAAAAAAAAACCAACATTTGATGAAATAAATGGAACAAATAAAATAACATCCATAACTATCGGTGTCTTCATATGTATAATCTACATATAATTGAAAAACCTCTACATCTGTATGACAGTTATCCTTTATTCTCTCTTTTAATATTTTTTTTTTGTTTCCGTGGTTCAGAATTTTCCACTATATTTTAACTTCCTTTTTAAGATTATTTTTGGTTGAAACCCAACAACAAATGAAGAACAAATGTGTCATATAGTTGTAGATTATTTTATCAATTAAATGTAGATTATTCGCTGGGCGGCCCTGATTTTTTATGGCCTAAGGCGAATTTAAGAAATTGACTCTAAATTAGAGGTTTAAATTGTGGTTGTAGTCGTATTTACAGTCATATTATGTTTACCGTAATGGTAAACATTATAGATGCTATTTCGGTCACTGTGAGTATCGCAGTTGTAAAAATTTTAATAACATACGCTATTGTAGACAAAATGGTTGCAGATATCGCAGTTTCAGATGGTGCCACTACCGTCATATAACGGTCGTTGCGGTTTCATACCGCTATTTAAACCCCTGTCCATAATAGGTTAATAGCAAGTGATGAAAAACTTGTAAGAGTAGGTCCATAATAACAAGTTTTGAAAAATTGAGCCCCTAATAACAAATATTGAAAAATATTGAAATTTAAGAGTGTAGCCATAATAACAAATATTGGAAAAAATCAGGCCCCTAATAACAAGTATTAAATTTTTTAAATTTTAAGAGTAGACCTCTAATAATAAATATTAAAAAATTATGCCCTTATTAACAAGTATTGAAAAATAGACCTCTAATAACAAATATTAGAAAAAGAATAAACCATTTAACAACAAATACAATTCAAAAAAATTACAAACATATAACTTCTTTGAGCGGTGGGCCTTGAGCAGGCGCTCTTACTGCCCTGATCCAGGGCCAGGCTTGATTATACGTACGAAGACACCAATCGTTATAGATATTACTCTATATGTCTCGTTTATTTTATCACAGGTTGAATTTTCACGTAATTTCATAAAAATAAAATATTTAAAATGACAAAAAAATTAGAAGAAACACTGTATAATCAAAAAATCATTTTTGTGTTATCTTCACTTTTAATTGTACATAAAATGCATGTCTTAATTGGTAGATAAAACTTTTTAATTTTCATTAGTAATATATCAAATATTTTTTTATTTATCAAATAAAATTACACTTCATATTGAAGGAACAACAAACTTTAATTAAGGGTAAAGTACATCAATGGTCACCGAACTTTTAGAGTGCGTTCATTTTGGTCACCGAACTTTTAAAATTTTCATTGGGGTCACCTAACTTTTATTTCAGTTTCAGTTTGGTCCCTTATGTTACCTTCCGTTAGAAGGCCCGTTAGTTTTCCTTTTCTTCAAGGTTAAACTATATAAATGGTCACCAAACTTTTAAAACGCTTTCATTTTAGTCACTAAAATTTTAAAACTTTCATTAGAGTCACCCAACAAAAAGACATCTATCAAAACAACACCGAACATGATGGCGAACAAGAACAAAGGGATGTATGGGTTGCCTCCCCTGATTTTAGGTATAATAGTATTTTAGGTCTTTATTAGTTTAAATACTAATCAAATAAGATTTTTATCCCTCCTAATTTTTCTATTTAAAGGTTTAATAGACTCTTCCCCTCCTAATGTTTGGTCCTAACTCCGTCTCTAATGGCAAAGTAAATTAATGTTTGAACTTAAACACGAGGTGCATCAATTCTGCTTGCATATTCTAGGAAATTTGTCGAACAACTTTTGGATACAACTTCTAGAAGTAAACTAAAATGTTATACTCTTGGTCAATAGTTAACCTCGATGTTTTTATCTCCCTTGTACTTATTAACCTTGAAGTAGCTTGAGATGAGGTTACATACAATGTGATCAATAGATCAAAATAATGGGCTTACATTACAAACAATATTCAAGAACATTATATATATATATATATATATATATATATATAATATTTTATGTTCGTAAATACATCAAATCTACACAACTTTAAATATTGTTCATCGATAATCAGAATGTAAAATCTACTTCTTGCTTTTGTTTTTTATACATTGAAAGAGATTTTTTTTATTAAACCAAGGGGGTTGCTTTAAAGCAAAACAAAAGTTGGGTGATTCCAGTGAAAGTTTTAAAATTTCGGTGACCAAAATTAAAGCGTTTTAAAAGTTTGGTGACCATTTATATAGTTTACCCTTGAAGAAAAGGAAAACTAACGGGCCTTCTAATGGAAGATAACGAGAGGGACCAAAATGAAACCGAAATAAAAGTTAGTGGCCCTAATGAAAATTTTAAAAGTTCGGTGACCAAAATAAACGCGCCCTAAAAATTTAGTGACAATTGTTGTACTTTACCCAACTTCTAAAAATATTTAAGCTCTGACAATTCAAGAGATCATAAATGAAAATGTAACTATTAAAAATTGTTAAATATTTTAAAGTGCCAATTTGATTGAGATAATTTAAAAAATATAAAAGTGACAAATTTATTGGGATAAGGGTGATAACTCTCCAAAAGTAACAATACCCAACAGGCCGAACCTGTTACACATCAAGCTAAGCCCAACCTAAAGGCCTGTACATTAACCAAAAGTCCCTAATTCTAATGCATGTGGCGCAATTTGCCACGTCAACGCCTTGTCAGCGTCACCTTATTAGTGTAAGGGAAAATTACTCCAGTGACCACCTGATATGGGTCACGACCTGTTTTGACTACCAAACTAAAAAAAATTCAATCACCCGATTGGATGATTTTCATCTAATTTTTATTTTATTTTATTTAATATTCAATATATTTATTTTTCTCCAATTAGATGCTGACTGGTGGAAGGAAAGTATAAGAATAAGGAGTGCTTGGCGTGGGGTTTGAACTCACAACCTCTTGGGGGAAAACCCCATGCCTTTACCACTGCACCAACCCACTCTTTTTAAAATAAATTTCACCATTTATATTCGTATTTTAAATATATTCATATTTTAAATATGTTCGTATTTTAAATATGTTCGTATTTTAAATATATTCGTATTTTAAATATATTTGTGTTATAAATATGTTCATATTTAAATTAATTATTTGAACCGGTAAGTGGTTTGTATGGTTTTACACATCCCAGGTGATTTAGATTCGAGTTCCCTTGCAACTATTTTTTTTATTTCTTTATTCTCTAGCATTTACTGCATTATAAGATATATATTAAATGTTGCAATCCATTTCACAAAGAATGGGTTGGTGCAGTGGTAAAGGCATGGGGGTTTCCCCAAGAGGTTGTGTGTTTAAACCCCACACTAAGCACTCCTTATTCTAATATTTTCCTTCCACCATATAGTGACACGTGTCACCATCTGATTGGAGAAAAATTAAATATATTAAATATTAAATTAAATTAAATAAAAAATAGATTAAAATCATCCAATCCGGTGATGACACGTGTTGTCACCTGATTGGTTAATTAATTTTATTATTTATTTAAATTAAAATTAAAATTAGGACTAAATTGATATAATAAAGAACTTACAATGACCAAATGTGTAATTATACAAATTTTACTTAATGTCCACGTCACCTTTCTGTTAGATTTTAACGGTCGATGGTCAAAAAATGTATATTTAATTAGTTTGGTGGTTGAATTTGATTTTTTTTAGTTGGGTGGTCAAAACAGCTCGCGACCCATACTTGGGTGGTTACTAGAGTAGTTTTCCCTTAGTTTAAATACTCATCGAAAAAGATTTTTGTCTCTCCCAATTTTTATATTAAAGGTTTAATAGACTCTTACCCCTCCTAATGTTTGATCCCAGCTCCGTCTCTAATGGCAAAGTAAATTAATGTTTGAACTTAAACATGAAGTGCATCAAATCTGCTTGCAAATTTTGGAAATTTGTGGAACAACTTTTGGATACAACTTCCAAAGCTAAACTAAAATGTTATACTCTTGGTCAATAATTAACCTCAATGTTTGTGTTTTTTCTCCCTTGTACTTATTAACCTTGAAATAGCTTGAAGATGAAGTTGCATACAATGTGATCTACAAATCAAAATAATGGCTTTAAATTATAGAAAATACGTGTAACCCCCTCGTCTCGGTCCGAACGCTTGACCTATCCGAGTGGGCTACACAGGGATAACCGAGGCGAAACCCGTTAAGGCTCCACTTCGGTTACCGACCCAAAGGAAACTTTTTCATTAATTATCTTCTCTAGATACTTCATTATATATCCTATGTGAGTAAACGACAGCGGAAGCAACAAGCAAGACGAACAAATGAACACATGGCATAAAAAACCCATTTTACCTTTTAAAAGCAGGCTGTATCGATACACTAAGAGAGGGTATCGATACGCCTTGACTAGGTCAACAGCCCAAGGTCAAACCAGGGAGATCGTATCGGTACACAGGTTGACCGTACCGATACGCCCTGAATGGTCAACAACTCACGGTCAACGATACAAGACCGTATCGATACACCCTAGACCCGTACCGATACGCCAAAATCTCGTCAAAAACTCAGATTTCCAGTGGAGATTTGGCGTACCAATACGCCCTCGTGTACCGATACGCTAGGCCAAACTTGAGTCCCAAAGTGTAGGACCGTATCGATACGGCCCTTAGGCGTACGATATGCCCTGCACTGCAATACTCAATTTTGCAGCCTAAGACTCCAAAACACAACTCTAGATGCAATTTGAGACTTCCCTAGCCACATACAAACATACATACAACAACTACAAGGTGAACCAAACATTTACAAGCATGGTTAACATCCAAACATATTAAGGCCATACATTAAAGGAATCAACAACATAAGAGCATTCAAGAATTCAAGATTCATGCTTCACAAGGACATACACTTAAGCATTTAAGGTAGACAAGTTTAAACATGGTTTACAAGCAAGGGAAGGCAACCAAAAGCCAAACCAAACATCATAAAGAAGAGTCTAACATGCTCTTAAACAAACCAACATCAACCACATAAGTCCCCATTGCTTGACCATTACATCATTAACATAAAATCTGTACTTGATAGATTCAAATGCCCAACTAGCACACTTGGAGGCCCCTTCTTGCAGTATCAACCCACGAACTACGGATCAGCATTGTCGAACAAAAGAGAGCGTAAGCATGAAGCTTAGTGAGGGTAAGCTCGTAAAACAAACCTCGACAATGCAGGGTCTAAGCACGAGCACAACCAAGGTAGAATGCATGATCTTACCTCCGATCTATAAGAGCCAACATATACATGATGCATGAACATATATTCAACATTATGCCATGCTCAACAAGCTCGATCCACATCATATGTAAACACATATATAAATCCATAATGGCACACATATAAACTCATATTGGCACCTAGCTATGACTCGAATACACGGATAACACGTTGGAACTCACATCCAACAACAACCATTACCTTACGGTGGGATTACACTCATCACCGTTCACGCGGAGGGGATTCCACTCATCCTCACGCCCCGTCGATGGGATTACACTCATCGTCGACTATCATATATATAAGAAGGTTTTCTGGGTGAACCCGTACTCCATCTTGATGACTACCATCACCAAGACCACGCGCGCATTTGACTTGCATGTGCACACTAACATCCTAATGATCGATCATTTGTACCCAAGCATACTAGTGCCAATATTAAACACAATTCACAACCTTTCACAACATCATTTCATATCCAATTCCGTGCTTACCACTTACTCACCACGATTAACATCATGCACAATCCACATGCATATAACAATGCATCAATCCATGCCTCAACATAAATGTATAACACCATATACATAGTCAACATAATCACAATTAAACATGAGGCATAAACACATTCAAAGATCAACCATAGTCTCTAACTATAGCTTGGGATTAGGCTACCACTCTAATCCCAACGCTAGGTGGGTCTACCAAGCCCAACCTAGTCCACATGCTTGAACCAACACTTTAAAACCATTTAAAAGCATTTAACCACTCACCGACTATTCCAAGCTCAACACACTAGCCGATCAAGCTTCCAACGATTCCAGATTTGTTCCCGATGCTTCACCAACACAATCTCTTGCTTCTAATCATCTCAACACAAACAAAAAAACCTCAAATCAGTTCATACACCAATGTAGCAACCTGGAACACTACTCAAGCATAAAACACATGATTCTCAAGCCAAGAACACCAAAAACTCTAAACCCGAGCAGCCCTCAAACTCAATCCAAAACTCATGATTTCCACCCTTTTTACACACTTAAATGATTCCAAAACAACCCCCAACTATCATACTAACATCAGCCCTCAATTTCCCACATTAAACACACCCACAACTCATCTTAAAACACTTCAAAAACCCATTAAAACCCAAATCCAAAAATCATGGTAAAACTCTTTAAAATTCATATATATTGGACCCCATGGTTCCTAAACAACTTATCGATCAACATTAAACCAAAAGCTTTGTTAAAATCTCATAAAGCTCCAACCTTTGATAAAAAACTTTGAAAAGCCAAAAATATGAAATACATAGCTTTAATGAAAACTAATGGTACCATAATGTAAAGGAAGACATGACCAACTCAAAAACGAGATTACCTTTCGAAAAGCTCCAAAGATGAAGTTGTATGAGAATGGAATAGTGAAATGGAGAGAGAAGCTCTCCCTTGTCGTTGGAAATGAAAATATGGAGAAGGAAGAAGATGACAAGGTTATTGTAAGGAAAAAGGGGTTTTAATTTGAAAGTCCCCATATTTACAAAAATACCATTGAAATGGCTATTGGGCTTAAATATCAAAAATTTGGTCCAACACTTTAAATTTAATTTTGCAAAACAAAAACCGAGACATTATTTTATTTATTTATTTCACCCGACTCCCAAACCCGGGTCTTACAATACTCAAGAACATGATATATAAAAAATATTTTATGATGGTAAATACATCAATCTACACAACGGTTTTCTTTTATAAAAAATATTGTTCATCGATAACCATAAGGTAAAATCTACTTCTTGCTTTTTTTATACATTGAAATAGTTTTTTCTTAAACTAACGAGGTGGTTTTAAAGCAAAACAAAAGTTGGTTAACCCCAATGAAAGTTTTAAAATTTCAGTGACCAAAATGAAAGGGCCTTAAAAGTTCGATGACCATTTATGTAGTTTACCCTTGAGAAAAAGGAAAACTAGTGTGTCACGTCAGCATTTTCTAACAGAAGGTAATGAGAGGGACCGTAATAAAATTGAAATAAAAGTTGGGTGATCCCAATGAAAATTTTAAAAGTTCGGTGACCAAATGAAAGTGCCCTCTAAGATTTGTGACCATTGGTGTACTTTACCCTTTTATACTTTTATTTTTGCACAATAATTTTATTTTCTTTCACGTTTAATCTTACAATCTTGCGCAGATTCGTCCCAGAATATGATCCGCATTATACATGATTCAGATAATCGGTTACTAAATGTGCTATTTTTATTTTATATATAGCTTTTGAATTTATGTATATATGTCATTCTTACACATCTTGTTATATTTATTTTGCATGCTTAAACCTAATTCTAATACCCCAAAATTTTGTTGGTGACCAAATTGATAAAAAATGAAAGTTTTATGTCTAGAGTGAAATGACTAAAATGAAAGCTTGGTGGTTAAAGTGGGAAATTCCAAAATGATTGGTGACTAAAATGGTAATTTTACCAGGAATAATTTTAATCCCGTAAATAGGCAGCTTACCCATAAAAGGTGGGTTGAAAATGTGGTTATTAAATTAATTTGAGATTTCGATTTTAAGGAATTATTTGATAAAGTTTTCAAAATTTTCAGATAACTGGATCGAATATAAAATCAAGAAAATAGTATTAGCTATGGAGGAAGGGTAAGAATGTCATTTCATATGGTTATAATGGTAGGAATAATATGGACAATTAAATTAAGATAATTTTTCCAAGTTAAATCCTAGCCATTGGATTAAAGGGACAAGATGAGAATTTAAGTTTGTTTCAAGGGAAAAATTAGATTTTCATACAGTTCAAGGGTAAAATGATAAACTACTAAACCAAAATTCCATCTTAGCCCTTGGATATTGAAGATGGACATTAGGAAGGTTTTGAATCATTAGATCAAAAGGGCAAAATAGTCATTTGACTATTTAGGAGATATTTCATTAATATTAGAATAAAAGAATGCCAAATGACATTAATTTATAGAAAAAGAAAATCTTGAGAAATCAACATTTCTCCTCATATATCACGACAACAAAGGGAATGTAACGCCCCGAAAATTTATTAGAGGATTAAATTGGTAATTTAATTATTTCAAGGACTAAGTGAGTAAATTATGTTAATCGTGGGTTTAATTTAAGTTTCTGATAGTGAAATTATATATATGGAAATTAAGTTTGTGAAAGATTACGGACTATATTAAAAGAAAAGGCATACATGAGTCTAAATTGAGGAAAATGGAAAAGATGGGGCTTATAATGAATTGTATATCTATCCAGGGAAAATAAATGATTTTTTTGTGGATAAATTTATTTAGAGATCAGATTTTGTTGGAATTAATTAATGAATTTTGGATCTTTGTGTAAGTGTTGAAGGATGCTGGGAAGCTTGTGTAATGTGGTTGGAAGATAGATGGCTAATATGGTGATTTTACCACTTTTGAATAAAAATATTCTCCCAATTAATGGGAAAAGATTGGTCGGTAGATTGAGGTGTGGGATGAAGTAGATTTGTCCCCATTTCCCCTATATTATGATCACCTCATTTTACTTTCTTTTATACATTTCCATAGCTTCTAAATAATTATTCTTTCATTTTCTTCCTTTTACCCCTTTTCTTTCGAAGCCTAAAGTAGAAAGAAAGATTAGATCAAGAAATCTAGTCAAGTTCATCTCCCCCACAAGCTTCAATATTGTTGGAGATGGAAGCTTTAGGGGTTTAAGAGGGTGTAACTTTAAGATTTGCTGGTAATTTTTTTAGAAAATGATTATATGTATAATAATTTATTTCAAAGCCTTCTTTTTTCGGGGCACTTTGTGGTCGCACATCTCGCACATGTCCAGAACCACCCCTGTATAATATTGCATTGGTAAGTATATGTTGACATATATTTTACACGTCCAATGTTAAGTGGTAAAAATATTGACCATGTTTGGTAAAGAGAGGTTTGGGAAAAAATTAGAGGTTTGAGGCATAATTTCAGGTTTGAACAGTCAACCGCTAGTATTGTTGTTTGGTAAACAGCGGATTGAAAGAGCGGATTGGGTGAAACCGCTAATTTTGAAAAAGCTCATAATAGGAGCTTTTTGAGATTAGAGGTTTGATATTAGAGTTGTAAAGACTTTTTTCCCTTACCAGTTACCAAAAATCTCAAAATAACCTAAATTAAATATTTTATCACCCTATTTATAAGCTAATCCTATTTACTTTTTTTAATTTTATTATCACATATTTATATGTGTATTTAAATTTATTAATTAATTAAATTATATTAAAATAATTATATAAATAATAAATTAATATATAAATCATTTGAATATGTTTAGAAAAGTTATATTAAAAATAATTTTATAGATATAATTAATATTAATTAGATATAAAATATTGATAACTAATAAACAATTCAAACAAGTATTGAATATAATCATGTCCTTATATGTCATTTTGCTTGTTTAAATAATCTAACAGTTATCAGCTATCAGTTAATTTTACCAACACACTTTTATACAATAAGCTAATACAATCCGCTAGTCAAATCAGCTAATACAATCAGCTATCAATTATCAGCTAATGTAATCAGCTATCCGCTAATTGCCAAACAGGGCCATTGTAAACATGTTTATTGATAATTGTAAGCATCTAATGACATGTAAGAAGTGACATATTTCTTACATGTTCACCAAAGGAGACATGGACATTATGTACATGTTAATTGCATAGCTACTGATAAATGGTAAGTTATCGTTAGCATGTTTATGACATATTCATGCTATGTAACACCCCCTTCCCAGTCTGGTCGAGAATCGGGTCGGAAGGTGATACTGATGATCAATACAGTGAACGGTGCAAAAATTTTCATTTTTAACATTAATATTTAAACCAATAACATACAATGAATCATTACCACAATATATTTTAGTCCAATTGATCCATACAAAGTAATAATTAATCAACCAGGGCTAATTCTTAACTATTACAAGTTTTAGGGACCAAACTATAAATTCGATAAATTAGGGGTTCTTCAATGCAATTGATCTTGCTAAAAAGAAATTCACTACAATATTAACAGACCTGTAAATTTTCATACAATTTGGAGTCTATTAGCTCATTCAATTTAATCTTTCAAAATCCAATGAATAAACTGTGAACATTGCAATATGTCTAATATGCCTTTAACTAACTTAACTAACCCCGTATCGAAACACCTTAGGGTCGTTTCAAAATGGGTGGACGATGGTTAACCCACATTGACTTTTCTCCTTAGACCGTTTCGATACGGCAACCCCCTGTATCAGAACAAATCGACTTCTTTTGACTTTGACTTTGACTCGTTTTGATACGCTATGAACCCGTATCGAAACAATAGATTCCAGTGACAAAATGTTCCGAAACGGATATAGACCGTATCGGTACGCCCCTGTTCTTTAGGTTCATTTATTCTTACCCCTATCGAAACTCCATCACCCGTTTCGATACGGCCTGAACTGTAATGACATATTTTTGCTAATTTTTATTCGATTTAACATATCGAACGATGTCCAATTGCAATGAAACTTTACACACAATATTTCAGTGGTATAAACTACTAGGATGCCAAATTTCATGGCCATACGAATAAGTTTACTATGTTTTGACTTTTATGAGTTATGTATGCATTTTTAAACCTTTTTAAGCCAAACAAAAGGGCCATTTAGGGCCATTAACCATATTGTAATATAGGCATCACACAAACATATCAAAATGGGCATAAACGATTAGTTCAAGTACTTTTCCACCTTCCTAGGAGTTCATAAGTTAAAACACATTACTTTAGGGCTTGTAGTGACTTGTCTTGCCTTGACTATCTGATTCTCGAACACACGATCCTTCAACCTGAAATGTATGAGATGAGACATGTTAGACATACATTGCTTAGTGAGGTAGTCATAAAAAATATAAACAACAATGTAACAATTATCTATATACATTCTCTCATGCTTATCAATGTCAGTACTATGCATCAATATACAATGTTTAACATATTCATTTCATCATTAATCCTTGGCTTGAATCAAGATAGTGGATACGCGAATTCCTACGCCTCGCCAAATCATCGATTGGTCTAGTCCCTCTGCCTCGCCAATATGACCAATATCAATACACATCTCTCAGGCTCGCCAAATCAATATAGGCCGTAGCCTTAGGATCGCAGTCCACCCGTACCCTAAGCTCATGAATTCTATGGCATGCCAATTGTATCCAATGTATGTTCAAATCCAAGGTTTCAATGTTCATATCCATATTCAATGTTCAATGAGAATTCCAATGACCAATGATTTCAATATTTTTAATAACAAACATGTCTCGTTATCAATGTTTCTTGGTTCAATGTCAATATCAATATCTGATGATTTCTTTACAATGTTTCAACAATAATAACTATATCAATGACAATGCACAATGGCAATATCAATAACTATGTCCGATATTCAATAACAACTTACTGACACTAACCAATGTGTCCATTTAACAATCCGATGCAACTTCCTCAATAGTAATGTTAGCTAAATGATCAAAAACAATGATAGAAGATTCGGGAAGGCTTTTTTCCAAATCCCGAGACTCCGACTACACTCACCTCAAAATTTGATGCTCCTATGGCTCTCGGATAATAATCCCCTTGTTCCTAGCTTTAGATAGAGACGATGTGTGCTCTTTATCAACTTCTTGAGCTAGGAAATCAATAGAGAGACTATTAGGGTCGATAATACGATATCAAGATCAATATAACAATATCAAAATCGATAATCGATATCAAAATAGATGATAACGATGAGATATCCATAGATGGTCAAAACCCTAGCTTAGGATTAAACTCAATACATCCATGGAATCCAATAACCGATTGAGGAATATAGCTTACCTGATCGATAGCAACGATTTGGTAACAATAAATCGAAGAAAAACAAAGCTTGAAGCTAGCTTCAATGGAGGTTCTTGCTTAGGTAGGAGATGATGAAGATGAAGAGTTTGGGAGAGGTGTATGCTTTCAAAGTTTTTAGGTAAGTTTCCCCAATTCTATTCTACAATGTTTTGAATTAAAATGCTTTCCTTTAGGTGAAGTAATCTCACCAGACTATCCCACGTATGAAAATATTAATTGAGAAGGGGCTAATCACAAGATTAGTCCCTCAATTTTCAATGCTTTATAATTTTGACTCCAAATTTCTAGTTTTTCCACAAATAGTCACTATAATGTTTCAATTCTATCCAATAGGGTCCAATAACAATGACTTAATCGATTTAGAGTCCAATATCGATGATTAACTAGTCAATACTATATTTAAACTTTATCGGTGCAAAATTTCCAATCAACAGAACCCAATTCCGACTAGCCCAGATTTTGGGGTGTTATAACTCCCCCTTAAGAAAAATTCGTCCTTAAATTTTACCTGACCCAACGGTGTGGCTCCTCTAGAGCACTTTAACTAACGATATAGTTTTGTTACGAAGCCTATTGACTTCTCTTGCAAGAATTTGAACAGGTTCCTCTTTGTAGGATAAATTTGGTCGAATTTCTACAGACTCAGGTTCCACAATGTGTGAAGGATCAGAACGATACTTCCGAAGCACCGACACATGAAAAACATTATGGATTTTACTCAATTCAGAGGCAAACAATAGTCGGTATTTTAGAGGGCCAACTCTTTCGATGACTTCAAAGGGTCCAATGAATCGGGGACTCTATTTTCCCTTCTTTCCAAATCTTAAAACCTTCTTCCATGTAACGCCCCAGTTTTGGGCTCAGAAGTTTTGGGCATTGACCGGTTCGGTCAAAGTGCTGATCGAATATATAAGAGTGAATTTAGGAAAGCCTAGTTCGGGTTGCATTAAAAATATGGAAAAATGTTCTAAAATCATATTTTAATATATAAAAGTGAACTGTGAAATCAATTTTGGAAAATGAGGTTCGGAAGGTTGACATTTTGGCTAGTGACCAAAATGTAATTTTTGAAAGTTTGGTGACTGTTTTATAAAGGATTGAAACTTTGAATCTTTAAGGAGCTATTATTCCAAAAAGAGTTTCTCCAGATTTTTCTAAGATATTTTAAGGTTTTATTCTGATTTTAAACATAAAGAAAGAGGAGGGAAAGTCATTTTGACTATTTCTTAACTAACTTCTCATTTTCTTCCAATTCTCCTTTTCTCTCATTTTCTCTCAACCCAAACACATCTCTCCAGATTTTCTCCTCTGATTTTGTCACTCAAATCTTCCTTTTCAATTCTCTTTGGATTCCTAATCATCTCTACAACAAAACCTCACCATTTGCAAGTTGTTTCATCAAGCTTCTTGGTTCTAAATTGGAGAAATTCAAGTTTGGAGGTAAGAACGTCCTTCTCCTCTAAACTATCAGTTCTTTACTGAAATTCCTAAGTTCTCAATCCTTGATTTGTGATTTGTTAAAGGCTTTTCAATTGAGATCTTGATTTTGGCTTAAAATGCAAGATTTGGTGATTTTGGTGAAATTTTCGTGTGATCTGTTTAAGCAGGGTTTTGAGGTGTCAAATTGATGTTAAATGAATGCTAAGTTGATTAGAAGTTGAGGTTTAATTAATGCAATCCCGGATAGGTTGAATTTCCTAAGTTTTGATTGAGTTTTTGGTTGTTTTTGGAGTGTTTTTGGTGATCTGTTATACCTGGAGGTATAAGGACGTGTTTGTGATCATTTTGGATGTTAATTGATGTTTAAAAATGGTTAGAAGTGATAGATCTTGGCTGGGTTAAGTTTTGGAAGTGTTTGGAGGTGATTTTGGTTGTGTTTGGTAGCCGAAATGTTGGATTTGTGATGAGCAGCGAGTTGTGTTGCTGTTGCTGGTGTTTTTAATGCATAAAGATGCATTAATGCTCTGTTTTTGTGTGCTTGAAACAGGGGAGTTTGATCCGTGAGCTTTAGAGGTGTTGCGGAAGGTTTCGGATGCTTGGAAGGCTTGTTGGCTAGCCTTGTTTTGTGTATCGGTGAGTGAAGTTGGGTTTTCAGCTTTTAAACCAAGGTTTGAAGGTTTTGGGAGCTTAGTTTAAGTCTAAATAACTTTGCTAAGCTCAAGAGTAAGTAAATGGTTTTTCGCTCTTGGTTTGTATTGAGAATTGGCTTTAAAAGCAATTGTGGTTGATGATTGATATGCATGTGTTTTGCATGATTTAAATTCTGTTTTGAAAGCATATTGTAAGCATGGTTTAATGCTGGTTTTTGAAAGCCATATGTGAAGGATGCTCAAGGTAAGAGATCCTTGGTTTTGTACATGGAAATTGTGGTTGTGATGCATGGTATTGCATGATGTTTAATGGCTTTGTATAATGCTTTAAAACAGTGAACTAATGATGGTAAATGATGGTTTTTGCATTGTGATTATGCATGTGAATCATTGGACTAATGATGGTAAGTTGGTTATATTGGCAAGTGATGTAAGTGGTTCTTGGTTCGTTGATCGGATATAGTTAGCCGGCTATAGGATTGGGTGCACCGTGAATAAAGTCGCCTTGGAGGTGGAGTGGTTAAGAGTGAACCGGTAAACTCCCTTCAAGTATCCTAACGAGATGGTTAAGGTCATAATGGAGGTGGAATGCCCATTCGAGGACCTTGGTTAAGCAAAGGTTATATGGTGGTTAAAAGTCCATATGTGAGAACCTTGTGCTTGTTAAGATCACAATGGAGGTGTAATGCCCATGTGTGGATCTTGTGTAGGGTGTCCCGGATCTCGTTAGTGATGTTATACAACTACCAATCGGTGATGCAAAGGTTGTATGGTGTTTAAAAGTCCATACGGGGGAACCTTGTGCATGTCAAGGTTGTATGGTGTTTAAAAGTCCATACATGGGAACCTTGGGAAAAGTCAAGGTTGTATGGTGTTTAAAAGTCCATACATGGGAACCTTGGGAAAAGTTGAGGTTGTATGGTGTTTAAAAGTCCATACATGGGAACCTCGGGAAAAGTTGAGGTTGTATGGTGTTTAAAAGTCCATACATGGGAACCTCGGGAAAAGCTAAGGTTGTATGGTGTTTAAAAGTCCATACATGGAAACCTTAGGATGTTGAGGTCAAATGGTGTTTAAAAGTCCATTTGGAGACCTTGGATTGGTAGTGTGTATGAAGCGTGGGGGACAACGCTTGTGATCCTCGTATCCGATCGGGTTGTTGAGTTGAAAAGTGGATGTGGATGATCACTTGGAAGCCAATGTAATGTTCTTGATTATAAAGAAGCATGAGATGCTTGAAAGGATGCAAGGTTGCATGAAAAGTGGTTAATGCTTGTGAAGGCATGTTTACTTGTTAAGTTGAACAAGTGTTGATAATCATTTGGTAAATGATGCATGTGTGCATGGAATCTCTTAAATGCATTGGAGTCTTGTTAAGACTTGTTTTAAAAGGCATGTGATGATAATGTTGTGGTTTATATATTGCCTTGGTTTAATGCATGTGTTGGATTGATTGAATAAGTGGTTTTAAAGGGTTTCTTGCTTGAATGGTTTTCAAGTACAAGAAAGGTATGTTGTGGAATGGAGGTGTTTTCCAAGGTTTTGAATTTAGCTTTGCATAAGGTGTTTATGCATGGGATGGCTAAATGGATGATTTTGCATGTTGTGCTTTGAAAAGGTTTTTCCTAGCTTGCTAAGCTAAGGGTTGGTTTTCATGTATGTGCAATGCATGGTTTTAAGCATGATGTTGAAAAGGGTTTTCAAACTTTGCTTGGTAAACAATTCGGGTTTGTTTTAAAAGTGTTTTATGACCCGCTGCATTGATGGTGTTTTGGTTTTGAGCATTCCTCACTAAGCATTATGTGCTTACGCTCCTTTTTGTCCATCAATGCAGATTCTTGAAGTTTGGACAGCGAGAAGCAAGGGATTCAAGGAGGACTCCATTTGAGATGTATGTCTCGGTGAATAGCTATAGTTAATAAAGGCAATGGGGGTAGAATCTCTTGAAATGTGTTTATGTATTCGTCTATGTTCGGGCAAGGATGATTCAATGTTGTTGTTAATGTTGTTGGAACATGTATTTGGCTAATATGAGTTTGATTTGGAAGTTTATGCTTGAATGGTTGCTTGTGTAGGAAGCATGCCTATAGATTTGGGGCTTTTCATATATGTTGATATATTGTTGAATTGTTGATGCAAGAATGTCTCATATATGTTGAATTGCATGTTGATAAAGTTTGGTGGCTTTTGGAGCATGTTTGGTTGATCAATTGCATGTTTAAGTATGCTTTATGCTGCAATCTGTGCAGGGTGTTTCGGAACAGTTGACACCGTTTCGGAACGGGTGCCCTGAACCAACCCAGGCGTCCGAAACGGGTGACACCGTTCCGAAACGGAATGGCTACTGCCAGACCCCCGTTGCGGTACGCGTTGCAGAACGGCCCCGTGTTTCGAAACGGGCTCTGCCTGTTTCGGAACGGGTGACCGTTGGGGGCTGACATTGGCGGTTAAATGTTTTGAAATGTTCGCATTTTGGTCCTGAATCTTGTATGTGCAATTGTATGAGTTTGGGATGTCCGTTTGAGCTGAAATTTGGCAGAGAAGCATGAAACATGACTAATTTTAAGTTGGTAACTTAAAATCTGGTTAAGTCCTTAAAGATTTCAGAAATTACAATTTGGTCCCTAAAGTTGTAATTTGTTCAATTGGGTCCCTGTTTGATCTCTGATGTTTGTGATCTTTGAGTATGATGTTTGTGTGATCACAATTAGGGCTAACGTGCATCTAGACAAGATTAAAAAGAAAAAAAGGGTCGTTAATCAAGGTTGACTTTCGGGTTGACTTTGGTTTTCCCCGTGTGACTTTCTTAATTCGGGTCAACCGTCTAGACCGGGTTAAGGGGGTTACATTTGGTGGTATCAGAGCTGAGTTGTGAATGTTTGGGGAAAACGGTAAGTTGTGGTGATGTGTGTTTGGTGTTTACCTTGTTGTGTGGTTGAAAGTTGGATGAAACACGTGTTTCTGAGCAAGTTGTTGATGTTTTCAAGCATGCTTTGTGGTTATGAATATTGGTTAAGCTTATGTGGATTTGTGCTGATGTTGTGAGCTGGTGATATGCGTGATGAAAGTGCTATGAGTATGTTATGTTGCTTATATGTTGTTGCAAGTGGATGCTGTTTGGTGTAAGCATGATCAAAGTATGTTGTTTGATATGCTTGATGTTGTGATATCCATGTTTGTGTTGACTGTTATGTCTTGTAAAGGGGAGGATTCGGGATACCCATTGCCTTATTAATATAGCTATTGTGTTATTTGGAGTTGGAGTTTGAATCCTTGCTCAAAGCTGGTCTAACTGGTTTGTTTGTTTGTTTGTTGTGAATGTTTGTTGTTGTTAGTAGTATGGAGAAGTCGTTGTTGGAATGGCAGTTGGGTGAGATGGTTGCTGCCTTGGGGCAGGTTGTTAAGGCATGGAGTTCACCCTTTTGTAGAGGTGTTTTGTCTCAGTCTTCTGTGCCTGGAGTTGAGGTGGTAAGGCAAGGGAAAGAAGCTGGTCCTGTGATGAAGAGTTCATCATCTGTTGTTCAGGAGGTGTTGGGAACATCTCAGGCTGTGGTAAAGGTAAAGTCAGTGGATGTGCTGGCTGTGCGATGTGTGGGTTTGCCGAAGCAGCGTTTGCTTGATTTGGGTGCGGTGGAGTATCATGGTTCTTCGCCGGAGATGTTTGAGGCCTGGTTGGCCAGTGTGGTTCTGATTTTGGATCAGGAAGGCTGTGATTATGCCTGTAAGCTGGGAAGTGTTGTTTCTCTGATGTTGGAGGATGCATGTGCCTGGTGGACATCTGTGGCGGTGGCGTCACATATTCATGATATTGACTGGGATTTCTTTGTGTCTGCCTTTTATGAGAGGTATCTTGGGGAGAAGTTTCCAAGGGTTAAGCAATGTGAAGGTAGTGCTGTGGTGGAGCAAGTGTTGCTTGAGCAAGGGGTGGAAGCTCAGCTACCTGTGTGTGATCGTTGTGAAAGGCGCCATGTTGGAGGTTGTTGGGGCGCGGGTACTTGTTGGAACTGTGGTTCTAAAGTGCATGTGAAGCGTGATTGTCCCCTTGGGGTGAAGTCAGCTTCGGTGATAGTCAGAGGGTCTCTGAAAGGTCGTGGGCACGGCCGAGGCAAGGTTCAGAGGTGGCAGAAAGAGCTGAAGGTTGTGAAGAGTTTGGGAAAGGAAGTTTGCTGGAAATGTGGGTCTGCTGGACATATGAGACGTGATTGTTTGATGTTGGCTCGGAACAGCCAAGGTTCTTTACCGCAAGGAGTTGGTGGTGACCCTAGTGTGTTAGCTGGTGCTGCAGTGGTGCGGCAGGAGGATGATGGTTCCGCGAGGAAGAGAGCTCGTCTGATGAGTTTTCAGGGTGGAGTTGTGTTTTCAGGTAACCTTGTTAAGTAATCTTTGCTCTAGTTACCCTGGTTTGGTTTCTGTTGTTTTTCCTTGTGTGGTAAGTCTAGTCTTGTTGCTAGCATGTTGGGGTAATGGTTGTAGTTTGGAGATATCTTTGGTGTGAAGAAGGTTTAGTGAGTATCTTGTGGTTAATGGTTGTTGGAATGATGGAGTTAGATAAGTTAGAAGTGTGGTAGGAAGTTGTTTTTAGACGGACTTTGAGGATGTTATTGGAGGGTGTGAACTGGCATTCATGCACAGTTAAAATCATTATTATATGCTATATTATATATGTGCTGGTCCATGCATACATGTGGCATGACATTAGAGGTTTTGCATACATGTACATCAGGCATTGATAGGGCATGTAGGTGATCATGCATACAATGTTCACACTCGCTAATAACTAATCGAATCTGTTAGTGTGGTGGTTGGGTTAGGTTGGATGATGGGTTTTTAGAGTTTGTTTTGGTGCTGAGTGGAAGTTGGAAGTAGGGGAGTGTATTAAGCTAGTGCTGGAGATAGTGAGAGTAGTATAGCGTGTTGGTAGAAGGATAGTGTTTGTTGCTTAAGGAGTTTAGTGGTTTGGTGGTGAGGAGTACCGGTTGAGGTTAGAATCGGTCAGGTGTTTTGAATAAGCTAAGTGGAAGGGGTAGTTCCTTGGTGCTAAGTGATGTTGCAGTTTAGTGGTTGTGTTTTCAAGTGCTGAAGCAGCTTAGCATTTAAGTTGTTGTGGAAAGGTTGTGTTTGTAAGTGTTGGTTCTTAGCAACCCTTGAGGAGTTGAGAAGATGTTTTGTATGTTTAAGCTGGGCGATGTTCTAAGGCAGGTGTTGTGGTCAAAGTTTGTGGAGGATAGGCAATGAAAGATCGAAGGCCATTGTTGTTTGAAAGGATTCTTGTGAGAAGTGGTTGGTTGGTTGTGAGTATGTGAATTTTTCTTTTGTGGACTGCTGGTGGGGTGTGATACGGTTGGCGGAGTTGAGTTGGGGTTGTGATGTAAATTTTGGAATCTGGGTGAGTAGTCCTTGTGAGTTGTTCTGGTAGTGGTGGTGACGGATGTGAAGGAATGTTAGCATTCGTTGAGGAGTTTGAGTAAGCGGTTGGTGCTTAAGAATTTATGCTTGTTGGGAAGATCCTTGGAAGAGGTTTGAGAGTTGCAAGAGTTTGGAAGCGGAGAAGTTTGCATAGTGGCTGATTTGGTTTGGTTGGTGTCACTGTGTGAACAAGTCTTGGGAGTTGTGAGTTGCAGTGTTGTGTGCTGTAAAAGTTGAAGTTCTTCAGGTTGATGTTGGGGCTGTGTACGGTCCGAATATGTGAAAGGTTAGATTGTGGCTATCTTTGAGTGTTCTGGATTTTGTGAACAGTATGTGGTGGTGTTGAGTTTGGTGGAGTTTTTGTGTGGAATGTGTTCAGTGATGGTTGAGGCTGTTGTGTTGCCTTGTGTGTTGGTTTGAGAAGGTTGTGGTTCCCTTTTTTCCAGTTGAAATTTCGAGGACGAAATTTCCTAAGGTGGGGAGAGTTGTAACGCCCCGGTTTTGGGCTCAGAAGTTTTGGGCATTGACCGGTTCGGTCAAAGTGCTGATCGAATATATAAGAGTGAATTTAGGAAAGCCTAGTTCGGGTTGCATTAAAAATATGGAAAAATGTTCTAAAATCATATTTTAATATATAAAAGTGAACTGTGAAATCAATTTTGGAAAATGAGGTTCGGAAGGTTGACATTTTGGCTAGTGACCAAAATGTAATTTTTGAAAGTTTGGTGACTGTTTTATAAAGGATTGAAACTTTGAATCTTTAAGGAGCTATTATTCCAAAAAGAGTTTCTCCAGATTTTTCTAAGATATTTTAAGGTTTTATTCTGATTTTAAACATAAAGAAAGAGGAGGGAAAGTCATTTTGACTATTTCTTAACTAACTTCTCATTTTCTTCCAATTCTCCTTTTCTCTCATTTTCTCTCAACCCAAACACATCTCTCCAGATTTTCTCCTCTGATTTTGTCACTCAAATCTTCCTTTTCAATTCTCTTTGGATTCCTAATCATCGATACAACAAAACCTCACCATTTGCAAGTTGTTTCATCAAGCTTCTTGGTTCTAAATTGGAGAAATTCAAGTTTGGAGGTAAGAACGTCCTTCTCCTCTAAACTATCAGTTCTTTACTGAAATTCCTAAGTTCTCAATCCTTGATTTGTGATTTGTTAAAGGCTTTTCAATTGAGATCTTGATTTTGGCTTAAAATGCAAGATTTGGTGATTTTGGTGAAATTTTCGTGTGATCTGTTTAAGCAGGGTTTTGAGGTGTCAAATTGATGTTAAATGAATGCTAAATTGATTAGAAGTTGAGGTTTAATTAATGCAATCCCGGATAGGTTGAATTTCCTAAGTTTTGATTGAGTTTTTGGTTGTTTTTGGAGTGTTTTTGGTGATCTGTTATACCTAGAGGTATAAGGACGTGTTTGTGATCATTTTGGATGTTAATTGATGTTTAAAAATGGTTAGAAGTGATAGATCTTGGCTGGGTTAAGTTTTGGAAGTGTTTGGAGGTGATTTCGGTTGTGTTTGGTAGCCGAAATGTTGGATTTGTGATGAGCAGCGAGTTGTGTTGTTGTTGCTGGTGTTTTTAATGCATAAAGATGCATTAATGCTCTGTTTTTGTGTGCTTGAAACAGGGGAGTTTGATCCGTGAGCTTTAGAGGTGTTGCGGAAGGTTTCGGATGCTTGGAAGGCTTGTTGGCTAGCCTTGTTTTGTGTATCGGTGAGTGAAGTTGGGTTTTCAGCTTTTAAACCAAGGTTTGAAGGTTTTGGGAGCTTAGTTTAAGTCTAAATAACTTTGCTAAGCTCAAGAGTAAGTAAATGGTTTTTCGCTCTTGGTTTGTATTGAGAATTGGCTTTAAAAGCAATTGTGGTTGATGATTGATATGCATGTGTTTTGCATGATTTAAATTCTGTTTTGAAAGCATATTGTAAGCATGGTTTAATGCTGGTTTTTGAAAGCCATATGTGAAGGATGCTCAAGGTAAGAGATCCTTGGTTTTGTACATGGAAATTGTGGTTGTGATGCATGGTATTGCATGATGTTTAATGGCTTTGTATAATGCTTTAAAACAATGAACTAATGATGGTAAATGATGGTTTTTGCATTGTGATTATGCATGTGAATCATTGGACTAATTATGGTAAGTTGGTTATATTGGCAAGTGATGTAAGTGGTTCTTGGTTCGTTGATCGGATATAGTTAGCCAGCTATAGGATTGGGTGCACCGTGAATAAAGTCGCCTTGGAGGTGGAGTGGTTAAGAGTGAACCGGTAAACTCCCTTCAAGTATCCTAACGAGATGGTTAAGGTCATAATGGAGGTGGAATGCCCATTCGAGGACCTTGGTTAAGCAAAGGTTATATGGTGGTTAAAAGTCCATATGTGAGAACCTTGTGCTTGTTAAGATCACAATGGAGGTGTAATGCCCATGTGTGGATCTTGTGTAGGGTGTCCCGGATCTCGTTAGTGATGTTATACAACTACCAATCGATGATGTAAAGGTTGTATGGTGTTTAAAAGTCCATACGGGGGAACCTTGTGCATGTCAAGGTTGTATGGTGTTTAAAAGTCCATACATGGGAACCTTGGGAAAAGTCAAGGTTGTATGGTGTTTAAAAGTCCATACATGGGAACCTTGGGAAAAGTTGAGGTTGTATGGTGTTTAAAAGTCCATACATGGGAACCTCGGGAAAAGTTGAGGTTGTATGGTGTTTAAAAGTCCATACATGGGAACCTCGGGAAAAGCTAAGGTTGTATGGTGTTTAAAAGTCCATACATGGGAACCTTAGGATGTTGAGGTCAAATGGTGTTTAAAAGTCCATTTGGAGACCTTGGATTGGTAGTGTGTATGAAGCGTGGGGGACAACGCTTGTGATCCGCGTATCCGATCGGGTTGTTGAGTTGAAAAGTGGATGTGGATGATCACTTGGAAGCCAATGTAATGTTCTTGATTATAAAGAAGCATGAGATGCTTGAAAGGATGCAAGGTTGCATGAAAAGTGGTTAATGCTTGTGAATGCATGTTTACTTGTTAAGTTGAACAAGTGTTGATAATCATTTGGTAAATGATGCATGTGTGCATGGAATCTCTTAAATGCATTGGAGTCTTGTTAAGACTTGTTTTAAAAGGCATGTGATGATAATGTTGTGGTTTATATATTGCCTTGGTTTAATGCATGTGTTGGATTGATTGAATAAGTGGTTTTAAAGGGTTTCTTGCTTGAATGGTTTTCAAGTACAAGAAAGGTATGTTGTGGAATGGAGGTGTTTTCCAAGGTTTTGAATTTAGCTTTGCATAAGGTGTTTATGCATGGGATGGCTAAATGGATGATTTTGCATGTTGTGCTTTGAAAAGGTTTTTCCTAGCTTGCTAAGCTAAGGGTTGGTTTTCATGTATGTGCAATGCATGGTTTTAAGCATGATGTTGAAAAGGGTTTTCAAACTTTGCTTGGTAAACAATTCGGGTTTGTTTTAAAAGTGTTTTATGACCCGCTGCATTGATGGTGTTTTGGTTTTGAGCATTCCTCACTAAGCATTATGTGCTTACGCTCCTTTTTGTCCATCAATGCAGATTCTTGAAGTTTGGACAGCGAGAAGCAAGGGATTCAAGGAGGACTCCATTTGAGATGTATGTCTCGGTGAATAGCTATAGTTAATAAAGGCAATGGGGGTAGAATCTCTTGAAATGTGTTTATGTATTCGTCTATGTTCGGGCAAGGATGATTCAATGTTGTTGTTAATGTTGTTGGAACATGTATTTGGCTAATATGAGTTTGATTTGGAAGTTTATGCTTGAATGGTTGCTTGTGTAGGAAGCATGCCTATAGATTTGGGGCTTTTCATATATGTTGATATATTGTTGAATTGTTGATGCAAGAATGTCTCATATATGTTGAATTGCATGTTGGTAAAGTTTGGTGGCTTTTGGAGCATGTTTGGTTGATCAATTGCATGTTTAAGTATGCTTTATGCTGCAATCTGTGCAGGGTGTTTCGGAACAGTTGACACCGTTTCGGAACGGGTGCCCTGAACCAACCCAGGCGTCCGAAACGGAATGGCTACTGCCAGACCCCCGTTGCGGTACGCGTTGCGGAACGGCCCCGTGTTTCGAAACGGGCTCTGCCTGTTTCGGAACGGGTGACCGTTGGGGGCTGACATTGGCGGTTAAATGTTTTGAAATGTTCGCATTTTGGTCCTGAATATTGTATGTGCAATTGTATGAGTTTGGGATGTCCGTTTGAGCTGAAATTTGGCAGAGAAGCATGAAACATGACTAATTTTAAGTTGGTAACTTAAAATCTGGTTAAGTCCTTAAAGATTTCAGAAATTACAATTTGGTCCCTAAAGTTGTAATTTGTTCAATTGGGTCCCTGTTTGATCTCTGATGTTTGTGATCTTTGAGTATGATGTTTGTGTGATCACAATTAGGGCTAACGTGCATCTAGACAAGATTAAAAAGAAAAAAAAAGGGTCGTTAATCAAGGTTGACTTTCGGGTTGACTTTGGTTTTCCCCGTGTGACTTTCTTAATTCGGGTCAACCGTCTAGACCGGGTTAAGGGGGTTACATTCCACTATGATACTTTGAGGAAGGCATTTTCACATACTTCGTACTCGATATCTCTTCTCTTGAGATCAGTATAAGCCTTTTTTCGATCAAAGGCAATCTTTAAACGATCGTGAATAATGGTGACTCACTCTTCAGTATCTCGAAGCAAGTTAGGGCCTAACATCTTGCCCTCGCCAAGCTCTGACCATCACAATAGAGTTCTACATCGCCTACCATACAATGCTTCATACGAGGCCATTTGGATTGTTGCTTGGTAACTATTATTGTAGGCAAATTCAACAAGAGGTAGAGATTTCTCCCAAGTTCCACCAAAGTCAATAATGCATGCTCGAAGCATGTCTTCCAAGATCTAAATAGGAAGGTTCAATAACAATGCAAATTTCTAAGGTTTCAATGGACAAGTTTTTTGATATTTTACCTGGATTACCCTTTCTGACTGACCATCAGATTAAGGGTGAAAAGCTGTGCTAAGATTAAATTTGGTGCCCAGAGCTCCTTGTAAGGTTCTCCAAAACCGAGATGCAAATCGGGGATCTCGATCGGAGATAATGGACTTAGGTGCTCCGTGGAGTCGAATTACTTCCTTGATATACAAGTCAGCTAGTTTAGGGAGACCGTAATCCATTCTAACTGGTATAAAATGAGCTAACTTTGTGAAACGATCTACAATGACCCATATGGCATCATGCTTCGCAAAAGTTAACGGTATACCACTAACAAAATCCATAGTGATCCTTTCTCATTTCCATTTTGGTGGATCGATAGGCTGCACTAATCCGGTAGGAGCACAATATTCTGCCTTAACACGTTGGCACGTGAGACATTTAGAGATGAAATCAACTATGGCCTGCTTCATTTCTAGCCACCAATAGAGTTCACGTAGGTCCTTATACATCTTCACAGAGCCGGGGTGAACAGAAAAAGAACTCGAATGAGCTTTAGAGAGAATATTAGTGTGAAGAGATTCATCATTAGGTATACAGACTCGATCATGAAAACATAAGAGTCCTTCAGAATTAACTCTGAAGTCGGGGTTGTCCGATAGCTTATAGACAATGGATTGAAGCTCAGAATCTTGCTCTTACAAACCCTTGATTTGCAAAATGATAATAGACTGAACTTGAAGTTCAGCTACAAGACAGTGATGCTTCCGAAGTCGGAAGTGAGCGTTAATTGCTCGAGGGGCTACAATATAGCGATATTACAATAAGTTTATATACCATACAATACATGTAACTCCAAATTTAATGTCAATGCTTACCAGACAGAGGTTTGCGGCTGAGTGCATTGGCTACAACATTGGCCTTGCCCGGATGGTAATCAATGACAAGATTGTAATATTTAAGGAGTTCCATCGACCTCCGTTGCCGAAGGTTCAATTCTTTTTGAGTCAGTAGGTACTTAAGGCTTTTATGGTCGATGAAGAGATAACATTTTTCTCCATAGAGGTAATGTCTCTATATTTTCAATGCAAAGACATCTGCAGCCAATTCAAGGTCGTGGGTGGGATAATTCATTTTGTGTGGCTTAAGTTGTCTCGAAGCATAAGCGATGATTTTTTCCTTCTTGCATCAATACACATCCTAACCCGACGTGCGATGTATCACTGTAAACTGTGTAGTCCTTTCCGGACTCAGGTTGGGTTAGGACTGGTGCATTGGTCAATACTTGCTTCAACTGATCGATAGTCCGTTGTTGAACCTCTGTCCAAACAAAAGGAGCTTCTTTCCTCAATAACTTGGTTAAAGGAGCAGATATCATAGAAAACTCTTTCACAAATCTACAATAATAACCAGCAAGTCCAAGGAAGCTTCTGACTTCACTAATGTTCTTTGGTTGGTGCCAATCTAAAATAGCTTGAATTTTCTTCGGGTCCACTTGAATACCCGAAGCTGACACAATATGTCCTAGAAAGGCAACTTTGGTGAGCCAAAACTCACACTTAGAAAACTTCGCATACAACTGCTTCTCTCTTAAGGTGTGAAGCACAATACGAAGATGATCTTAGTGTTCCGTTTCATTCTTGGAATAGATCAATATGTCATCTATAAACACCACTACGAACTTGTCGATATATGGTCCAAAAACTCGATTCATCAAATCCTTGAAGGCCATCAGTGCATTGGTTAACCCAAAGGGCATCACCAAGAATTCGTAGTGTCCATATCTTGTACGGAAGGCAGTCTTCGGTACATCACACTCCTTAACTTACATTTGATAAACCCGATCTTAAATCGATCTTGGAAAATACAGAGGCATCCTTTATTTGATTGAACATGTCGTCTATTCTAGGCAATGGATATTTGTTCTTGATGGTTACTTTATTCAATTATCGGTAGTCAATACACAACCGCATAAAACCATTTTTCTTCTTAACAAAGAGAACTGGAGCTCCCCAAGGCGAAGAGCTCGATTGAAAAGAACCCTACTTAACAACTCTTGAATCTAAACTTTTAATTCTTTTTAATTCCACAGCTTCCATACAATATGGTGCAATGGAAACCGGAGCAGTCCCAAGTTGCTCCTCGATGCAAAACTCCATTTCACAGGTTAGGGCAATCTCAAAAGTTCACCAGGGAAGATATCAGGAAATTCACATACAATGTCAATGTCTTGTAGTTTTGATTCGCCTTTGGTTTCCAAGGTCAAAGCATACAATGATGGATTCTTCGTGTTCATCAGTACCACGCTTTCCTTACCCAGACCTCAAAGGTACAATTTCCTCTTATAAAAATCTACCCAGGCTTGATGCTCACTAAGCCAATCTAAACCTAGGATGACATCGAATTCATGGATCGGTAAAGCCAACAAATTGGCCGGAAAAGGAATCCCTTGGATCATTAAGGGGAAGTTCTTACACACTACCCTTACGGTGACGCAATCTCCTAAGGGATTAGTTCAATTTTTTTTGATGCTATTGGTTCGAAAGACATATTATACTTTTTAACTACAATGGTACTTATAAAAGAGTGAGTGGAACCAGGATCAATCAATGCAAACAAGGAATGTGAATATAGCTCAATGGTACATGCAATGACATCAGGTTCATCCTCTTCTTCTCTGCTCCTCACATGATACATTTGGGCAAGGGCTTTTGAATCTTGTTTATTAAAGGGTTTCCCTAGACCACTCGATCGTCTAAAAGTTCCCAATGATCCATGCTTCGATCCTTTACCTTGAAATGATTGAGCAGGAGAAGCACAGTAGTCGGTGTAACAACAGATTTGATTGCATTCAAAGGGTAGTCACGAATAAAGTGACACTGTTCACCACAGTAGTAACAAGCTCCAGTATGTTTACGACATTGACCCGCTGGATGCCTATTCTTACAATAATTGCAAAGTGGATGTTGGTTGCCTCGATTTGAACCTCCAGTCCTATCAACGAACGATGCTTTTGCAAAAGACTGCGTCACAGACTGAGGCCTCTCAATGTTTCCATAACGGGAGGGCTGTGGATAGACATTCTATTTGGGGCCTTGATACCTCCCTTTCTTATTCCATCTCAGAGGTCAAGAATCATCCCTGAACCTTTTCTCGGACTTTCAAGACCCAGCAGCTCGTTGAGCTTTCTGTGCAGCTTCAGTGGCCTTAACACGATTCACAAGATCTTGGAAATCAGAAATGTTGAGTGTAGTAAACATAGGGCGTAGTTCATCAGTGAGCCTCGCAATGAACATCCGGTATTTTTCTTCATCCTTCTTAATGTACTCAACACCATATCTACAGTGCTTGCAGAACTCATGGATGTACTGTTCGATCGGCCGTCCACCTTATTTGAGGTGAAGGAATATGCTTCGCCTTTCAACAAGGTAAAACTCACTGATATATTTCTTGTAGAATTCTTTAAGGAAGAACTCCCAAGTCACCCTGTCTTCAAAGATTGTCAATATGGTAGTTTCCCACCAGTGAAGCGCCTCATCAACCAACAACGCGATAGCACACTCGATCTTGTGCTCATCCGAGCACTAAAGTTGCTTATCCAAAATCCGCAAGGTGTTGTCCAACCAGTATTCGACAACTTCAGGGTTGTCTTCATCTTGTCCAATAAAAGTATGAGCTCGATATTGTGAGAGCTTATCAATAGGTGAACGAGTGTGTTGAATAGCAGGAGCAATAGGTTGCACGACTTGTTCGACCCTCTTAACAGTCATAAACTGCCTCAACATGTCAACCATGTTCTTGTAACACTCAGCTTGAGCGGTAGGTGCTCCATGCTCGGTACCCTAAACATGAGGGTCATGCGGTTATGGTGGGTTCTGAGGATTTCCTCCTCTAATCTCCTCACCATTCGTCGAGGAGCCGGTGGCAAGCTCGTCTATGTGAGCTTCATTAGTTTCAGACATAAATATATATGAAAGATCGGATTAGTTGACAAGTTACAATATACACAGTATATGACTCCTAGGTGGAAAAGTAACACAATAACAATGTAACAAGCTTTGGTTTAGTCCTTGAATCGACTAAACCTGACTCTGATACCAAAAATGTAACACCCCCTTCGCAGTCTGGTCGAGAACCGCGTCGAAAGGTGATACCGATGATCAATACAGTGAACGGTGCAACAAAATTTCATTTTAACATTAACATTTAAACAAATAACATACAATAAATAATTACCACAATATATTCTAGTCCAATTGATCCATACGAAGCAATAATAAATAAATCAGGGCTAATTCCTAACTATTACAAGTTTTAGGGACATAATTGTAAATTCGATAAATTAGGGGTCTTCCGATGCAATTGATCATGCTAAAAAGAAATTAATTACAATATTAAAGGACTTGTAAAATTTCATACAATTTGGAGTCCATTAGCTCATTCAATTTAATCTTTCAAAATTCAGTGACTAAACTGTGAACATTGCAATCTGTCTAATATGCCTTTAACTAACTTAAATAACCCCATATCGAAACACCTTAGGGTCGTTTCGAAACGGGTGGACGATGTTCAACCCATGTTGACTTTTCTCTTTAGACCGTTTCGATACGGCAACCCCCAGTATCGGAGCAGATCAACTTCTTTTGACTTCGACAAGTTTCGATACGATGTGAACTCATATCGAAACAATAGATTCCAGTGACAAAATGTTCCAAAACGACTATAGACCGTATCGGTATGCCCCTGTTCTACAGGTTCATTTATGGTTACCCGTATCGAAATGCCATCACCCGTTTCGATACAACCTGACCTGTAATGGCAGATTTTTGCTGGTTTTTATTCGATTTACTTATTGAATGATGTCCAATTGCAATGAAACTTTACACAAAATATTTCAATGCTATAAACTACTAGCATGCCAAATTTCATAACCATACGAATAAGTTTACTATGTTTTGACCTTTATGAGCTAAGTATGGACTTTTAAACCATTTTAAGCCAAACAAAAGGGTCATTAACCATATTGTAATATAGGCATCACACAAACATATCAAAATGATCATAAACGACTAGTTCAACTACTTTTCCACCTTCCTAGGAGTTCTATAACCCCCTAAGCCCGGCCTGGACGATTGACCAGAACTATGAAGATTACACGGGGAAAACCAAAATCAACTTGAAAGTCAACCTTGATTCACGACCCTTTTTTTCTTTTTAATCTTGTCTAGATACTTGTTAACCCTAAGTGAGTACTCACGAAACGAAATTGAGAAAGGCACGACGATCGGATATCATATAGGGACTCAATTGCACTTCACACAAGATTAGGGACCAAATTGTAATTTCTGTAAATTAGAGGAACTTCATTGGTTTTAAGGTTACCATTATGAAATTAGTCATGTTACATGCTTCTCTGCCAAATCTCAACTTAAAAAGACATCTCAAGCTCAAGCAATTGCATTCTCAACATTTAGGACTAAAATGTAAAGCATGCAAACATCAAAACAATTCAAATCTGTGTCCAACGGTCACCCGTTTCGGAACACTCACCTACCGTATCGAGCGCTGTATCGAAACGACGTTGACCGTTTCGGTACACGGGTGTGTTCTGAGACCAGTTCCGAAACATGGCATTCTTGTAGCCAAATCGTTCCGAAACAACCTCCACCGTTTCGAAACACAAACGCCATTACAGCCCCCCCGTTCTGAAACACTAGACGGTGTTTCGATATGAATTGCCTAGAAACAGCAACAAATGCTGGTTTTTAACTCAAATACCTACTCAAACATGTCCCAAGGACTCTCTAATCATGCCGACAAGTCAACATACATATAAGGAACATATTTGGAACACACAAGCACAAATGTAGCATCAAACACAAAATCTCATTAGTCTAGAGGCATGCTTCCTAATATCAAAACCCAAATAGGCAATCCAACCACAAAACAAGCAATTAAGGCTATTTACAATCCAAACAAGCTAAAACAAACATGCCACAACCTTAGGGAGTTTAACACATCTCCCAAATACAATTCTTGGGTTTCCCATTGCCAATCTATCAGAACTAAAGTGTACGAAAACTTCACCATACATGAGCTTGGACTTCCTTGGATGCACTTAGCTACCTTGATGGCCGAAAACACCTCAATTATCTGCATTATTGGTAAGAGAGAGAGCGTAAGCACAAATGCTTAGTGAGACATGCTCTAAAGAAAACCAACTCAATAATGCACATCTTGAAAACACTTTCATCAAAAGCTTTTAAACCACATGCTCATTTCTATCTCATGCTTGGAAACCTTTCAAAGCAATTTGTCATTGAAACCACATGTACCTTCACTCTATCTCATGCATTTAAACCAATGCAAAACTCATGGCAAAGCCAAGATCATGGTTGTACTCTAAAGCATTTCATAAACAAATCACATATGCATTTCTCATAGCATAAACCATTGCATCAAAGATACATGTGAATTAAAAAACATAACATATTTTCTATTGGCATTTCACATCTATTTATTACTCGGATATGCGGACATCTCACAGATACTTCCGGTGGCATCTCTCATCACCGTACTCACTCGTCTAGCAACATAGTTTCCGGTGGATTCTCACATCACCGTACTCACACGGCGGAATCTCTCATCGCCACAAAGCTTGGGTATTTCACCAAGTCCTACCCGATGGAATGCTCATCAACGGTTCTCTCCCTTTGGCTTAACCAAAGAGCATGTAAGAATTTTTAGTTTATAGTGCACTCTCATCCTATTGATCGATCAATTATATCCGGTAAGTATCTTAACATCTATGCCAATATATTATGTCAAATCAACATCTCACCTACTATTTTTCATGCATTAAAACTCAATAGTCTCATCTCATTTCAAAATCATAACATTTGCTATGCTTCAACATAAAAGCTCAAATCTCAATTGTGCAACATGTTACTTTATGAAATCATTTCGAGCATCATCTCATGCTATAACTCATGCATAAAAACAATAGGAATTTATCAATCTAAAACCATGACCATGTGAAAGCATTTAAGGGGCAATCACCACATTCTAGAGAGCAATCTAGCCAATACTTACTTCCGGACTTAGGAGGGTATTTCAAACCTTTCCTGAATCCCCAAACCTTGATTCTTTGTCCCTCAAGGACTTCTAAAACCATACACATTCACTGATTACGTTTCGCTTGCTTGCCGAAACGCTATCTAAGCTTCCGGATCAACTCCAAAGGTCTCCAAAGATGTCTCCCCTATTTTAAACACATAAGAGCAGAGGATTAATGCATCATCATGCATTGAAATCATCAGCCACACACCTAAACTCGCTGCTCTACACAAAAGCCACTTTTCGGCTACTAAACACTACCGAAACACCTCCAAACTCTTCCAAAAACAAACACAGCCAAGATCCATCACTTCTAATCATTTCTAAACATCAATTAACATAAAAAATTAACACAACCACCTCCTTATATCTCCAGCTATAGCAGAACACCAAAATCACCCCAAAATCCACCATTTTAACAAGCAAAAACTTAGGAAATACAACCTATTCGGGATTGGATTGATAAAACCTCATTTATAACATCATTTAACATCCAAAATACATTAGAAAACCATCTCAAAATAGATCCCAATAATCCCCACAAAAATATTCAAGATCTCTTCCAAAATCTTGAGTTTTAAGCCAATTTCTTGTTTCTAACAATAAAACCACTTAAAAAGCATTAATAAAGGATTGACAATTTGGGAATTTCAGTAAAGAACTGATCATTAGAGGAGAAGGACGAAGTTTACCTCTAATGGATGATTTCTCCTTGATTTGGGCAAGTATTCTTGAAAATACAATGTAGAAATCAAGTGGATTTGTTGAACGATTGATTAGGAATCAAAGTGTGATTAAAATCTCATCAAATGAAATGGAAATCAAAGGAAATTTGCTGGAGAAAAATTGTTTGGTTGATAGGATTTTGAGAGAAAATGAAATGAGAGAAAATTAGTGAAAAATGGTTATGAAAAGTCAAAGGTAGTTTTTCTATTTTAATCACCTTTATTTTCTTTAATTAAAACATTAATTAAATTACCCAAATTAAGGAAAAATCTGATGAAAACATTTTTGGTAAAATTAGCTCCTTAAAGATTCAAAGTTCCAATCCTTTACAAAACAGTCACTATTAAACTTTGCAAAAACTGCGATTCGGTCACTACACCGAAATGTAGTATTTCCAAACCTTATTTTGCAAAATTGATTTCACCATTATCTTTTATATATTAAATGAGGATTTTTAGATATTTTCCTATTTTTTTAGAGCATCTCGAACTAGGTGTTCCCCAAAACCCCCTTTTAGATTTGAACCGTTTCCCAGACCGATCTGGTCCAGACTCTAAACATCTAGGCCCAATTTTAGGGTGTTACAACTTTCACCCTCTTAAGAAATTTCGTCCTCGAAATTTACCTTGAGGAAAAAGGTAAGGAAACTGTTTCTTCATGTCATCTTTTCTCTCTCACGTGGCTTCCTCAACACCACGATTCCTCTACAACACCTTGACCAACTCAATGGTTTTACCCCGAAGAACCTTACTATTCGAATCCAAAATCTCAATTGGTTCTTCACCATAGGTCAAATCCGGATTCAACTCAACCTCCTCTACAGGCATAACATGCGAAGGATCCGATCTATACCTCCGAAGCATGGAAACATGAAACACATCATGTATCTTCTCCAACTCTTGTGGTAGCCTCAGCTTATAAGCAACATGACCCACACGTTCTATCACCTCGTATGGCCCAATATACCTAGGGCTCAACTTACCCTTCCGGCCAAATCTCATCACCTTCTTCCAAGGTGAAACCTTTAAGAACACACGGTCACCCACCGCAAACTCAATCTCTTTACGCTTCAAATCCGCGTAAGACTTCTGTCAATCAGAAGTTGCCTTTAATCACTCACAAATGAGCTTCACCTTCTCGGTGGTTCCTTTCAACAAAGCCGGCATCGAGACCAACTTTTGACCTGTTTCAACCCAGCAAAGAGGAGTTCTGCACTTCCTCCCATACAAGGCTTCATAAGGTGCCATTTGATACTTTCCTGGTAGCTATTATTATAAGCAAACTCCACCAAAGGCAAACACTTCTCCCAAGAGCCTTGAAACTCAATCACGCAGCACCTCAACATATCCTCAAGCACTTGAATAACACGCTCAGACTGTCCATCCGACTGTGGATGATAAGAAGTACTGAAATTCAGCCGCGTACCCAAAGCTTGATGCAAACATTCCCAAAATCGCGATGTAAACCTTGGATCTCTACCCGACACTATAGATTTTGGCACACCATGAAGATGTACAATCTCAGCAATGTACAACTCTACAAGCTTATCCAAGGTATACGTAGTATGCACAGGTAAGAAATGCGCACACTTCGTAAGGCGATCCACAATCACCCACACAAAATTATTCTTCGATGGCGACAAAGGAAAACCAGACACAAAGTCCATGGTGATTCTTTCCCACTTCCATTCAGGGATCCTCAACGGTTGCAACAACCCCGAAGGAAACTGATGCTCAGCCTTAACCCACTGACAAACCATGCACTTACTCACATATTCCGCAACATCTTTCTTCAAACCCACCCAATAGTACTCATCCTTCAAATCACGATACATCTTTGTACTACCAGGGTGCATAGCAAAAGGCCTACTATGAGCTTCGATCAGAATAGTACGCCTCAACTCTACATCATTCGGCACTACTATTCGATTTCCAAAACATAGAACTCCATCATCATTAAATCAAAAATCCGATGGTCTACCCTCAGCAATATTCTGAACATGTGGCACCAAAGAATCATCCAAGAACTGCTTATCCTTTATCAACTGAACCAGAGATGGTTTCACTTGCAGCTCCGCAACAAGACCTCCATCTCGCGAAATACTTAAGCTAGCAAACATAGCCCTTAACTCTACCGCCACTTTCCTGCTCAAGGCATCCGCCACAACATTAGCTTTTCTCGGACGATACTCGATCGTTAGATCGTAATCCTTAAGCGACTCCACCCAACGTCGTTGCCTAAGATTTAACTCTTTCTGAGACATCAAATACTTCAAACTCTTGTGATTCGTGTACACAGTACACTTCTCACTATAAAGATAATGTCTCCAGATCTTCAAAGAAAAAACCACCGCAGCTAACTCAATATCATGCGTAGGATAATTGCGCTCATGCACCTTCAACTGTCGCGATGAATAAGCCACCACCTTACCCTCTTGCATTAGCACACACCCCAGACCAACGTAGGATGCGTCACTGTACACCACAAACTCTTTTCCTGATTCGGGTTGAACCAAAATAGGAGTTTCCTCAAATCTGCCTTAAGCTTCTCAAAAGCTTTCTTTCTTGCTTTCATCCACTCATACTTAACATCTTTTTGCAACAACTTTGTTAAAGGGGCAGCAATCTTTGAAAATCCTTCCACAAACCTTCGGTAATACCCTGCCAACCCAAGGAAACTACGGACTTCATGAACAGACTTAGGAGGCTTCCAATTCATCACCGCCTCAACCATCTGATGATCAACTCGAATCCCTTCCGCCGAAACCACATGACCAAGGAACACAACTTCCCTTAACCAAAACTCACACTTGCTCAGCTTAGCATAAAGCTGGTTTTCCAGAAGTGCTTGCAAGACAACCCTCAAATGACCTTCATGCTCCTCCTTAGTACGGGAGTACACAAGGATATCGTCAATGAACACCACAACGAACTTGTCCAAATATTCATGCAACACTCTATTCATCATGTCCATGAAAGCAGCATGAGCATTCGTCAAGCCAAACGGCATTACAAGAAACTCATAATGACCATACCTCGTTCTAAAGGCTATCTTCGGCAAATCCACATCTTTCACCTTTAGCTGATAATACCCTGACCTCAAGTCAATCTTGGAAAACACAGTCGTTCCCCGAAACTGATCAAAAAGATCATCAATCCTCGGCAAAAGACACATGTTCTTGATAGTCAACTTGTTTAGCTGACGATAATCGATGCACATTCTCATAGTGCCATCCTTCTTTTTCACAAACAAGATCGATACACCCCAAGGTGACACACTAGGACGAATGAAGCCACGGTCAAGCAACTCTTGAAGTTGCGTCTTCAATTCTGTCAACTCCTTAGGTGCCATGCGATATGGAGCAATGGACACCGGAGTTGTGTTTTCATACAGCTCAATCCCAAACTCTACCTCTCGACTAGGCGGCAATCCAGGTAACTCCTCCGAAAACACTCCAGGGAACTCACGTACAGTTCTTATATCCTAAACACGCAACTCCTTTGAACTAGGATTCATCACAAAGGCCAGGCAAGCCTCGCAACCCTGCCTCAGCATCCGACTTGCTTCCAATGTAGACATCGCATTAGCAAGAAACTTCACATTCTCGCCCACTACCACCACTTCGTAATTATCCGCAAGTTTCAATGAAACTCGCTTGCTTTCGAAATCCACTACAGCTCTATGCTCAACAAGCCAATCCATACCAAGGATTGCATCAAAACCATAGAATGGAAGCTCCATGAGATCAACAAGAAAAACATGATTTTGCACTTTCAAGGGACATCTCCTATACAACTTACGCGTTACAACCGTCTCACCAAAGGAACTAGTCACACGCATACCAACATCCAAAGACTCAATAGGTAAACCAAGCATTTGAGCATGTTCATGCAATATGTACGGGTGTGTAGATCCAGAATCAATCAAAGAAAGTAATGACAAGGATTGCAAAGTAAAAGTACCTGCGATCACATCCGTATCATTCCTTCCCTCACGATGGGCATACACTCGAGCCTGACCGCCACCCTCAGGTTGAACGGCCACAACATGTGCTACATTCCTGCCACCATCATCCCTACGCTGAAAATTACCACGGTCGTGCCCACGACCTCTCTGTGGCTCAACTACTCTCACCGGAGCTTGTCCCTCTCTCAGAGGCTGAGGACAATCTTTCTTCAAATGTCCACGGTTCCCACAATTCCAGCATGTCCCAAGGTTACCCCAACACTTGCCACCATGCCGTCTACCACAACGGTTACACTCATGAGTCCTCAGAACAACATTAGGTCTTTGCTGACCTGTACCAGGGTTACCACCCTCACGCATAGCGTCATAATGTGGCCTCCTATCCTTATGCCTCTTGTTACGATCTCTACCATAATCGCGTTCAGCCGCTCGCTTTCCGGAGCTAGATCCACTCGTTCGACTAGCCAGACCAAGATTCGACTCAATGTCCTTGGCTCTAGTGACCAAGACATCGAAATCCGTATAATCAGCCGCAAGCATATAAGTCTTAACATCCGTTACCAACCCATAACAGAATCGTTCGCACCTCTCCCGCTCACTATGGATTAGCTCAGGCGCATACTGACTAAGACGAACAAACTGAATTTCATACTCAGCTACTAACATGTTGCCTTGCATAAGAGACATAAACTCTCTTTTCTTCTCATCTAGGTAACACACTCCCAGATACTTCCGCTTGAACGCATTCAGAAAGAACGTCCAAGTCACCTCATCATCCTCTATCCTAGAGATAATGGTCGTCCACCACGTATAAGCATCACCATGCAGCAGTGATACAACACAACCCAACTTCTGCACATTATTGTAGTTCATCTACCCCAAAATCCGCTTGGTTCTCTCCAACCAAGACTTAAACCCTTCCGGAGATAAGCCCCTGAACTTAGTCCCTCCAAGACTGCGAAGACGTTCCAAAGGCAACCTCACATTGGCATCATCCTGATGCGCAGCTCCATGGGCTCCAGCTACTACTGCCTGGAAAGCTCTAGCAATAGCCTGAATCAACATGGTCATGTCAGGAGCAGCTTGCCCCTGCGCACCCTTGGGTCTAGCGACCCCAACACCAGCACCAGTGTTACCAACTCCAGCATCACCACGACCGGGTGGTCCACCACCAGGAGGAGGAGGTAAATCCTCTACATTCTCAGCATTCTTATTATCGGTCATCGATCTAGTATTGATTCTCAGCTCTCTACGTGGCCCCATTATATAGAAAATAATGCACTGAAAAAAATGCAATAAACACAATTAGGCCCAATAAGGTAAGTAATCCAAGTAATCAAGTTCATTTCTGAAAACAATTCCTCTCATTAGTTTTGATATGGCAATGGGATCCCCTATCACACTCCAAAAATAGCATAGCATCACAGAACATCTCAATTGAATCATACATCACTATTCATACCTCACACTTTCACCAAAGAGTCACCATCATGCATAAACACATACAACAAACACATACCAAACCCCAATTATACGAGAACCAAGTTCTGATACCAACAAATGTAACCCCCTTAGCCCGGCCTGGACGATTGACCCGAACTATGAAGATTACACGGGGAAAACAAAAATCAACCCGAAAGTCAACCTTGATTCATGACCCTTTTTTCTTTTTAATCTTGTCATGATACTTGTTAACCCTAAGTGAGTACTCACGAAACACGATTGAGAAAGGCACATTGATCAGATAACATATAGGAACTCAATTGCACTTCACACAAGATTAGAGACCAAATTGTAATTTTTGTAAATTAGAGGAACTTCATTGGTTTTAAGGTTACCATTATGAAACTAGTCATGTTACATGCTTCTCTGCCAAATCTCAACTTAAAAAGACATCTCAAGCTCAAGCAATTGCATTCTCAACATTTAGGACTAAAATGTAAAGCATGCAAACAATAAAACAATTCAAATCTGTGTCCAGCGGTCACCCGTTTCGGAACACTCACCTACCGTATTGAAACGCTGTATCGAAACGACATTGACCGTTTCGGTACGCGGGTGTGTTCCGAGACGAGTTCCGAAACATGGCATTCCAGTAGCCAAATTGTTCCGAAACAACCTCCACCATTTCGAAACACAAAGGCCATTACAGGCCCCCATTCTGAAACACTAGAGGGTGTTTCGATACGAATATCCCAGAAACAGCAGCAAATGCTGGTTTTTCACTCAAATACCTACTCAAACATGTCCCAAGGACTCTCTAATCATGCCGAGAAGTCAACATACATATAAGGAACATATTTGGAACACTCAAGCACAAATATAGCATCAAACACAAAATCTCCTTAGTCTAGAGGCATGCTTTCTAATATCAAAACCCAAATAGGCAATCCAACCTCAAAACAAGCAATTAAGGCCATTTACAACCCAAACAAGCTAAAACAAACATGCCACAACCTTAGGGAGTTTAACACATCTCCTAAATACAATTCTTGGTTTCCCATTGCCAATCTATCAAAACTAAAGTGCATGAAAACTTCACCATACATGAGCTTGGACTTCCTTAGATGCACTTAGCTACCTTGATGCCCGAAAACTCCTCAATTATCTGCATTATTGGTAAGAGAGAGAGAGCGTAAGCACAAATGCTTAGTGAGGCGTGCTTTAAAGAAAACCAACTCAATAATGCACATCTTGAAAACACTTTCATCAAAAGCTTTTAAACCACATGCTCATTTCTATCTCATGCTTGAAAACCTTTCAAAGCAATTTGTCATTGAAACCACATGTACCTTTACTCTATCTCATGCATTTAAACCAATGCAAAACTCATGGTAAAGCCAAGATCATGCTTGTACTCTAAAGCATTTCATAAACAAACCACATATGCATTTGTCATAGCATAAACCATTGCATCAAAGGTACATGTGAATCAAAAACCATAACATATTTTATATTGGCATTTCACACCTATTTATTACTCGGATATGCAGACATCTCACTAGACACTTCCGGTGGCATCTCTCATCACCGTACTCACTCGTCTAGCAACATAGTTTCCGGTGGAATCTCACATCATCGTACTCAGATGGCGGAATCTCTCATCGCCACAAAGCTTGGGTATTTCACCACGTCCTACCCGATGGAATGCCCATCATCGGTTCTCTCGCTTTGGCTTAACCAAAGAGCACGTACGAATTTTTAGTTTATAGTGCACTCTCATCCTATTGATCGATCAATTATATCCGGTAAGTATCTCAACATCTATGCCAATATATTATGTAAAATCAACATCTCACCTACTGTTTTTCATGCATTAAAACTCAACATTCTCATCTCATTTCAAAATCATAACATTTGCTATGCTTCAACATAAAAGCTCAAATCTCAATTATGCAACATGTTACTTTATGAATCATTTCGAGCATCATCTCATGCTATAATTCATGAATAAAAACAGTAGGAATTTATAAATCTAAAACCATGAGCATGTAAAAGCATTTAAGAGGCAATCACTACATTCTAGAGAGCAATCTAGCCAATACTTACTTCCAGACTTAGGAAGGTGTTTCAAATCTTTCCTAAATCCCCAAACCTTGATTCTTCGTCCCTCAAGGACTTCTAAAACCATACGCACTCACCGATTACGTTTCGCTTGCTTGCCGAAACGCTATCTAAGCTTCCGGATCAACTCCAAAGGTGTCCGAAGATGTCTCCCCTGTTTTAAACACATAAGAGTATAGGATTAATGCATCATCATGGATTGAAATCATCAGCCACACACCGAAACTCGCTGCTCTACACAGAAGCCAATTTTCGGCTACCAAACACTACCGAAAACACCTCCAAACTCTTCCAAAAAAAACACATCCAAGATCCATCACTTCTAATCATTTCTAAACATCAATTAACATAAAAAAACTAACACAACCACGTCCTTATACCTCCAGCTATAGCAGAACGCCAAAATCACCCCAAAAACCACCATTTTAACAAGAAAAAACTTAGGAAATACAACCTATTCGGGAATTGATTGATAAAACCTCATTTATAAAATCATTTAACATCCAAAATACATTAGAAAACCATCTCAAAACAGAGCCCAATCAATCACCACGAAAATCTTCAAGATCTCTTCCAAAATCTTGAGTTTTAAGCCAATTTCTTGTCTCTAACATTAAAACCACTTAAAAATCATTAATAAAGGATAGACAACTTGGGAATTTCAGTAAAGAACTGATCATTAGAGGAGAAGGACGAAGCTTACTTCTAATGGATGATTTCTCCTTGATTTGGGCAAGTTTTCTTGAAAATACAATGTAGAAATCAAGTGGATTTGTTGAATGATTGATTAGGAATCAAAGTGTGATTGAAATCTCATCAAATGAAATGGAAATCAAAAAAAATTTTGCTGGAGAAAAAGTGTTTGATTGATAGGATTTTGAGAGAAAATGAAATGAGAGGCAATTAGTGAAAAGTGGTTATGAAAAGTCAAAGGTAGTTTTTCTATTTTAATCACCTTTATTTTCTTTAATTAAAACATTAATTAAATCACACAAATTAAAGAAAAATCTGATGAAAACATTTTTGGTAAAATTAGCTTCTTAAAGATTCAAAGTTCCAATCCTTTACAAAACAATCACTACTAAACTTTGCAAAAACTGCGATTTGGTTACTACACCGAAATGTAGTATTTCCAAACCTTATTTTGCAAAATTGATTTCATCATTCTTTTTTATATATTAAATGAGGATTTTTAGATATTTTCCTATATTTTTAGAGCATCCCGAACTAGGTGTTCCCTAAAACCCCCTTTTAGATTTGAACCGTTTCCCTGACCGATCCGGTCCAGACTCTAAACATCCAGGCCCAATTTTGGGGTATTACAAGTTCATAAGTCAAAACACATTACTTTAGGGCTTGTGGTGACTTCTCTTGCCTTGACTATCTGATCCTCGAACACACGATCCATCAACCTGAAATGCATGAGATGAGACACGTTAGGCGTACATTGCCTAGTGAGGTAGTCATAAACAATATGAACAACAATGTAACAAGTATCTATATACATGCTCTCATGCTCATCAATGTCAATACTATGCATCAATATACAACGTTTAACATATTCATTTCATCATTAATCCTTGGATTGAATCAAGATAGTGGATACAGAAATTTCTACGCCTTGCCAAATCAATGAATGGTCTAGTCCCTCCGCCTCGCCAATATGACCAATATCAATACACATCTATCTGCCTCGCCAAATCAATATAGACCGTAGCCTTAGGACCATAGTCCACCTGTACACCAAGCCCATGAATTTTATGGCATGCCAATTGTATCCAATGACTATTCAAATCCAAGGTTTCAATGTTCATATCCATATTCAATGTTCAATGAGAATTCCAATGACCAATGATTTCAATATTTTTAATAACAAACATGTCTCGTTATCAATGTTTCATGGTTAAATGTCAATATCAATATCCGACGATTTCTTTACAATGTTTCAACAATAATAACTATATCAATGACAATGCACAATGACGATATCAATAACTTTGTCCAATATTCAATAACAACTTACCAACACTTACCAATGTGTCCGTTTAATAATCCGATGTAACTTCCTTAATATTAATGTTAGCTAAATGATCGAAAACAACGATAAAAGATTCGGGGAGGCTTTTCGCCTAATCCTGAGACTCTGACTACACTCACCTCAAAATTTGATGCTCATATGGCTCTTAGATAATAATCCCTTTGTTCTCAGCTTTGGCTGGAGACGATGGGTGCTCTTTATCAACTTCTTGAGCTTGGAAATCAATAGAGAGACTATTAGGGTCGATAATACGATATCAAAATCAATAGAACAATATCAAAATCGATAACCGATGTCAAAATAAATGATAACGATGAGATATCCATGGATGGTCAAAACCCTAGCTTAGGATTAAACTCAATACATCCATGGCATCCAATAACCGATTGAGGAATATAGCTTATGCGATCGATAACAACGATTTGGTAACAATAAATCGAAGAAAAACAAAGCTTAAAGCTAGCTCTAATGGAGGTTCTTGCTTAGGTAGGAGATGATGAAGATGAAGAGTTTGGGAGATGTATATGCTTTCAAAGTTTTCGGGTAAGTTTCCCCAATCCTATTCTACAATGTTTTGAAGTAAAAGGCTTTCCTTTAGGTGAAGTAATCTCACCAGACTATCCCGCGTATGAAAATATTAATTGAGGAGGAGCTAATCACTATATTAGTCCCTCAACTTTCAATGCTTTATAACTTTGACTCCAAATTCCCTGTTTTTCCACAAATAGTCACTATAATGTTTCGATACTATCCAATAGGGTCCAACAACAATGACTTTTCAATTTAGAGTCCAATATCAATGGTTAACTAGTCAATACTATATTTAAACTTTATCGGTGCAATATTTCTGATCACCGGAATCCAATTCTGACTAGACCGAATTTTGGGGTGTTACATGCTATGATATGATGTTTAAGGTATGAAATGCCCAAAATAGTGATTCATTTATGAAATGATTAATATACTGTCATTGATGATAATTGAGATATGAAAAGGATATTTATAATGCACAAGTATTTGTATTGATAGTTATAGGTATAAATGGCATGCTGTGAGTCTAGCATATTCGGTAGTACTTGGTATAAGCGTTTGATAATACTTCGGTAATTATATTGGTAGTACTTTGGTGCTAGCATTGGATAGTATTTTAGTACTTGTGTTTGGTAGCTCTTTTATACTAGAGTTTGATAGTACTTCGGTACTTATATTTGATTACACCTTGATACTAGCGTTTGATACTACTTTGATATTTATGCTTTGGTGGTATAACGGTACCATCAGTTGATAACACTTTGGTGTTAACTCCCATACCTTATTCTCTCATTGTTATACTTTAGGATATACCTATTAAATTAATAAAGTGTAAAGAAATTCTTTATGCTCTTAAGACACACTCTGGGAGTGTGCAAAGTAATACTTTATGCTCGTAAGATGTGCTCTAAGAGTACACATGGCTATTGTAGTTGGACATGACTGAAGTGCAAGTAATTAAGTATTAGCCTAATTTACGGTTATTGCAATGACAACAAATGGTAAGTAAGTTAAGCTTGAAAGCTTAACATTAATGGTAAATATTGATATGCTATTAAAGGAATTGAAAAAACAAATTCATTAGCTTGTATTATTGTATATCTATTCAAGCATTTATGTATGGATGACATATTATAACAAAATAAGGAAATTTTTGCACAAGGGTGGGCGGCAAGCTTTGACGCCAAAATGAAGGGATGTAATCATTCAATGCATGGTCGAATCAACATGTTCCTTTCGGCCACCCCTATTGTAATCCTATATATAGACGGGCCTATGGCATTTGTAAACAACTCAAATCTTTTGCATAATATATCTTTGTGAGGTTTTCTCTCAAACTTTGTTTTCATTGAACTTTATCAACTTATCAAGCTTTCTGCTTGTGGAGTCACCCTTTCTTGATACTTCTGGTTCATAGTTTTCTAACTAGTGGATCTAAGTCCTTGTCAGTTGAAGATCTTATATGGTTCGGTTCTATACTCTTTAGTATAGGTTCTTCCTTGATCCTAAACCATGCTATCCTAATCACTACCATCCTAAACACCTTTAACCCTTCCTTTCATCTTCACCACCTTGTCCGAACTATTACAATCTCCATCAAACCATCTTTACATTCTCTTCACCCATTACCCCAACACCACGTCCAAACTCTTTAAACCAATTTCTTTGTTACCATCCAATATCACATGATTACTTGCTTACTTGCATTTTATGATCGGGAAAAAATCAGGCAAGCACTCTTCAACAACATTTCTATAGTGGAAGCACATCATTTTAGCTTGTGAATCACATTATAAACACAAAGATGTGAAATTTTTCTTAGAAGGAAACTCAACAAGTCATTTCAAAGAATCGCTCAACTTCTTGTCTAGCTAAGTCTCGAGCTATAAACTTAGACTCCATAATTCCATAATAGTACGAGCAACATAAATCTATTTAATAGACTTCTAACAAATTGTTCTACTAAAACAAAATAAATATACCCATTAGTAACCTAGTTTGATTCACAATTCTTTTCTAATATTATAGGATATATGAGCAGACATTTCAACGTTCATTCATTACTTGGGTTATGGGTATATCTACAACATTTATAAAGCCAAGTCGAGTATGATTCTTTAAGAATATACATATCTCAATAAATTTTAACATACTAAAATTTATTAGACACTGTTTCTTTCATTCTTGCCTTCAGTATTATGCTAAAGTTCTGGAGAGTTCTTTACAAGAATCATTTTAAAACTAAAACTTTTATGGAGAGAATATTATTAAAAAATATCTCCTATAAGTTTTAGTATCTTTCAATTATATGATTCCATTTACATCACCCATGTTTCAATTTAAGAGGATAATATACTCTTAGTTTTATGCAGTCACATAAAACATCACACTCATAGAATAAACACGTGTGATACAAGTTAACGTTATAATTTAGACACCCCACATTTTCGATCATTTTAAGGGTTAGAATAATCATACCCAAAATGAGGTGTCTAATCAGTTTCGTATAAAAACATGTAAACATGATTTTCCTCAACTTTACTCATATACACTAGAGTGAAATTTATAATAGGCATTAAACTCAAATATCAATACAAATGCTAAATCAAATTGTTTACAAGAATCTATATTCACAAAATCATGTCATGATTTTAAACGAGAAATGTGACTTGCATATAAAACATATTTTTAATTGGACATTAAGACCTTGTCACACTCTAAGAGAATTTTTTACTCAAATTTTCCTAGTAATAGGCATTCATTACCAAATATTAAAAATATTATACTAGAGTAAATTATGAGATATTTTCAATAGACTTTTCTTTTTAGACTCTCTTTCTCTTTTATTATAAAATTGTATCAAGTTACAATGATCTCAATTTTTCATAAAATTTTTAAATTGGAATTGTGAGCATAGCTTGAAGAATGCACCAAGTAGATTATCAAGAAAGAGAGATGGTGTGCAAGGCACTCTCAAATACCAAGTTTTTCCTAGAATCAAACCAAGACATGCATTTTCATAGAATCACACTACTTTCCATTAATTATAAATGAATTGCACAATATATTTCAACACGCTTTTTTAATATGCTTTGAGTATATAATAAACGTAATTCAAAATATAAATTGTGCTTCATAATTTTCTTAGTCATTAAATCTTATGGTTTGGTCAATCCTATATGAAATTCTCCACTGTTAAAGACTATCTTACTCCTTTTAAAATAAATATAATTCATTTGATAGTGTTACACCCCGATCCCATCGAATCCGAGATGTTACACTTCTGCTACCTCTAACTCGTCCCATCAAATTTTGTTCGATTTAAAATCTCAAGTTTAATCTTAAAACATAATTAAACCAAGTCATAAAATAAGAGTTTTATAAACAGTTTCAAATCCAAAATATAAATGGAGCCCTGTACGAATTTAAACATCGCATTTCAAAAAAAATTAGAGTTGCATACCAACTGCAATAAGGTTCTATGGATACATAGCCCAACTACTAAAATCAAGGAATTGTACTCAAGTTGATATGGTCCTGCGAAATCCTCGTCGATGTGCTCCTCCAAGAGAGTGACCTGTCAACCTACGTACTGAAACAAAAAATCAACACGCTAAGCTTACAAAGCTCAGTGGTACATTTCCAGTCTACTATACTTCGCGATGTTCATAAAATTAAGTATGCAATATAAGCGATGAGTGATGTAGCATGAACAAAAAATTCAATCAGCAACTACCATCATGGTGGTAATCAAACGTATTTAGCCCAGAATCACCTAGAACATTAGGCTAGACACACATGTATTCAAGATCACCTAGAACATTGAGTACTAACCAAAAGAATTAGAGATCATCTAGAACATCAAATATTCTATCATGCCACCAACCCAGGAACATAAAGGCATCAAAGGATGAATGTCAAATACCTGAGATCACCTAGAACATTCGGTTATGTATGCAATTTGAGATCACCTAGAACATCGAGTGCATAGAAGGACATGTGTACGGTGTTACCATATTCAAGTATTTAGATCCCATATCATCAAATCAATGAAATCAATTCAAAGGCTCACAAGGCCCATAACAATACAAGGCAAGGAAGGTTGACATTTAGAGCATCCGAAGTCATAGTTCAACCAAAGGCTCGACCTTACAAATTATCATATTCTATTATATTCTCAAATAGCCCTTATAAAAATTCATCACATTTGGGCAGTGGCTTCAATGGTTACTGGTAAAGTCTAATGCATACCAGTACTCAACCACGAGTACTAGTACAGAATCTCGTACCAATACCAAAACATGTTATTAGAATTTGGAAAAGCCAGTCCATACTGATACTTAGTCGACCATACTATTATGAAAAGTAGGAAGAACTTCAAAGTTTTGTGATGTACAAAGCTTAACAAAAGACCCGAAATTCCTCTTTCCACAAGACTTCTTCACTATTTCTCAATCCCTTTGGTGTTACATAGCTCTCCCACTTCTTTAACTAATCAAAAAGTGTAAAAATGAATTTCTTACACTCTCAAATGATTAGAAAAAAGTTTTAAACGAATTCATAACATGGAATTCATCCTAAAATACTCAACAATAAAAAAAACCCTCTAGAACCCATTTTCTCATCTTACAACCATTTTCAATGATTCTTACCTCAAAATGTAGATCATGGGAAGGAGATTAACATACCTCAAACACAAATTTTAGATAGGAAGAATGAAGGATAAAGTTTGGGTTTTTACCTTTAATCTTCCTTGGTGTTCTAGTATAAAAGTGAGAGAAAGAGTTTGTAGAGAAGAAGATGAGTAAATGAAGATGATCTAAAAGAGGCAACTTTTGGCCTCTAGGGGACAAGGAAATGTGTTGCCAACTATTGGAAAAATCACATCCCAAGTCCTTTCTCTTTAAAATTTATGCCAACAAGGTCAACTTCAAGCCCAAACACCTTAACTGAAGGCCCGTTTAGGTTATTTAATCACCCCAAACTTAAAGCCCAAGACTCGAGTCAACGCTAACCCATTGATACAAAAATTAGAGTCGTTACAACTCTCCCATCCTTAAAATTTTCGTCGTTGATATTTACTCGAACTAAAGAGATGTGAGTAGAACAACTCTATATACTCTTTGGTCACCTAGGTAAATTCTTCTACACCATGTTTCCTCCACAACATCTTTACCAACGATATGCACTTATTGCGTAGTTCCATGACTCTTCAATCAAGGATTTTGATCGATTCCTCCTCATAAGTCAAATCAACACTTACTTCGAATTTCCTTAAGATGAATGACATGTGAGGGGTCAGAGTAATATCGCCAAAGCATCGAAACATGAAACACATTATGGATTCGCTCAAACTCTGGTGGCGAGGCCAATCGGTAAGCCACAATTCCAACTCTCTCAAGAATCTAATACGGTCTGATGAACCTCGGGCTCAACTTTCCTTACTCAATATACATTGCTTACGATGTGAATGAACGTAAGCCTTTTGTCGATCGAACATTGCTTGTAGTCTGCCTTTGATCATTTGAACCTTTTTCTCGGCCTGTCTGATCAAATTTGAACCCACAATCTGCCTTTCATTCAACTCAATCCAACACAAAGGATTTCTAGACTTTTGTCTATACAATGTTTTGATGGAGCCATCTGGATGCTCAATTGAAAATTGTTGTTGTAAACGAACTCCACAAAAGGAAGATGCTCCTCCCAAATACCCTCAAAATCAATGATGCAACCTCGAAGCATGTCCTCAAGAATTTGAATATCTCTCTCAGACTGACCATCAACCTGAGGTTCGAAAGTTGTGCTGAAGTCTATTATGGTGCCTAACTCCTCGTACAACTTTTTTCAAAAATCTAGAAGTAACATTGGGTCTCTATCAGAGGTGATCGATGACGACACACCATAAAGTCTCGCTATCTCTTTAATGTACAGACGATCCAACCTCTGCAAGGTGTAGTCTATACACAGGTAACAAGTGTGCAAGCTTGGTTAATATGTCCACTATAACCCAAATTGCAGCATGTTTCCACTTGGTCAATGGAAACTGATCACAAAATACATCATTACCCGGTAACACTTCCATTGTGAAATTTGAATCGGTTGAAGTAATCTTGAAGGAACCCGGTGTTCTGACTTTACTTGTTGACAATCCAAAAACTTGGTCACGAACTCTGAAAGTAAGAGATCCCATTTCGTACTCTGAACTCGGTCATCTCGCAACGTTGTGCCATCTTAATGTTGGCAACAAGATCTTCGTCTAGCCCTTGCATCCTCGTAATTTCTTGTATTAAGGCTGGTTCTACATGAAGTTCGGCTAAAAAGTCACCATCATTGGTTACACTCAAACGGGCAAACACGGCTTTCAAATATGACATAGATTTTCGGCTCAACGCGTTGGCGACTACGTTAACCTTTCCAAGATGATACTCAATCACACAGTCGCAATCCTTGAGTAACTCTATCCATATGCATAGTATCCAATTCAAATCTTTTTGTGTCAACAAATATATCAAACTCTTGTGGTCGTTGTATATATAACACTTTTCCCCCCATCTAAGTAATGCCTCCAAATCTTTAGGGCAAAAATAAATGTTGTCAACTCTAAGTCATGAGTAGGATAATTATGCTCATGAAACTTGAGCTGCCTCGGAGCATACACGACCACTTTTCCCTCTTGCATAAAGACACAACCAAGTCCATTCAAGAACGCAACGTTGAACACCACAAAATCCTTACCCGACCCCGGTTGGTTCAAAATTGTTGCTTCCATTAGATAAGCCTTAAGTTGTTCAAAACACTGTTGTCTCTTCTCGTTCCACTAAAATGAAACTCATTTCTGAAGCAATTTGGTCATAGGATTTGCTATAATGTAGAACTCCTTGACAAAGAGTCGGTAGTTCCGACTACTAAAATTCTCACTCGCTCAATTTGGCAAACAACGCCTTCTATTAAAGGGTTTGACGTATATAATGAATGTGGTATTCATGTTTATCCTATGAGCTAAAGCATACCAAAATTTCATCGATGAATACAACCACAAACAGATCCAAAAAGGGTTGGACAATTCTATTAATCAGGTCCATAATGTTGCCAAAGCATTCAAAAAGCTAAACGACATCACCAAGAACTAATAGTGGCCATACCGAGTTCAAAAAGTATCCTTCTAAACATCCTCATTTTTAACATTCGGCAGATAATATCTCAACCTCAAGTCGATCTTAGAATACACACAGGCACCCCTCAACTGAGAAAAAAAACATCGATCCTAGGAAGTGGACAATGATTCTTTATCATCACTTATTAAGCTATCGATAGTCTATACATAATCTCATTGACCCATCATTCTTTTTCATGAACAATACATTAGCACCCAATGGTGAACTACTCGGTTGAATGAACCCTCGATGAAGTAACTCTTGAAGCTGATTATTCAATTCTCTAAGTTCTGTCAGTGCCATGCGATAGGAGGAAATGACATCAGTGATGTCCCTGGTAGCACCTCGATCCCAAACTCAAATATTAGATTAGGAGAGAATTCTAGCAATTTCTTCGAGAATACATCAACAAACTCGCGCACAGTCCAAAGACTCTCAAGCGTAAGAAAATATATTTTGATGTCTAAAAAATGGGATAGACGGTCTCACAACCGTGTTGTAACATATCTCAAGCTGACATGACTAAGATTACATCGAAAGGAAATGATTCGATTCTCATAACATTAACATCTTTGCATCATCTAATTTTGAAGCTTCAAACTCCTTGATCGACACCTCAAACTGGCGTCATGTACGAAGAACCAATCCATGCCTAAAATTACATTAAATTCTTGGAATGGTAGCTCCATCAAATCTGTTGGAAACACATGTCCCTGAATCTCAATCGAACACCGATGATAAACATTGTCTACAAATACATCAAACCCCATAAGTCTAGTGACTCAAATTCTAACCCCTATGATCCTCCATTACCGGCAAATCTCACTACGAATGTATGAATGGGTAGATCCATAGTCCACTAATGCAATAATAAGAAAAGAGAATAGGGTGAAGGTACTTAAGATCATATCCGTAGCCTCATAGTCCTCTTAGACTTCAAAATATATTGTCTTGTTGGAGCTCTAGTAGTGGATCTTTTAGTGCCTCCACACCTCTACACTAACATGGAACTCGTTTCTTCTCTGGTGGAACCTCTACCCCTCTAACCAGACTGTTGAGACCTCTGAGTCTAGGCTGGGGTATTATAAGCAACCTAAGGACACTCCCTGAAAGTGATCCAGAGATCCGTACCAATAACATGTCCTAGACAATCTGTGGCACTCCCCCACGTGGTACTATCCACATCGCTCACACAGGTGTCGAGCCAATGACCCGGACGATCCTCATTAACTTATCAGCAACGAGGAGGTCGAATGCCCTCCATAGTAACCTTAGTTAGACATCTGATTAGACCTCTACGACTTGTTCCTATTTTTTCTCCTTGAATCCCGAGAATCCCTAGATCTCTTGCTCAAACTTTATGATGACTGTAGGTCTCATAAGTTATGTATTGATCTTGGGACCCTCCAACATGCTTTTGGGTCAAACTATCAACCTGCTCGAGTGACCTGACATTGTTAGCTAACCGACACTCGTTGTTTTCGCGTCAAAATAATTCATTCTTCTCAAATAATAAATAAAGAAAATAGGCATAGTAAGGGAGAAGTAAGGGTCGATCCCACATGGACTAAGAAACTTCTTGATTTATATTTGTTGAATCGGTGAGCCAAGAAGAAAGTTGAATAATGTTTAAGTAAAAAGGGGGTTGGTGGAATTAAGTAAAAATAAGAGATTGTAAAGAATATTAAAAAGAAGTGATTTAGTATGATAAAGATTAGCCTCAAACTCTTTCTTTGACTCAATTTCCTCGAATCATCGGAAAAAGGATTGTTCACTTCGGGATTCACGTCGGTTAATTGTCTACAAGGACCAATCTTTGTGAGTAAGCTTTGTAAACCGAATACCCAAGTGCCATCTTTGATATCAATTTTGTAAATTGATCTAATCAACGCAATGTTGTAGATAAAATTGTTTAAGTTCGTGAAAGACCGACTCAAATTATGTTGTTTCAATAATATTTGATCTGATCTCAGTTTCCTCTTAGCAAACAATTTTGCTAAGCGTGTTCCCAAGAAGTCGAATGTGCTTCAATAGCCAATCCTTCCTCCCACATAGTCGACAAAAACAATATTATGACCAACATCAATCTTTGGTTTTGAAATTATTTTGATTTTGAAATTAAGCTTAGAAAACTGAGAGAGATGCCTGAAGATGATGAAGTGCTTTTCAATCCTCACATTGGAATTGAGTCATTGCTTAATCATTTGGCTATAGAAAACTTAGCTAAACATGATTATGGAAGTAAATAAAGAACTAAAGAAAAGAGGAATATTATAAACATCAAAGTAAAACAAAACCAAGAACAAGAGATAATTTTGAGTTTCACCCAAAGGGGGTATTTATAGCATCTCAAAAACCCTAACATAACTCTAATATGATAAGAGATAATTCCTAAAATATTTAAAATACAAAAGATAATTTCTAAGTGATAAGAAATAAATCCTAAAGTGTTTACATTTAAAAACAAAAGATAATCACTAAGTTTTAATCCAAATCTTAGCTGATAAGTTATCCGGAATGTGGCTGAAAAGCTATCAAGCACTTCTGATGTCATCTTCTAGAAGTTGATGACGTGTCGCTCAATCAGCACTTTCATGCCCCAGTTCATGCCCACTAATCCAGCCATGAATCCAGAAAAAGTGTAGAATCCAGCCACTTTTCAATGTAATCTTTAGATTCAAGGGCCTGCACGGAAAACACACAATAAGTCCTGAATTGACATCATATTCAACCAATTGAGGCATAATTAAGGCTAAAATAGTGACCATATTAACTACTTATCAAATTTCCCTTCACTTATCAAATCTCATGTGCTCATCCTTAATTTCACGAAGTACCTAAGCTGTAGAACTAATTGTTTTGATATAATAATTTAAAAATGTTTTGGGGTAAATTGAAAAGAATTTAAAATATGTTTTTAGTCAAAAACAACTTGAAAATATGTTTAAGGGTTTTACAAGGCTTTGGAATGATTTAAAGTGCATTTAAAGTAGTCAAAACCATGTTTTAAATGTAACTGTACCGATACGGGGAGGAACCGTATCGATATCCATTAGGGTTTTAACTATAATGATTTTCCAGCAAAAACCCGTACCGACACGCTTTGCCGTATCGATACGGTGTGCTTTAAAACACCCAACGGCTAGTTCGCGTACCGATACGGTTGTATTGCGTACAGATATACCCAACTACCCCTAATGGTTATTTTCCCAACAGTCTTTTAAATTGCAGGACCGCACCAATACGCTAGCTAAGCGTATCGATATGCACCAGCTTGAAGTGCTGAACAACTATTTTCTTACCTGCACCATATTGATACGTATTCAAGGGTATCGATACGCCAAGCTGCAGAACAACAATTATGGTGGGAAATAAAGGCTCGAATGACTCTAATTCAACCCCAACGGTCCTCAATGGATACAAACTCAATTAGGAGTATAAAAGGGACCTCCAAGAATCAAGAGATGGCGAATGCTTCATTTTTCAACAACACTATGATGTCAAATTGTCTTTACAGCTAAATTGTATATTTCTTATATAGACAACACTTGTGAGCTTAATTGTCAAATTTGCTCAAGTGTATAGGTTTTGAGTGAGTGCTTAGAGTTGCAAACATATACCTATTAGAGGGGTTTCTAGTTTGCTTTGAATATCTCTTGTAAGAGAGTGTTTGATCAAGCTTTGGGTAGAAAGCTTGATCATTGTAACGGTTTCCTCCTAAACCGAGAAAAGGGAACGAAATTCTTAGTGAATTTGGTTGAAATCCTTAGTAGTAAGCTAAGGTAGTGGATGTAGGCTTTGGGTTAGAAAGACGAACCACTCTAAATCCTTGTGTTTAAATCTTACATTTTTAGCTTCCACAAATTCACTTAAAAATCCAATCTTCTCTACACTTGGCAAGCATTTCGGTTGTGACCATCGAGCTCAACAATTGACATCAGAGCTTGACTCAATTGAAGATGATTAACATCCTATTGAGGCGATCCGACAAGCTCGAACAACATTTCAAACAACCGGTTCAATGGCGCAATCCATCAACAAGCCACCCTTCTTCGACGAGGCCAACTACGCTTATTGGAAGACGAGAATGATGTTTTTGTCAAATCCAAAGATTACAAGCTTTGAGGCATTATTGAGGATGGTCCGTTCCTACCACAAAGAAGATGGAACTAAATTGCAAGGCTTTGCACTTCTTCTTTCGTGCACTTAGCCTCAACATCTATGAGAATATATCTTCTCGTGAGAGTGCCAAGGAAGTATGAGGCAAGCTTGAAGTTACATACGAGGGAACAAACGAAGTAAAGGAGACCAAGATCGGCCTCATCATCCACGAGTATGAGAACTTCAAGATGGATCCGGAAGAGGACATTGAGAAGATGTTCAATCGATTCTCCACCATCACCAATGGACTAACAAGCTATGGATAAGTCATTCCAAAATAAAAGCTTGTCCGAAAGCTTATCTACTCTCTTCCCGAGTTATGAGACTCGAAAAATAACGCCATAATCGAAGCCAAAAATCTCAAGACCTTGAATCTTGATGAACTCATGGGGTCACTTCTCACTCACTTAATCATGAAGAAAGACAAAGAAGAAGAGAAGAAGAAGGAAGAGATAAGAAAGATGGGGGAAGAAGAAGATCATGGAGCTAGGTATCAACACGAGTGTTGTTTCTCTCAAATCCTCAACATGCCATCATGTAGAACTAATTGAGCTGGAAAGCGAAGATGAAGAGATGGCCTATCTCTTCAAGAAATTCACCCGGTTCATGAAGAGAGAATTGAAGAATTCTAAGCATGAATCAAAGAAGAAGATGAAGGATTCCCACAAGTCCAACAAAAATGGATCATCTTCAAAGAAAGCATATGTGGTGACATGGAGTGATGAGGACTCCACCGATGATGAGGTACCCTACCTATTTTTCATGGCCCTCAATGAGGGGAAGGTAACTTCTAACTCATCTATTTCAAATTCATATACATTTGATGAGTTACAAGAAGCATATAATGAATTGGTTTTTGAATTCAATACTTCATTTTAAAAAAACATGAAATTGATTTCAAAGTTAAAAACCGAAAATGATTCGCTTTCTAAAACCAATTTAAAATTTGAAGCAAAACTTAAAGATTTTGAGCTTAAAATTTTAGATTTACATAATTTGCTTCATACAATAGAAAAAGATCATCAAAAAGAAGTTGGTGATCTTAGGAAAGAAAAGATTTTGATTTCCAAGGAACTAAAAAAGAAAAATAATTTTGGAAAATCAAAATTTTATCAAAGACTATCTAGTGCCCCTAGATTTTTGAACAGTAAATGATTTAGAAGTATTTGGGTCTCAAAAGGACTAAGTACTTCAACCAAAAAGTAAGAAATCGAAAAATGGATTCCTAAGGGGACTGAACTATGTGCAACTAACGTCTATGGATCCAAAGTAATTTGGATACCAAAAGTTACTTGATTGTCATTTGTTAGGTGTGATGGATAGTGATCAATAAGTCCAAATTTGAGGGGGAGCTTCATGCACACAAAGAGAGAACTTGAAGAATGAAGGCTTCACATCCTCTATTGGATTCAAGTGTGGTAAAATCTAGTTGAATTCATTTGTTGTTCATTTGATTTATTTAATGTTTAATTCAATTAGTTTATCATGCGTTAGACTAACATTTTTTGATGCTTTGAGTAAGGGGGAGCCAATTTTAAAACCAAAAGTTTTTAATTGTGTCAAATTTTTTAAACCTCCTAAGTTATTTTGAGCCTAATGACTTTTTAAATTCTTTTTGATATAACAAAAAGGGGAGAAATGGTTTGAAAAATTGATTTTCCAAGAGAATAAAGGGGAGCTTTAATTTCATTTAAAATTTTAAAATCTCTTATTCAAAATTTTAAATACCAAGGGGGAGAATCTCAAACAATTTTTCAAGTTGGTTTTATTATATCAAAAAGGGGGAGATTGTAGAAGTAAATCTTTTGATATAATAATTGAAAAATGTTTTGGACTAAATTCAAAAGAATTTAAAACATACATTAAGTCCAAACAACTTGAAAATAAATTTGGGGATGTTTAAAAAGGTTTTGGTAAGGTTTGAAACATTTTAAAGTAGCCGAACCAGGTTTTTCAAGGTACCCATTTCGATACAGGCTAAACTGTATCGATACATTCTGAAACTGCCAAAACGCGTACTGAAATAGGTCTTGCCCATTTCTATAACGTGTAGTTCTGTTTCGAAACACCCTTTATTGTTTTGATACGGTAAACGGTCAAAACCTCCGTAACGGTCACATTTTCCCAACGGTCTTTTAAATGCAGCTCAATGGTCACTCGCACTGAAATGGTTTCTAATTGTTTCGATACAGCTCAATAACGTATCGATACAGCCAAAGGCAGTTCGATACAGCTTGTTGTATCATGCTTCAACGGCTAGTTCTGAAGAAGGTCGTTTCAATACGGGCTCGTGTGTTTCGATACGGACAGCTCCAGAACATCATTTATTGCAAAAAAATAAAGGTCCCGATGGCTTCAAAACGTCCCTAACGGCTAGCAATGGCCACAAGCTCAATTGGGATTATAAATTGAAGGCTGGAACACTTGAAGAAGTTTAGAGACAACATCCAAGCAACATGTTCAAGAGAAATTGAGTCAAATTATTATCTCTTCATTTCTTTTGTAAATAGTCTTTAGAGAGTGAGCTTTATTGTAAATCCGTGTACTCTTGCGAGCTTAAATTTGTGTAAACACCCACCTTGTGAGGTATTAAGTTTACCAAACAAATCCCTTATAAAAGAAGAGGTTCTAGTTTAGCCTTAGACAAAAGATATGGTTGAAACGGTTTCCTCCTAAACCGGGAAAATGAGACGAATTCATTGTTTAGTGAATTGAGAAATCCTTAGTGGTGTACTAAGGTAGTGGATGTAGACTCGGTTGGGTAGTCGAACCACTCTAAAATCCTTGTACAAATTGTTCATCTTTATTTCAGTTTTTAGCCAAATCATTCAAGGAGAAAAATACAAAGGGGGAGCTTGCAAAAAGCCTATCAATTGATTTTTCAAGAGAATAAGGGGAGCTTTAATTTCATTCAAATTTTAATCTCTTATTCAAAATTTTAAAATACAAAGGGAGAGAGAATCTCAAACAAATTTTCAAGTTAGTTTTATTTTATCAAAAAGGGGAGATTGTAGAACTAATTGTTTTGATATAATAATTGAAAAATGTTTTTAGTCAAAACAACTTGAAAATATATTTAAGGGTTTTACAAGGCTTTGGAATGATATAGAGTGCATTTAAAGTAGTCAAAACCATGTTTTAAATGTAATCATACCAATATGGTGAGGTACCGTATCGATACCCTTTAGGGTTTTAACTACAATGATTTTCCAGTAGCCCAAACTCGTACCGATATGCTTTGTCGTATCGATACGATGTGCTTTAAAACACCCAACGACTAGTTCGCGTACCGATACGGTTGTATCGCGTACTGATACACCCAACTACCCCCAATGATCATTTTTCCAACAACCTTTTAAATTACAGGACCGTACCGATACACTAGCCAAGTGTTTCGATACGGACCAGCTTGAAGTGCTCAACGACTATTTTCTTATCCGGACCGTATCGATACGGATTCAAGGATATCGATACGCCAAGCTACATAACTACATTTATGGTGGGAAATAAAGGCTTCAATGGCTCTAATTAAACCCAACAGATCTCAACGGCTGCAAACTCAATTAAGAGTATAAAAGGGACCTCCAAGCATCAAGAGATGGTGAATGCTTCATTTTTCAACAACACTATGATGTCAAATTGTCTTTACAGCTAAATTGTATATTTCTTGTATAGACAACACTTGTGAGATTAATTGTCAAATTTGCTCAAGTGTATAGGTTTTGGGTGAGTGCATAGAATAGCAAACATATACCAATTAGAGAGATCTCCTGTTTTCTTTGAATTTCTCTTCTAAGAGAGTGTTTGATCAAGCTTTGGGTAGAAAGCTTTATCGTTGTAACGATTTCCTCCTAATCCGAGAAAAAAGAACGAAATTCTTAGTGAATTTGGTTGAAATTCTTAGTAGGAAGCTAAGGTAGTGGATGCAGGCTTTGGGTTAGAAAGTCGAACCACCATTTATATTTGTGTTTAAATCTTACATTTTTAGCTTCCACAAATTCACCAAAAAATCCAATCTTCTCCACCCTTGGCAAGCATTTCGGTTGTGACCATCGAGCCTAACATAAGCAAGTATGAAACCTAAGAAGAAATCGGAGAACAACAACACTAGAAACAATTTAATAAAAAAAGTAGACATTCCAAAACTTGTTAATATAAATTATGCAAACCCCAGTACCCTTACAGGAATGCACTCATTTCGCTCAAAGTGTTTAGGGTAAATGATCACTCAAGCCACGATTAATCAAACCATTTCCATAGGCTTGTAACTAAATCCTATCTCCACTACTAAGTATGAATATGATGCAAAAATCAAGAGGTATTTAAAGAGGGTTGTAATTGGGCTAAGGTTCTGGTAGCATAAAAGGCCAAATAAGAGGTTAAAAATTCAAAACAAATGAGTATTGCAAATGAGAGTAAAAGGAATAGAGAAAACAAGAAAGCAAACCATCACTTTATTTTTTTCTCTTCGAATTCTCTCACTCTTTTTCTTTTTTTCTTCTTATGTTCGAACAGTTCTACTTTTCTACACATTGTTTTACTGTTTCTGCAGTTTGAACCAAATTGTTTTATACTATTCGAACAGTTCGAATCTGCACTGGATTTTTCTGCACTACACTTTGTTAATTCGAATCTATTTTTTGCAGCATTTTTTTGAATTTACCGCTTAGGAATAACCAACTTATCTTGAAAAAGGTGACAAAAAGAGTGGAAATAAAATAAAATTGATTTGGGCTAAAAATGTGGTGAATTCAAAGAAAATGTCAAGGCTCAAAATTGGCTATGTAAGGGATAAATAACAAAGGGTAGACCATTTTTTGAGAAGAGAATGGGGTTAAATTTAGTGTCTCTATCACATTAAAGCATCATAGTCAAAGAATGTAGCCTCGACAAACATTTAAACCACAAGTTCTAGATTGCAAAGAATTAACTCAGCACACTCAATAAAACAAAGAGCAAAAATAAAGATGAATGCTCATTAGACTCAAAGCTCGCATGAAAGGTTAATTGAACTAAGATAAGCATCATGTCAACTAAAAAATCAAGGAATGTCATAAGAAAATTTATAGAAAATTACTAGTCAAGCCATTGTCTATCATGCATCCTAAAGTTCAAAACAAGAAAGATACCCAATCATATGGAAAGCGAAGAGACAAGGCGAAATTAAGGATAACAACAAGTAGCTTAAAATGAAGTAAAATCAAGAGAGCATGAGGTAATCAATCGAATAAGCAAGAAAAAGAATTTGACATGAATTCCCACTCCCCTCACTTTAAGCATGATGTCCCATTATGCAATAGAAAGTAAAAGAGAGGGAATAGGAAACTCTCTGAGCTAGTTACGGCCATGACCGCGCCCACGCCCTTGACGAGACGTGCTGGACCAAAGATAGGAGAGGATCTCGACAATGTTTGATTCAATGGAATTGAGCCTCTCATTAATGTCTTGCGGTGGGTTTTCATCTTGTGGTGGCTGAGGTATAGGCTTCCGGAGGAAGACTCACGCATTGTGTGGCGTGGTAGTTCTCGGAGGAACAATGTAAGGCGCATCTAGAGTGCCGACAAGTAGTCCCATCATGTCCAAGCACCTCGCATTAAATGCATCCATCGAAAAAGCATAACTAAAATGGGAAGGGTCAAATGTCGAGGGAAATAAGCGAGATGCAAGGTGAGTTATATAAGGGCCAAGAATGAGTGGGTGTTTGGTTCGTGCCACACGATCAAAAGCGTGGGCAAACCAATAACCAAGATTTACCTTAATCCCAATTTGCATGCACCACAAAAAGAAAAGCTCAACCTTACTTAGATTGGAAGAAGTGTCATTGCAACCGAAATAGTTGTAGGCTAGGAATCTGTGAATGTAACAAAGAGCCGGATCATGGATATCCCACCCTTTCGTCTCACAATGATCATATTGAGAACCTTCTTTACTAGTTGTACGAAAGGCCATTGTCAAAGTCATGCAGAATCTCAAGTAGCGCAGTTAAATACTAAGGATCTGTGACATCAGTCACAAACCGCTTATAAAAGTTGAATTTCGAAATAGACATACAAAAGTAATGACCAAGCAGGCCGAATGATATGATATCAAGAGCATAAAATTCAAATACCAATTCATAGTACGTGTTACACTGAATCGTAAGGTAAGTCGTCCCTCCAATGGCATCGAATAGTTGTATGGCATATTCACGTTAGTGCAAATTCTCCAAAGTTTGGGTTAGAATGTACTTACATACCTAAAATTGTCGGTGTAAAATGTGTTTAAAGCGTACCACTTCGTCACCAACAAAATCCAAACACACGTGCAGAATTTCCTCGTTCGGGACAGAGAATCTTCGCCCATGGCAATAACGCTCAGATTGCTTCTCTGAATTGAACTAATCATTAGGAATGGCGCTATCGCCTGAACTTCCTGCAAAGGATGGCGACTCTAGGCTTTCAGCATGCGACTGAGGTGACGCAGGCTACTCAGTTCGCATATAAAATATGGTATCAAAATTATCTACAAAGACATTAACATGATGGTACATTAGTAACAGTTCATCTGACTAATTCGTGGTTGCCGAACTCATAGAATAGTAAGGACTCGTGTCAGGCATGGACTGATTGGAGACGACGGCAACCATAGAGTGATACGATGAAGATGACACTCGTATAGGGCTCTGGCATCACTTTGGTTGAGACACCGAACTTGCCTGAAATGACTCGGACGACTAAACGATCGGCATGGAGTGGAAAGAGGGCGACGGTGGGAGCTGGGCGCGCGGTGGCCAGTTGCGTGAGGAACCAGCCGCGCTGGTTCTTTCTTTTGATCGAGAGAGTCAGCCGCCTGATGGAGAAGGGGCTGGTTCAGGATGGTGCAGCTGGTTGGCGACGCGGAGGGGACGCAGTGGTGTGGGTTGTGAGTCAGAATCGCTTGGGATGGCTGCAAATTTTGGTGGTGTTGTTCGATGGTGACTACCGAGAACGATGGGTTTCGGCTGATTGGGTAAGCGAAAGACTTGCTCCCTTATTCGAACCATGGTTGCAAATGGAGAAGAAGGAGGTAAGGTTGATGGTGGTCAAAAGCTTGAAGGAGATACGGGGAAGACGACAGACAGAGAGAGCTATGGATTTTTTTAGGTTTTTTATTTTTTTAATATCACATGAGAAAAGAATTGATAAATGAGAGGTGAGGCCCATGGGATTTAAAAAGTGGATTGGGATAGCTATGCGTGATAAGGGTAGGGGAAGTAAAAGTTGATCTGAAAAGGGTTTGGGTAAAGCTGAAGTCTAGAAGGATAAGGGTAAGAATTTTGAAATTTGAAGTTGGTGAAAATTTTGTTATTATTCATTGAATCATGTGGGACCCATGGGTAAAACAAATCCAAACTTGCCGCATAATGCTTCCTTGCAGGAAACACTGGCCGATTCCGAATAATCAGCTGGAGTTATCTGAGTTTGGAGAAATTATTTCATGGTCCCGGACCACCACGTCATCCATGGTCCCCATCCACTAAAAATCAGCCATGTAATTTCTTTTTTTCCATGTCACTATGTAACCACTCACTCCCTATTTATATGGCTTAAAAAGATGAAGATTCATCTTTAAAAAATGACATGGAAATTACATGGCTGATTTTTAGTGGAAGGGACCATAGATGACGTGGTGGTCCGGGACCATGAAATAATTTTTCCTGAGTTTGTGATTACTTATAAGAAAAAAATGAAACAATTAATTAAACCAGTATAAAAAGAAAATCATATTAAACAAAAATTAAGCTAACTCAAAGCTAAAGGAATAACACAATCTTCGAACAAATGAAAATAAACAAAACAAAAAGTAACACTGTGTTGCCTCCCATTCAGCGCTTTATTTAACGTCGTTAGCTCGACGAGCCGATTTTAAGTCGTAGGTTCTTCTAACTTAACCTCGGCATTTTCATAATACGGCTTCAACCTTTGGCCATTTACTTTAAATCGAGCTCCAGAATTGTCTTCGATCTCTACTGCGCCATGAGGAAAAATCTGAGTTATTGTAGATGGTCCGAGGAATTTCGATCGAAGTTCCTCTGAAAAAAGTTTAAGCTTAGAATTAAACAATAAAACTTTTGGGTTAATTGAAAATCATTTAAAGGATATTCTTAGATTGTGGAATTCTTTTGTTTTCTCTTTAAAAATGTGAGCGTTATCGTAAGCGTTTCGCCTGCTTTCTTCTTACTCTTGAATTTATAGCTTTCGTGCTTCTTCGGCTGCTTCCATCTCCAAGTTACACTGCTTAACCGCCCAATAGGCTCGATGCTCCAACTCAACCGGCAAATGACATGGCTTTCTGAAAATTAGTCGATACATCGGCATTCCTATGGGACCTTTATAAGCTGTCTGGTATGCCCATAGCGCGTCGGTCAACTTCAGACTCCAGGCTTTATGACCCGACTTCACAATTTGTTCAGGAATTGTTTTAACCTCGCGTTCGATACTACTGCTTGTTCATTGGTCTGCGGGTGGTAAGAAGTGGTGATTTTTTGAGTCACTCAAAATGTTTTCATAAGCGCATCAATGACTTTATTGATGAAGTGGGTTCCTCGATCGCTAATTATTTCTAGTGGTGTGCCAAATCTGGAAAACATAGAATTTTCAAAAAAAAAATCAACAGTGGTTCTGGCAGCCTTATTTCAGGTAGCCCTAGCTTCCACCTATTTAGAAATGTAATCAACTATAATAATAATATAAAAATTTCCAAATCAAGAAGTAAAGGAACTCATGTAATCGATTCCCCACACATCAAAAATTTCACAGACGTGAATCGAATTTTGAGGTAATTCATTCCTTTGGCTTAAATTCCCTACACGTTGACACTTATCACATGATTTACAATATAAATAAGCATCTTGGAATATACTAGGCCAAAAGAAACCACATTCCAAAATTTGATGGGCAGTTCAGTTTGGTCCAAAGAGACCGCCACATGAATAAGATGACAAAAATCTAAGATAGAATTTACCTCATCTTCTGTGATACATCGCCTAATTATCTGATCCGAGAAGTTAATTTCGGATATAGGTAGATCTTGTGGTAACTTACCCTATCCAAGTAATTTACCATGTCTACGAACCATGGTGTAGTTCCTTGAGCCATCATCAATCTTTCTTCCAAACACTCACCGTTGACTGGCGGATCAGACGTAGAAAGTGGAATTCTACTTGAATGATCGGCCACGAGATTCTCACATCCCTTTTTGTCTTTAATCTCCAGATTGAATTCTTGAAGAAGCAAGATCCATCAGATAAGTCTCGGCTTCGCCTCCTTTTTGCTCATCAATGTTGCATGATCAGAAAACACAACAATTTTAGTACCAAGTAAATATGATCGGAACTTTTCTAAAGCGAAAAATAACGGAAAACAGTTATTTTTCTGAGCTGGATCTAATGTGCGAGATGCGTAAGCTATAACATGGGGCTCTTTTTCCAATCTTTTGGCCGAGGATGGCTCCAACACTCGTATCTGAGGCATCGCACATGAGTTTGAATGGATATTCCCAATTAGGAGGTTGAACAATTGGTGTTGGCACAAGTTTTTCTTTAAGTGCATCGAATGCATCTTTGCAATTTTTATCAAAATTAAAGACTTAATCCTTCTGAAGCAGGTTACAAAATGGTTGTGCTATCTTCGAGAAATCGTTAATGAACCTGCGGTAAAATCCTTCATGGCCGAGAAAAGAACGAATATCCCTTACACTAGTGGGGTAAGGAAGTGAGCGTATAATATTAGTTTTCGCTTTATCCATAACAATTCCTTTAGAAGAAACTATATGGCCTATAACTTACCCTTCATCGACCATAAAAAGAAATTTTTTATAATTTAGTACGAGATTGAATTCTGGGTAACGTCTAAGTATATTGGTTAAATTTAAACAACATTCGTTAAATGAACTACCGTATACGGTGAAGTCATCCATGAAAACCTCAATTCCTTTCTCGACGAAGTTCAAAAAGATGTTAAGCATGCACATTCGGAACGTTACAGGTGTGTTGCAAAGACCGAAAGGCATTTTTCAATAAGCGAAAGTGCCGAAAGGACATGTAAATGTCGTTTTCTCTTGGTATTCGGGCGCAACCAGGATCTGGAAAAAAACCTGAAAATCCTTCAAGGCAACAATAATGATATTTTTTGGCTAAACGCTCTATCATTTGATCTATAAAAGGAAGTGGAAAATGATATTTTCAAGTTGAAGAATTCAACTTCCTGTAGTCGATGTAGACTCTTCAACCATTTTGTACTCTTGTTGGAACTAACTCACATTCCGGGTTTCGAATTACCGTAACCCTAGTTTTCTTTTAAACCATGTGGATGGGACTTACCCAATCACTATCTGAGATTGGATAGATTAAATCTGCATCTAGGCGTTTTTGTAATTCCTTTTTCACTACCTCCATCATTGGTTCGTTCAACCGGTGTTGTCCTTGTCTAGAAGGTTTTGCTCCGTCTTCCATTTTAATCTTATGCATACAAGTCGAGGGACTAAGTCCTTTTATGTCTGCAATGGTCCATCCGATAGCTTCTTTATGTGCGCGTAATACCGTCACTAAATCATATTCCTCTTTAGCTAATAGCTTATTTGAAATAATCACCGATAAGGTTTTGTTTTCTCCCAAAAAGGCATATTTCAAATGATCCATCAATTGTTTCAATTCTATCTCTGGTGCCTGAAAAATAGAAGGTAGCATTTTAGTTTTGGAGGGAGATAAAGATATGTTAGAATTTATAGAAAATTATTTCCAAGCTCCCTTTCTTCCTCTCTACGGCAAAGTTCAAGATCCCTGTAAAATTTTCGAAAAAATTAGTTTCAACATATTCAGCAACTAAGAGATCAATAATATCGATAGAATTAATTCTTTCGACTTGATCGGTGTATTTCATCGCTTTATAAACGTCAAACTCTACTACCTCATCATCAAATTCCATTGTTAATATGTCACTTCTCACATCAATCTTTGTATGCATTGTGCTTAGGATGGGTCGACCTAATAGTACCTAAGAGGAAGTGCTCGTCCTATCATTTTCCATGTCGATGACATATAAGTCGGCAGGAAAAAAAGAACATAGACTTTCACCAAGACATTTTCAAGCACTCCCTCTAGATAGATAATAGAATGATAAGCCAACTGGATAGTTACTTTTGTTTCCTTTAAAGGCTCGTTAGTAATCATTTTATAAACAGAAAGTGGCATGACGTTAATTGAAGCTCCTAAATCGCACATTGCACGCTTAATTAAAACATTTCCTATATTGCAAGGTATAGCGAACATACCTTTGTCCTTCATTTTTGGTGGAAGCTTTCACTAAAATACTGCAGATACATGTTCTCCCAAATTTACCTTCTCGTGATCAGTCAGTTTCCTCTTTGTGGTGCAAAGTTCTTTCAAAAAACATGCATACGTCGACACTTGTCTGATTACTTCTAAGAGAGTTATGTTGACTTGTACCTTTTTGAATACCACTAAGATCACCCTCTCTTCGGCTCTTTTGTCACGCCTCACCAATCTTGATGGGAAGGGTGGTGCGATTTCATGAGAAGAAGGCAGAGGAGGTGGAGGCAATGAAGATGTACCTTGTGAGTTGGAAGGTGGCGTTTCCTTTTCCTCCTTGAACTGTTTGGTATTCTTTTTTGGAACTTTAGTGTTAACAACGGTTCCAATCCAAAGGGTGATAGAGCTAACATTCTCTCTCGTATTTGACTCCGTCTGAGAAGGAAGTCTTCCCTGCGATTATAGTCTCCTCATGGTTTGAGCCAATTGGCTTATTTGTTTGTCTAAATCTTGAAAGGGGGCCTCAGTGCGGTTCTGGGACTTCTCTTGGGATATTGCCAACTATTCAATGATGGATTCCAATGACGACTTCGGTTGTTGATATTGTTGTTGAGCTAGTTGTCTCTACTGATATGGTTGACTTTGCCTTTGATTTTGAGCATAACTGAAGTTCAGATGATCTTTCCAACCTGGATTGTATTAGTTGGTGTTGGGGTTGTATTGTCTTTGTGGAGGTCCCGGGAAATTCCCTATGGCATTTACTTGACCAATATCCTCTTCTTACAACGTCAAAAAGTTGTCCGGTGGATGTTCTGGTTTCGTACATATCCCACAAAGCTTGGCTATAATTCTATAATTTGCAACGGGAGATTGCACAATATCATCTAATTTATCAATTTCGTTTTCCAACGAAACTGTTCTTACCTCAGAACCCGTCGAAATGATTCATTTGAAGAGTGAAATAATTGCGAGTTATCAGCCATAGTAGATATTAACGTCCTCGCAGTGGTTGGAGTCAAGTTAACAAGTGCTCATCCACTTGCCGCATCGATCACCTTCATGTCCATAAGTGTCAACCCTTCGTAGAAGTACTCGAGAAGCGTTTGTTTAAACAAACCGTGTTGTGGATAGTTTGCGCATATCTTTTTGAAACACTCCCAATATACGTACAACGATTCAGTATCCTTTTGTAACGCCCTGATTTTGGGCTTAGGAGTTTTGATGATGGTGTTAGAGTGGGCTGAATTTGTTTTTGGAGTTCGAGTAGTTTGGGGTGAGTTCAGGGAAAACTGCCCTCGAGTGTTCATAAAAATGTGGAAATAATTTCTAAATTCCTTGTATATTATATATATGTTGTGTGAGAAATAAATTTTGGGAAATGATGTCCGAAATTATGACATTTTGGTTTAGTGACTAAAATGCAAATTTTCAAAACTGTTTTAGTGACAATTTTGTAAATGAATCAAAACATTGAATCTTTAAGGAGCTAATAAGCCAAGTGTAACCCCCTTAACCTGGCCCAGACGGTTGAACCGAATTAAGAAGTTTACACGGGGAAAACCAAAGTCAACCCGAAAGTCAACCTTGATTAACGACCCTTTTTTATTTTAAGTCTTGTCTAAATGCACATTAACCCTAGATATGTTCACTAGAACTGCATACTCAAAGATCATAACAATCAGAGAACATTTAGGGACTTGATTGCACATATTAAGAAATTAGGGACCAATTTGAAAATTCTGAAAATTTTAAGGACTTAGCCCAATTATACGTTACCAATATGAAATTAATCATCTTTCATGCTTCTCTATCAAATTTAAGCTCAAACGGACATCTCAAACTCATTCAATTGCAATAACAAGGTTCTGGACTAAAACGCAAACATTTCAAAACATATAACCGCCAATTTCAGTGCCCAACGGTCGGGTGTTCCGAAACAGGGAGAACCTGTTCCGAAACGCGGGACCGTTCCGAAACGAGTTTCGAAACAGGGCTTGGCAGTAGCATTTTCGTTTCGGAACGGTTCCTCCCGTTTCGAACGCCTGGGCCATTTCAGGCCCCCGTTCCGAAACGGTAGCACCCGTTCCGATACGGCCTGCCCAGATTGCAGAAAAAATGCTGGTTAATCACACAATTAACCTATCAAACATGCTCCAAAGGCAACCAAATTATACCAGCAAGTCATAACATGCATAAGGAACATAATTGCATCAACCATACTCAAACATGTCATCAATTATACAAATCCCCAATTCTATAGGCATGCAACCTATTTAGAAAACCATTCAAGCATCATAATACCAAACCAACCTCACATAGGCCAAACACATGTTCCATCATCAATAACAACATAAAACCAACTTAGGGAGTCCAAAACATCTCCCAAAACAACAACATAGGTTCCCCATTGCCAAATGCCCAAAAGCTAATAGTGTTAGAAAACAATCACCATACATGAGCTTACACCTTCACTTGGATTCTTGGCTTCCTTGCTGCCCCTAATGCACTTCAATGCTCTGCATTATTGGTTCAAGAAAAGAGAGAGAGCGTAAGCAAATAGCTTAGTGAGGAATGCTCATTTAAAACAACTCAATAATGCATTTATAAAACACCTTTATAAACCTTAGTTCAAAACATCATTTGTACATGCATATAAGCATTTAAAACAAGCATTTCATGCTTCAAATCATTAACATGTCATATTGGCCACAAGTGATACAATCAATACAAGATCCTCACATGGACTTTTAACCACCATTGTGATCTTACAATTCACAAGGATCACACATGGACTTTTAAACACCATGGTGTCCTTAGCACAAGAATCATCCATGGACTTTTAACCACCATGATGTTCTTACAATTCATAAGGACCACACAAGGACTGTTAACCACCTTTTTTGTCCTTAACAAGAATCACCCATGGACTTTTAACCACCATGGTGTTCTTAAATACACAAGGCTCACACAAGGACTTTTAACCACCTTTGTGACCTTAACCAAGAACCAACCATGGACTTTTAACCACCATGTTGTTCTTAAAAATACACAAGATTCACACAAGGACTTTTAACCACCTTTGTGATCTTAACCAAGAACAAACCATGGACTTTTAACCACCATGTTGTTCTTAAAACAAGAACCACCTATGGACTTTTAACCACCATAGTGTTCTTAACCATTCTCAAAACATCACTTGCCAATATACATCATTTAACAACAATATTCCACTGTTTTAAAGCATTTAACAAAGCCATAATCATCATGCATCATTAAGCATCAAAACCACATTAAACAATGTTTAAAAACAAGGATCTCTTACCTTGAGCATCCTTCAACACATGGCTTATAAAATCAGCAAATAATCATGCTAAAATATGCATTCAAAACAGAATTTAAAACATGCTAATCAACCACATTGCAACAACCATTCCATGGTTCAACATAAGGTGAGTTTTTCCGAAAACTTACTCTTGAGCTTAGCTAAGTTGCTTAGACTTAAACTAAGCTCCCAAACCTTCAAAACATTGGTTTCAAAGCCTTAAACCAAAATCCACTCACCGATTCTGTTTCGCTACTTGCCGAAACACCAATCAAGATTCCGGATCACCACCACAATGATCCAAATATGACTCCCCTGTTTTAAACACATCAAAGCAGAGGATTAATGCATCATCATGCATTAATATCTTCAAAGAAAGCACCTAAACTCGCAGCTCTCATCCACACTCCACTTTCGGCTACCAAACACAACCGAAAACACATCCAAACAACTCCACAACACTACCCAGCCAAGATCCATCAATTCTAAACATTCTTAAACCTCAATTAACATCCAAAAAGGATCTAACCACGTCCTTATACCTCCAGCTATAACAGATCATCAAGATCACTCCAAAAACAACCAAAACCTCAAGCAAAACTTAGGAAAATCAACCTATTCGGGATTGCATTGATTAAACCTCAATTTCTCATCAATTATACATTCATTTTTCATCAAAATGACATCTCAAAACAATGCCCAATCAGATCATACGAATTTCATCAAAATTAAAGCAAATCTTGCATTTTAAAGCCAAGATCAAGAACAAAATTGTAAAACCTTTCATAAAACACAAATCAAGGATTTAGAACTTGGGAATTTCAGTAAAGAACTGAGAATTTAGAGGAGAAGGACGTTCATACCTCTAAACTTGAGTTTCTCCCTTTTTGGAACCAAGATTCTTGAAAATCCAAATAGCAAATGTTAAGGTTTTGTTGAAGAGATGATTAGAGATCAAAAGAGAATTGAAATCTCATATTTAGATGTCAAAATCAGAGGGAATTTTGCTGGAGAAATGTGTTTGGGTTGAGAGAAAAGTTGAGAGAAAAGAAAATGGAAATTTTGGGAAAAGTTTGTTAAAATGCCAAAATATCTTTCCCTCCCTTTTACCTTCATTTTAAAACCTTTATTTAATTGATAAATATTCAGAAAAATCTGGAGAAACTCTTTTGGGTAAATAGCTCCTTAAAGATTCAAAGTTTCAATCCTTTTTAAAACAGCCACACAGTTTTCGAAAATTACATTTTGGTCACTAACCCAAAATGTCACTCTTCCAAACCTCATTTTGTATAATTGATTCCACCATTCTCTTATCTATAATAAAAGAAGATTTTAAGACATTTTTCATATTTTTAATGCAACCCGTACTAGGCTTTCCTAAGTTCACCCTTTTATATTTGAACCGCAATCCGACCGACCCGGTCCGAACCCAAAACTTCTAAGCCCAAAATTGGGGTGTTACAACTCTCCCCCTGAAGGAAAGAGGTAAGGAAACTGCTTCAGCATGTCATCCTTCCGTTCCCACGTGGCTTCTTCAACACCACGATGTTTCCACAACACCTTTACCAACTCAATGGTCTTGCCACGAAGAACCTTAGTATCCGAATCCAGAATCCTCACCGGTTCCTCATCATGGGTCAAATCCGGATTCAATTCCACTTCTTCCACAGGCATTACATGTGAAGGATCAAATCTATACTTCCGAAGCATAGAAACATGAAACACATCATGAATCTTTTCCAACTCTTGAGGTAACCTCAACTTGTACGCAACAGGACCCACACGCTCAACCACCTCGTATGGTCCAATGTACCTAGGGCTCAACTTACCCTTCCGGCCAAACCTCATCACCTTTTTCTAAGGCAGAACCTTCAAAAACACACGGTCACCCACCGCATACTCAATCTCCTTACGCTTCAAATCCGCGTAAGACTTTTGCCGATCAGAAGCTGCCTTCAAACGGTCACAAATGAGCTTCACCTTCTCGGTGGTTCCTTTCAACAAAGCTGGCATCAAAACCAACTTTTGACCCGTTTCAGCCCAACAAAGAGGAGTCCTACACTTCCTCCCGTACAAAGCCTCATAAGGTGCCATTTGAATACTTGCCTGATAACTATTATTATAGGCAAACTCCACCAAAGGCAAATGTTTCTCCCAAGAGCCCTGAAACTCAATCACGCAGCACCTCAACATATCCTCCAAAACCTGGATAACACGCTCGGACTGTCCATCCGACTGCGGATGATAAGATGTACTGAAATTCAACCGTGTCCCCAAAGCTTGATGCAAACACTGCCAGAAACGCGATGTAAACCTCGGATCCCTATCCGACACAATCGACTTAGGCACACCATGCACCCGCACAATCTCAGCAATGTACAGCTCCACAAGCTTATCCAAAGAGTACGTAGTATGCACAAGTATGAAATGTGCACACTTCGTCAGGCGATCCACAATCACCCACACCGAATTCTTCTTCGATGGCGACAAAGGTAAACCAGATACAAAATCCATGGTAATCCTTTCCCACTTCCGTTCCGGAATTCTCAACGGTTACAACAACCCTGAAGGAAACTGATGCTTAGCCTTAACTCGCTGACACACCATGCATTTGCTGACAAACTCAGCAACATCCTTCTTCAAACCCACCCAATAGTACTCATCACGAAGATCACGATACATCTTAGTACTACCAGGGTGCATAGAAAAAGGACTACTATGACCTTCAGTCAGAATAGCACGCCTTAACTCGGCATCATTGGGCACTACTATCCGACTTCCAAAACACAACACCCCATCATCATTAAAATAGAAATCTGAAGGCCTATCCTCCGCAATATCCTGAACATGCGGTACCAAGGAATCATCCAACAACTGCTTTTCCTTGATCAACTGAACCAAAGATGGTTTCACTTGCAACTCAGCCTCAAGACCACCATCACGCGAAATACTCAAACTGGCAAACATAGCCCTCAACTCAACAGCTACCTTCCTACTCAAGGCATCCGCCACAACATTAGCTTTTCCAGGGTGATACTCAATCGTCAAATCATAATCTTTGAGCAACTCCACCCAACGTCGCTGCCTAAGATTCAACTCCTTCCGAGACATCAGATACTTCAAACTCTTGTGATCCGTGTACACAGTACACCTCTCACCATAGAGATAATGCCTCCAGATCTTCAAAGCAAAAACCACCGCAGCCAACTCAATGTCATGGGTAGGATAATTGCGCTCATGCACTTTCAACTGTCGTGATGCATAAGCCACCACCTTACCCTCTTGCATCAACACACATCCCAAACCAACATAGGACGCATCACTGTACACCATAAACTCTTTCCCTGATTCAGGTTGAACCAAGATAGGAGCTTGCGTCAAAGCTGCCTTAAGCTTCTCAAATGCCTGCTGTCTCGCCTCCGTCCACTCATACTTAACATCCATCTGCAATAACTTTGTCAAAGGTGCAGCAATCTTTGAAAAACCATCCACGAACCTCCAGTAGTATCCTGCTAAACCAAGGAAACTACGGACCTCATGAACAGACTTAGGAACCTTCCAATTCATCACCGCCTCAATCTTTTGAGGATCAACACGAATCCCCTCAGCAGAAACCACATGACCAAGAAACACCACCTCCCTAAGCCAGAACTCACACTTGCTCAGCTTAGCATAAAGCTGATTTTCCAACAGAGCTTGCAACACGATTCTTAAAAGCTCTTCATGCTCCTCCTCAGTACGTGAGTACACAAGGATATCATCAAAGAACACCACAACAAATTTATCCAAGTATTCATGAAATACTCGGTTCATCATGTCCATGAAAGCGGCAGGAGCATTTGTCAAACCAAACGGCATCACAAGGAACTCATAATGCACATACCTCGTCCTGAAAGCTGTCTTAGGCACATCCACATCCTTTACTTTCAACTGGTAATACCCTGACCTCAAATCAATCTTAGAGAACACAACTGCTCCCTGAAATTGATCAAAAAGATCATCAATTCTCGGCAATGGATACCGATTCTTGATAGTCAACTTATTCAGCTGACGATAATCAATGCACATTCTCATAGTGCCATCCTTCTTTTTCACAAACAAGACCTGTAACGCCCCGGTTTTGGGCTTAGAAGTTTTGGGCGTTGACCAGTTCGGTCAAAGTGCTGATCGAATATATAAGAGTGAATTTAGGAAAGCCTAGTTCGGGTTGCATTAAAAATATGGAAAAAATATTCTAAAATCATCTTTTAATATATAAAAGTGAAGTGTGAAATCAATTTTGGAAAATGAGGTTCGGAAGATTGACATTTTGGCTAGTGACCAAAATGTAATTTTTGAAAGTTGCGGGACAGTTTTATAAAGGATTGAAACTTTGAATCTTTAAGGAGCTATTATTCCAAAAAGAATTTCTCCAGATTTTTCTAAGATATTTTAAGGCTTTATTCTGATTTTAAAGATTATGAAATGTGGAGGGAAATCATTTTTACCATTTCCTAACTAATTTTCCATTTTCTCTCAATTTTCCTTTTCTCTCATTTTCTCTTCACCCAAACACATTTCTCCAGATTTCCTTCTCTGATTTTGGCATCTAAATCACACATTTCAACTCTCTTTTGATTCCTAATCATCTCATCTACAAAACCTCTCAAATTGCAAGTTGTTTCATCAAGCATTTTGGCTCTAAAAAGGAGAAATTCAAGTTTGGAGGTAAGAACGTCCTTCTCCTCTAAACTCTCAGTTCTTTACTGAAATTCCTAAGTTCTCAATCCTTAATTTGTGTTTTGTTAATGGCTTTTCAATTGAAATCTTGATTTTGGCTTAAAATGCAAGATTTGGTGATTTTGGTGAAATTTTCGTGTGATCTGTTTGGGCAGTGTTTTGAAGTGTCAAAATGATGTTAAATGAATGCTAAATTGATTAGAAGTTGAGGTTTATTCAATGCAATCCCGGATAGGTTGAATTTCCTAAGTTTGGCTTGAGTTTTTGGTTGTTTTTGGAGTGTTTTTGGTGATCTGTTATACCTGGAGGTATAAGGATGTGTTTGTGATCATTTTGGATGTTAATTGATGTTTAAAAATGGTTAGAAGTGATGGATCTTGGCTGGGTTAAGTTTTGGAAGTGTTTGGAGGTGATTTCGGTTGTGTTTGGTAGCCAAATTGTTGGATTTGGGATGAGCAGCGAGTTGAGTCTTGTTGCTGGTGTTTTTAATGCATAATGATGCATTAAACCTCTGTTGTTGTGTGCTTGAAACAGGGGAGTTTGATCCGTGAGCTTTGAAGGTGTTGCGGAAGGTTTTCGGATGCTTGGAAGGCTTGTTGGCTAGCCTTGTTTTGTGTATCGGTGAGTGAAGTTGGGATTTCAGCTTTTAAACCAAGGTTTGAAGGTTTTGGGAGCTTAGTTTAAGTCTAAACAACTTTGCTAAGCTCAAGAGTAAGTGAATGGTTTTCACTCTTGAATTGTGTTGTGAAATTGGCTTTTAAGCAATTGTGGTTGATGATTGAAATGCATGTGTTTTGCATGGTTAAAATCTGTTTTGAAAGCATATTTTAAGCATGGTTTAATGCTGGTTTTGAAAGCCATATGTGAAGGATGCTCAAGGTAAGAGATCCTTGGTTTTATACATTGAGAATGTGGATTTGATGCATGGTGTTGCATGATGTTTAATGGCTATGTGTAATGCTTTAAAACAGTGAATTAAAGATGGTAAATGATGGTTTTTGCATTATGGTTATGCATGTGAATCATTGGACTAATGTGGAAAGGTGGTTATATTGGCAAGTGATGTAAGTGGTTCTTGGTTCGTTGATCGGATATAGTTAGCCGGCTATAGGATTGGGTGCACCGTGAATTAAGTCGCCTTGGAGGTGGAGTGGTCAAGAGTGGACCGGTAAGCTCCCTTCAAGTATCCTAACGAGATGGTTAAGGTCATAATGGAGGTGTTGCCCATTCGAGGACCTTGGTTGAGCAAAGGTTATATGGTGTTTAAAAGTCCATATGTGAGAACCTTGTGCTTGTTAAGATCACAATGGCGGTGTAAGACCATGTGTGGATCTTGTGTGGGGTGTCCCGGATCTCGTTAGTGATTTATACAACTACCAATCGGTGATGCAAGGTTGTATGGTGGTTAAAAGTCCATACATAGGAACCTTGGGATAAGTCAAGGTTGTATGGTGGTTATAAGTCCATACATGGGAACCTTGGGATAAGTTGAGGTTGTATAGTGTTTGAAAGTCCATGCATGGGAACCTCGGGAAAAGCTAAGGTTGTATGGTGTTTAAAAGTCCATACATGGGAACTTTAGGCTTGTAAGGTCAAATGGTAGTGAAAAGTCCATTTTTGAGACCTTGGATTGGTAGGGTGTATGGAGCGTGGGGACAACGCTTGTGATCCGCGTATCCGATCGGGTTGTTGAGTTGGAAAGTGGATGTGGTTGATCACTTGGAAGCCAATGTAATGTTCTTGATTATTAAAGAAGCATGAGATGCTTGAAATGATGCATAAATGCATGTGAAGCATGAGATGCTTGAAAAGATGCATGGTTGCATGAAAAGTGTGTTATGCTTGTGAATGCATGGTTACTTGTTAAGATTGAACAAGTGTTGATTATCATTTGGTAAATGATGCATGTGTGCATGAAATCTCCTTAATGCATTAGAGTCTTGTTAAGACTTGTTTAAAAGGCATGTGATGATGATGTTATGGTTCATATATTGCCTTTGGTTAATGCATGTGTTGAATTGATTGAGTAAATGGTTTATGGGTTCCTTGCTTGAAATGATGTTCAAGTTTATGAAAGGTGTATTATGAAATGGAAGTGTTTTCCAAGGTTTTGAATTTGGCTTTGCATATGGTGTTTATGCATGGAATGATTAAATGGATGATTTTGGCAAGTTATGCTTTGAAAAGGTTTCTTAGCTTGATAAGCTAAGGGTTGGTTTTCATGCTTGGGCATTGCATGGTTTTAAGCTTGTTGTTGAAAAGGGTTTTCAAACATGGCTTTGGTTTGTCAAATCGGGTTTGTTTTAAAAGTGTTTTGTAACCCGCTGCATTGATGGTGTTTTGGTTTTGAGCTTTCCTCACTAAGCATTATGTGCTTACGCTCCTTTTTGTCCATCAATGCAGATTCTTGAAGTTTGGACAGCAAGGAGCAAGGGATTCAAGGTGGACTCCATTTGAGATGTATGTCTCGGTGAATAGCTATAGTTAATAAGGGCAATGGGGGTAGAATCTCTCGGATTGATGTTTTTGTGTTCGTATATGTTCGGACAAGTATGTTTTAATGTTGATGATGTTGCTGAATCATGAATTGGCTATTATGAGATTGAATTGGAAAGTTTGTGCTTAAGTGGTTGCTTGTGTAGGAAGCATGCCTATAGAATTGGGGCATTTTGCATATGATGTTATTCTGATGGTTTGTGGATGCTTGCAAGTCTTATTTATGTTGAATTGCATGTTGGTAAAGTTTGGTGGCTTTTGGAGCATGATCGGATGGTTAATTGTGTGTTTGAGTGAGAAAAATGCTGCAATCTGTGCAGGGCGTTTCGGAACAGTTGACACCGTTTCGGAACGGGTGCCTTGCATGAACCCAAGCGTCCGAAACGGGTGCCACCGTTCCGGAACGGTTTGGCTACTGCCAGACCCCCGTTGCGGTACGCGTTGCGGAACGGCCCCGTGTTTCGAAACGGGCTCTGCCTGTTTCGGAACGGGTGACCGTTGGGGGCTGACATGGGCGGTTAAATGTTTTGAATTGTTTGCGTTTTGGTCCTAAAACTTGTTTGTGCAATTGTATGAGTTTGGGATGTCCGTTTGAGCTGAATTTTGGCAGAGAAGCATGAAACCTGATTAATTTTAAGTTGGTAACTTAAAATTTGGTTAAGTCCTTAAAGTTTTCAGAATTTACAATTTGGTCCCTAAAGTTGGAAATTGTTCAATTTGGGTCCCTGTTTGATCTCTGATGTTTGTGATCTTTGAGTATGCTGTTTGCATGATCACATCTAAGGTTAACGTGCATCTAGACAAGATTAAAAAGAAAAAAAAAGGGTCGTTAATCAAGGTTGACTTTCGGGTTGACTTTGGTTTTCCCCGTGTGACTTTCTTAATTCGGGTAATCCGTCTGGGCCGGGTTAAGGGGGTTACATTTGGTGGTATCAGAGCTGAGTTGCGAATGCTTGGGGAAAACGGTAAGTTGATGTGATGTGTGTTTGTTGTTTACCTTGATGTATGGTTGAAAGTTGGTTGAAACACGTGTTTCTGAGCAAATTGTTGATGTTTCTGAGTATGCTGCTGATGTTTCTGAGTGTGTTGCTGATGTTTCTGAACATGTTGCTGATGTATGCAAGCATGCTCTGTGGTTATGAATCTTGGTTGAGCTTATGTGGAAATGTGCTGATGTTGTGAGCTGATGTTATGCATGATGAATGTGTAATGAGTATGTTATGTTGATAATATGCTGATGCAAATGGATGCTGTTTGATGTAAGCATGATCAAAGTATGTTGTTTGATATGCTTGATGTTGTGATATCCATGTTGTGTTGACTGTTATGTCATGTAAAGGGGAGGATTCGGGATACCCATTGCCTTATTAATATAGCTATTGTGTTATTTTGGAGTTGAAGATTGAATCCTTGCTTAATGCTGGTCTAACTGGTTTGTTTGCTTGTTGTGATTGTATGTTGTTGTTAGTGGTATGGCTAAGTCGATGGAAGAATGGCAGTTGGGTGAGATGGTTGCTGCCTTGGGGCAGGTTGTTAGGGCATGGAATTCACCTTTCTGTAGAGATGTTTTGTCTCAGTCTTCTGTGCCTGGAGTTGAGGTGTTAAGGCAGAAAGAAGAAGCTGGTTCTGTGATGAAGAGTTCATCATCTGTTGTTCAGGAGGTGTTGGGAACATCTCAGGCTGTGGTAAAGGTAAAGTCAGTGGATGTGCTGGCTGTGGGATGTGTGAGTTTGCCGAAGCAGCAATTGCTTGATTTGGGTGCTGTGGAGTATCATGGTTCAACACTAGGGATGTTTGAGGCCTGGTTGGCCAGTGTGGTTCTGATCTTGGATCAGGAGGGCTGTGATTATGCCTGTAAGCTGGGGAGTGTTGTTTCTCTGATGTTGGAGGATGCGTGTGCCTGGTGGACATCTGTGGCGGTGGCGTCACATATTGATGATATTGATTGGGATTTCTTTGTATCAGCTTTTTGTGAAAGGTATCTTGGAAGGGAATTTCCAAGGGTTGAACAAGGTGAAGATAGTGCTGTTGTGGAGCAAGTGTTGTTTGAGCAAGGAGTGGAAGCTCAGCCACCGGTGTGTGACCGTTGTGAAAGGCGCTATGTTGGACGTTGTAGGAGTGCGGGTGCTTGTTGGAATTGTGGTTCCAAAATGCATGTTAAGCGAGATTGTCCTCTTGGAGTGAAGTCAGCTTTGGTGTTAGCCAAAGGGTCTCTGAAAGGTCGTGGGGACGGCCGAGGCAAGGTTCAGAGGTGGCAGAAAGAGCGAAAGGTTGTGAAGAGTTTGGGAAAAGAGAATTGCTGGAAATGTGGGTCTGCTGGACACATGAGACGTGATTGTTTGATGTTGGCTCGGAATAGCCAAGGTTCTTTACCGCAAGGAGTTGGTGGTGACTCTAGTGTGCTAGCTGGTGCTGCAGTTGTGCCGCAGGAAGTTGAAGGTTCCGCAAAGAAGAAAGCTCGTCTGATGAATCTTCAGGGTGGTGTTGTGTTTTCAGGTAACCTTGTTAAGTAATCTTTGCTCTAGTTGCCTTAGTTTGGTTTCTGTTGGTTTTTCCTTGCGTGGTAAGTTAGTCTTGTTGCTAGCATGTTGGGGTAATGGTAGTTGTTTTGGAAATATCTTTGGTGCGAAGAAGGTTTAGTGAGTATCTTGTGGTTAGTGGTTGTTGGTATGATGAAGTTAGATAAGCTAGAAGTGAGGAAGGAGGTTGTTCTTAGACGGATTCTGAGGATGTTATTGGATGGTGTGAATTGGCATTCATGCACAGTTAAAATCATTGTTATATGCTATATTATATATGTTGGTCCATGCATACATGTGGCATGACATTAGAGGTTTTGCATACATGTACATCAGGCATTGATAGGGCATGCAGGTGATCATGCATACGATGTTCACACTAGCTAATAACTAATCGAATCTGTTAGTGTGGTGGTTTGGTGGTGAAGGGTACCGGTTGAGGTTAGTATCGGTTAAGTGGTTTGTATAGCTAAAAGGAAGTGGTAGTTCCTTGGTGCTGGTGATGTCGCAGTTTTGTGGTTGTGTTTCCAAGTGCTGAGGTAGCTTAGCTTTTAAGTTGTTGTGAAAGGGTTGTGTTGGTAAGTGTTGGTTCTTAGCAATCTTTGAGGAGTTCAGAAGCTGTTATGTGTGTTTTGGGTTAAGCAATGTTCTGGTAAGACAAGTGTTATGGTTGAAGTTTGAAGTGAAAGGGCTATGAATGATCGAAGGTTTTTGTTGGTTGTTTGGGTTTTTGTGAGAGGTGGTTGGCTAATTGTGTTAAGGAAGTTCCGTTTGAAGTCAGCTGGTGTTGTGTGGAATGGCTGGCGGAATCAAGTTGGGGTTGTAGTTTAATTCTTGGAATCTGGGTGAGTTATCTTGGTGAGTTGTTATGGTGATGTTAGCGGCAGATGTGAAGGATTATCAGCATTCTTTAAGGAGTTTGGGTGACCAGTTGATGTTTAAGGATTTTTGCTTGTTGGGAAGATTCTTGGAAGAGGTTTGGGGGTTTTGCAAGAGTTTTTGAAGCAGAGAAGTTTGCATAGGGGCTTATTTGGTTTGGTTGTTGTCTCTGTGTAAATAGGTCTTGGGAGTTGTGTGTTACAGTGATGAGTGCTGTAAGAGCTGAAGTTCTTCAGGTTGATATTGGGGCTGTGTACGGTCCGGTTATGTGGAAGGTTAAGTTGTGGTTATCTTTGAGTGTTCTGGGTTTTGTGAACAGCATGTGGAGGTGTTGTGTTCGGTGGGGTTTTGTGTGGGTAGTAGTCAGTGTTGGTTGAGGCTTTTGTGTTGCCTTGTGTGTTGCTTTGAGAAGGTTGTGGTTCTCTTTTCGCCGGTTGAAATTTCGAGAACGAAATTTCCTAAGGGGGGAGAGTTGTAACGCCCCGGTTTTGGGCTCAGAAGTTTTGGGCGTTGACCGGTTCGGTCAAAGTGCTGATCGAATATATAAGAGTGAATTTAGGAAAGCCTAGTTCGGGTTGCATTAAAAATATGGAAAAAATATTCTAAAATCATCTTTTAATATATAAAAGTGAACTGTGAAATCAATTTTGGAAAATGAGGTTCGGAAGATTGACATTTTGGCTAGTGACCAAAATGTAATTTTTGAAAGTTGCGGGACAGTTTTATAAAGGATTGAAACTTTGAATCTTTAAGGAGCTATTATTCCAAAAAGAATTTCTCCAGATTTTTCTAAGATATTTTAAGGGTTTATTCTGATTTTAAAGATTATGAAATGTGGAGGGAAATCATTTTTACCATTTCCTAACTAATTTTCCATTTTCTCTCAATTTTCCTTTTCTCTCATTTTCTCTCCACCCAAACACATTTCTCCAGATTTCCTTCTCTGATTTTGGCATCTAAATCACACATTTCAACTCTCTTTTGATTCCTAATCATCTCATCTACAAAACCTCTCAAATTGCAAGTTGTTTCATCAAGCATTTTGACTCTAAAAAGGAGAAATTCAAGTTTGGAGGTAAGAACGTCCTTCTCCTCTAAACTATCAGTTCTTTACTGAAATTCCTAAGTTCTCAATCCTTAATTTGTGTTTTGTTAATGGCTTTTCAATTGAAATCTTGATTTTGGCTTAAAATGCAAGATTTGGTGATTTTGGTGAAATTTTCGTGTGATCTGTTTGGGCAGTGTTTTGAAGTGTCAAAATGATGTTAAATGAATGCTAAATTTATTAGAAGTTGAGGTTTAATCAATGCAATCCCGGATAGGTTGAATTTCCTAAGTTTGGCTTGAGTTTTTGGTTGTTTTTGGAGTGTTTTTGGTGATCTGTTATACCTGGAGGTATAAGGATGTGTTTGTGATCATTTTGGATCTTAATTGATGTTTAAAAATGGTTAGAAGTGATGGATCTTGGCTGGGTTAAGTTTTGGAAGTGTTTGGAGGTGATTTCGGTTGTGTTTGGTAGCCAAATTGTTGGATTTGGGATGAGCAGCGAGTTGAGTCTTGTTGCTGGTGTTTTTAATGCATAATGATGCATTAATCCTCTGTTGTTGTGTGCTTGAAACAGGGGAGTTTGATCCGTGAGCTTTGAAGGTGTTGCGGAAGGTTTTCGGATGCTTGGAAGGCTTGTTGGCTAGCCTTGTTTTGTGTATCGGTGAGTGAAGTTGGGATTTCAGCTTTTAAACCAAGGTTTGAAGGTTTTGGGAGCTTAGTTTAAGTCTAAACAACTTTGCTAAGCTCAAGAGTAAGTGAATGGTTTTCACTCTTGAATTGTGTTGTGAAATTGGCTTTTAAGCAATTGTGGTTGATGATTGAAATGCATGTGTTTTGCATGGTTAAAATCTGTTTTGAAAGCATATTTTAAGCATGGTTTAATGCTGGTTTTGAAAGCCATATGTGAAGGATGCTCAAGGTAAGAGATCCTTGGTTTTATACATTGAGAATGTGGATTTGATGCATGGTGTTGCATGATGTTTAATGGCTATGTGTAATGCTTTAAAACAGTGAATTAAAGATGGTAAATGATGGTTTTTGCATTATGGTTATGCATGTGAATCATTGGACTAATGTGGAAAGGTGGTTATATTGGCAAGTGATGTAAGTGGTTCTTGGTTCGTTGATCGGATATAGTTAGCCGGCTATAGGATTGGGTGCACCGTGAATTAAGTCGCCTTGGAGGTGGAGTGGTCAAGAGTGGACCGGTAAGCTCCCTTCAAGTATCCTAACGAGATGGTTAAGGTCATAATGGAGGTGTTGCCCATTCGAGGACCTTGGTTGAGCAAAGGTTATATGGTGTTTAAAAGTCCATATGTGAGAACCTTGTGCTTGTTAAGATCACAATGGCGGTGTAAGACCATGTGTGGATCTTGTGTGGGGTGTCCCGGATCTCGTTAGTGATTTATACAACTACCAATCGGTGATGCAAGGTTGTATGGTGGTTAAAAGTCCATACATGGGAACCTTGGGATAAGTCAAGGTTGTATGGTGGTTAAAAGTCCATACATGGGAACCTTGGGATAAGTTGAGGTTGTATAGTGTTTGAAAGTCCATGCATGGGAACCTCGGGAAAAGCTAAGGTTGTATGGTGTTTAAAAGTCCATACATGGGAACTTTAGGCTTGTAAGGTCAAATGGTAGTGAAAAGTCCATTTGGGAGACCTTGGATTGGTAGGGTGTATGGAGCGTGGGGACAACGCTTGTGATCCGCGCATCCGATCGGGTTGTTGAGTTGGAAAGTGGATGTGGTTGATCACTTGGAAGCCAATGTAATGTTCTTGATTATTAAAGAAGCATGAGATGCTTGAAATGATGCATAAATGCATGTGAAGCATGAGATGCTTGAAAAGATGCATGGTTGCATGAAAAGTGTGTTATGCTTGTGAATGCATGGTTACTTGTTAAGATTGAACAAGTGTTGATTATCATTTGGTAAATGATGCATGTGTGCATGAAATCTCCTTAATGCATTGGAGTCTTGTTAAGACTTGTTTAAAAGGCATGTGATGATGATGTTATGGTTCACATATTGCCTTTGGTTAATGCATGTGTTGAATTGATTGAGTAAATGGTTTATGGGTTCCTTGCTTGAAATGATGTTCAAGTTTATGAAAGGTGTATTATGAAATGGAAGTGTTTTCCAAGGTTTTGAATTTGGCTTTGCATATGGTGTTTATGCATGGAATGATTAAATGGATGATTTTGGCAAGTTATGCTTTGAAAAGGTTTCTTAGCTTGATAAGCTAAGGGTTGGTTTTCATGCTTGGGCATTGCATGGTTTTAAGCTTGTTGTTGAAAAGGGTTTTCAAACATGGCTTTGGTTTGTCAAATCGGGTTTGTTTTAAAAGTGTTTTGTAACCCGCTGCATTGATGGTGTTTTGGTTTTGAGCTTTCCTCACTAAGCATTATGTGCTTACGCTCCTTTTTGTCCATCAATGCAGATTCTTGAAGTTTGGACAGCAAGGAGCAAGGGATTCAAGGTGGACTCCATTTGAGATGTATGTCTCGGTGAATAGCTATAGTTAATAAGGGCAATGGGGGTAGAATCTCTCGGATTGATGTTTTTGTGTTCTTATATGTTCGGACAAGTATGTTTTAATGTTGTTGATGTTGCTGAATCATGAATTGGCTATTATGAGATTGAATTGGAAAGTTTGTGCTTAAGTGGTTGCTTGTGTAGGAAGCATGCCTATAGAATTGGGGCATTTTGCATATGATGTTATTCTGATGGTTTGTGGATGCTTGCAAGTCTTATTTATGTTGAATTGCATGTTGGTAAAGTTTGGTGGCTTTTGGAGCATGATTGGATGGTTAATTGTGTGTTTGAGTGAGAAAAATGCTGCAATCTGTGCAGGGCGTTTCGGAACAGTTGACACCGTTTCGGAACGGGTGCCTTGCATGAACCCAAGCGTCCGAAACGGGTGCCACCGTTCCGGAACGGTTTGGCTACTGCCAGACCCCCGTTGCGGTACGCGTTGCGGAACGGCCCCGTGTTTCAAAACGGGCTCTGCCAGTTTCGGAACGGGTGACCGTTGGGGGATGACATGGGCGGTTAAATGTTTTGAATTGTTTGCGTTTTGGTCCTAAAACTTGTTTGTGCAATTGTATGAGTTTGGGATGTCTGTTTGAGCTGAATTTTGGCAGAGAAGCATGAGACCTGATTAATTTTAAGCTGGTAACTTAAAATTTGGTTAAGTCCTTAAATTTTTCAGAATTTACAATTTGGTCCCTAAAGTTGGAAATTGTTCAATTTGGGTCCCTGTTTGATCTCTGATGTTTGTGATCTTTGAGTATGCTGTTTGCATGATCACATCTAAGGTTAACGTGCATCTAGACAAGATTAAAAAGAAAAAAAAGGGTCGTTAATCAAGGTTGACTTTCGGGTTGACTTTGGTTTTCCCCGTGTGACTTTCTTAATTCGGGTCATCCGTCTGGGCCGGGTTAAGGGGGTTACAAGACCGTTGCACCTCAAGGCGAAACACTCGGTCGAATGAACCCACGATCAAGCAACTCTTGCAATTGCGTCTTCAGCTCCTTCAACTCTTTAGGTGCCATTCTGTAAGGGGTAATGGACACTGGAGTTGTGTTCTCATACAGCTCAATCCCAAACTCCACTTCACGATTAGGAGGTAACCCAGGTAACTCCTCAGGAAACACACCAAGAAACTCTCTCACAATCTTGATATCTTGCACACGCAACTCCTTGGAACTAGGATTCATCACAAAAGCTAGATAAGCTTCACAACCTTGCCTCAGCATCCGTCTCGCTTCCAATGTAGACACCACATTGGCAAGAAACTTCACATTCTCACCAACCACAACAACCCCATAATCATCCGTAAGCTTCAACGAAACTCGCTTATTCTCACAATCCACTACAGCTCGATGCTCAACAAGCCAATCCATACCAAGGATTACATCAAAACCTAAGAAAGGCAACTCCATAAGATCAACATGAAAAACATGATCTTGCACAACCAAAGGACATCTCCTATAAAGCTTTCGAGTCACAACAATCTCACCAAAAGAACTAGTGACACGCATACCAACATCCAAAGACTCAACAGGCAAACCAAGCAATTCAACATGTTCACGTAATATGTATGAGTGTGTAGATCCAGAGTCAATCAAGGAAAGTAATGACAAGGATTGCAAAGTAAAAGTACCTGCGATCACATCTGTGTCATTCCTCCCCTCCCTCTGAGCATACACTCTCGCCTGGCCGCCACCCTCAGGCTGAACAGCTACAACATGGGCCACATTACGTCCACCATCCTCCCTACGCTGGAAGTTACCACGGCCGCGCCCACGACCTCTCTGTGGTGCAGCAACAACAGGAGCACGCCCTTGGCCACCACTAGCCAACATAGGACACTCCCTCCTCATGTGATCCGTAGATCCACAGTTCCAGCACGAATTACCAGCTGCCACAACAGGAGCTTGCACCTCCCTTACAGCTCGAGGACAATCACGCTTCATGTGGCCACGCGATCCACATGTCCAACATGCGCTCGGATCAACTCTAGCCTTGCCTCCCTGAGCAGGCGCACCACCACCTCGCTTAGCTGAAGACTGATACTTCTGATCACGTCCCCTCTTGTTCCGTCCACCACCAGAACTATACTCAGCAGCTCGCTTACCAACACCAGAAATAGCACTTCTAGAAGATAAACCCAAGTTCATCTCGATGTCCTTTGCTCGACCAACCAGCACATCAAAATCATTATACTCAGCAACCAGCATATATGTCTTTACTTCCGTTACCAAACCATAACAGAACCTTTCACACCTCTCCCGCTCATCCGGGACAAGCTCAGGTGCATACTGACTGAGTCGGACAAACTGAACCTCGTACTCAACTACCGACATGCTCCCTTGGGTAAGAGATATAAATTCCCTCTTCTTTTCATCTAGGTACCTCACACCCAGATACCTTCTCTTGAACGCGTTCTTAAAGAACGTCCAAGTTACATCAGCATCTGCCATCCCAGCGATAGAGGTCCTCCACCAAGTGTAAGCATCATCTTGCAACAATGATACTACACAGCCCAGCTTCTGCACATCAGTGCAACTCATTTGCCCCAAGATTCTCTTGGTACTTTCTAACCAAGACTCCGAACCTTCAGCAGACAAACCCCTGAACTCAGTCCCTCCCAGACTACGTAAGCGTTCCAAAGGTAGTCTGACACCAGCATCTCCCTGATGCCCAGCTCCTTGAGCTCCAGCTACCTGTAACCCCCTTAACCCGGCCTAGACGGTTGACCCGAATTAAGAAGTTTACACGGGGAAAACCAAAGTCAACCCGAAAGTCAACCTTGATTAACGACCCTTTTTTTCTTTTTATTCTTGTCTAGATGCACAGTATCTGTAGATATGATCATACAATCAACATACTCAAAGATCATAACCATCAGAGAACATTCAGAGACCCAAATGCACAAATTACAACTTTAGGGACCAAACTGTAAATTCTGGAAATTATAAGGACTTAACCCAAATTAAAGTTACCAATATATAATTAATAATATTTCATGCTTCTCTGTCAAATTTCAGCTCAAACGAACATCTCAAACTCATTTAATTGCAATAACAAGATTCAGGACTAAAATGCAAACATTTCAAAACATATAACCAACAATTTAGTGCCCAACGGTCGAGTGTTTCGGAACAGGGGAGACCCGTTCCGAAACGCGGGACCGTTCTGAAACTGGTACCGAAACAGGGCCTGGCAGAGGCCAAACCGTTCCGGAACAGTTCCTTCCGTTTCGGAACGCCCAGGCCATTTCAGGCCCCCGTTCCGATACGGTAGCACCTGTTCCGAAACAGGTTGCCCAGATTGCAGAAAAATTGCTGGTTTATCACACAATTGACCCATCAAACATGCTCCAAAAGCCACCAAATTTTACCAGCAAGTCATTCAACATACAAGGAACATAATTGCATCAACCAAACATCAACATGGCATCAATTATGAAAATCCCCAATTCTATAGGCATGCATCCTACTTAGAAAACCATTCAAGCATCGATATACCAAAACCATATCACAAAGGCCAATTACAAGTTCCAACAATACCAACAACATAAATCCAACCTAGGGAGTCCAAAACATCTCCCAAAACAACAACATAGGTCCCCCATTGCCAAATGCCCAAAAGCTAATAGTTTTGAGAAAATATTCACCATACATGACCTTAAAACCTTCACTTGGATGCTTGGCTTCCTTGCTGCCCCAAAATGCACTTCAATGCTCTGCATTATTGGTTTAAGGAAAAGAGAGAGCGTAAGCAAAAGCTTAGTGAGGAATGCTCATTTAAAACCACACAATAATGCATTTATAAAACACCTTTATAAACCTTAAATCAATCATCATTTGCACATGCACTAAAGCATTTAAAACAAGCACTTCATGCTTCAAGTTCATAACATGTCATATTGGCAACAAGTGATACATTCCACATAAGATCCGCACATGGACTTTTAAACACCATTGTGATCTTATAATTTCCAAGGACCACACATGGACTTTTAAACACCATTGTGTCCTTAACCCATGGACTTTTAAACACCATGACAAGGACCACACAAGGACTTTTAAACACCTTTGTGTCCTTAACAAGAATCTCCCAAGGACTTTTAAACACCTTGGAGTTCTTAAGTAAACAAGGCTTACACAAGGAATTTTAACCACCTTCGTAACCTCAACCAAGAACCAACCATGGACTTTTAAACAACATGTTGTTCTTAAATAAACAAGCCTCACACAAGGAATTTTAACCACCTTGGTGATCTTAACCAAGAATCAACCATGGACTTTTAACCGCCATGTTGTTCTTAAATAACAAGGCTCACACAAGGACTTTTAACAACCTTTGTGACCTTACCCATCACTTGCCAACATGCATCATTAACCACAATATTCCACTGTTTTAAGCATTTAACAAAGCCATAAACATCATGCATCTTTAATCATCATACCACATTAAAACAATGTTCAAAAACAAGGATCTCTTACCTTGAGCATCCTTCAACACATGGCTTATAATCTCAGCAAATAAACATGCTAAATATGCTTTCAAAACAGGATTTAAAACATGCAAACAAACAATATTGCATACAACCAATCCATGGTTCATCACCAAGAGAGTTTTTCTGAAAACTTACTCTTGAGCTTAGCTAAGTTGCTTAGACTTAAACTAAGCTCCCAAACCTTCAAAACATTGGTTTCAAAGCTGAAAACCAAAATCCACTCACCGATTCCGTTTTGCCACTTGCCGAAACACCAATCAAGCTTCGGATCACCACCACTAGGATCCAAAGATGACTCCCCTGTTTTAAACACACCAAAGTAGAGGATTAATGCATCATCATGCATTAATAACTTCAATGAAAGCACCTAAACTCGTTGCTCTCATCCACACTCCATTTTCGGCCACCAAACACAACAGAAAATGTATCCAAACAACTCCACAACACTACACAGCCATGATCCATCAAATCTAATCATCTTTAAATATCAATTAACATCCAAAAAGAATCTAACATCACCCTTATACCTCCAGCTATCACAGATCATCAAGATCACTCCAAAAACAATCAAGAACTCAAGCTAAACTTAGGAAATTCAACCTATCCGGGATTGCATTAATTAAACCTCAACTTCTCATCAATTTAACATTCATTTAACATCAAAAAGACACCTCAAAACACTGCCCAAACAGATCACACGAATTTTAACCAAAATCAACCAAATCTTGCATTTAAAAGCCAAAATCAAGAATACAACCTTAAAACCTTTTATAAATCACAAATTGAGGATTGAGAACTTGGGAATTTCAGTAAAGAACTGAGAGTTTAGAGGAGAAGGACGTTCTTACCTCCAAACTTGAGTTTTCTCCCTTTTTGGAACCAAATTCTTGAAAATCCACTTAGCAAAAGCAAAGGTTTTGTTGAAGAGATGATTGAAGATCAAAAGAGAATTGAAATGAGTTATTTAGGTGACAAAATCAAAGGGAAAAGCTCTGGAGAAAAGATGTTTGGTTTGATAGAAAAGATGAGAGAAAATGAAAATGGAAGATTTGAGAGAAAAGTTAGTTATGGCCAAAATATCTTCCCTCCACTTTTCTTTTATTTAAAAACCATTAATTAATCATTTAATACTTTAGAAAAATCTGGAGAAACTCCCATTGGATAAATAGCTCCTTAAAGATTCAAAGTTTCAATCCTTTTTAAAATAGTCTCACAGTTTTCAAAAATTACATTTTGGTCACTAACCAAAATGTCACACTTCCAAACCTCATTTTGTAAAATTGATTTTACCATTCACTTATATATAATAAAAGAGGATTTTAAGACATTTTTCCATATTTTTAATGCAACCCGAACTAGGCTTTCCTAATTTCACCTTTATATATTCGAACCGCACTCCGACCGAACCGGTCCGAATAAAAAAACTCCTAAGCCCAAAACCGGGGCGTTACACTACCGTTACTCGAAAAGCTCCAGCAATAGCTTGTACCAGCATTGTCATGTCAGGAACAGCTTGCCCCTGACCAGCTTCAGGTCCAGCGACCCCAGCACCAGCTGCAACATCAGCTCCTTCACCCCCAGCACCACCACCACCAGGCGGAGGAGGTAAATCCACAACGTTTTGAAGGTTCTCTTCATTTTCATTCTGAGCCATAGCTCGCGTATTAACCCTCAACTCTCTACGAGGTGCCATACACTAACAATGCAATCACAATGCAATAAAACAAAGTCAGGCTCAGCAAGGTAAGCAATCCAAGTACTCAAGCTCATTTCCGATTAAAAACAATATCATTTCATTAGCTTTGCTTTGGCAATGGGTCCCCCTATCATGCTTCACCACAGCATAATTCACAAATGTAACATATTAACAATTCACACATCATGCTTTCACTTAACAAGCATACAAGGCATTCAAGCACTTAACACCCATTCATCAGTTCCCAATTACTCGAGAACTCAGCTCTGATACCACCAAATGTAACCCCCTTAACTCGGCCCAGACGGTTGAACCGAATTAAGAAGTTTACACGGGGAAAACCAAAGTCAACCCAAAAGTCAACCTTGATTAACGACCCTTTTTTTATTTTAAGTCTTGTCTAAATGCACATTAACCCTAGATATGTTCACAAGAACTACATACTCAAAGATCATAACAATTAGAGAACATTTAGGGACTTGATTTCACAAATTAAGAAATTAGGGACCAATTTGTAAATTCTGAAAATTATAAGGACTTAGCCCAATTATACGTTACCAATATGAAATTAATCATCTTTCATGCTTCTCTGTCAAATTTCAGCTCAAACGGACATTTCAAACTCATTCAATTGCAATAACAAGGTTCAGGACTAAAACGCAAACATTTCAAAACATATAACCGCCAATTTCAGTGCCCAACGGTCTGGTGTTCCGAAACAGGGAGAACCTGATCCGAAACGCGAGACCGTTCCGAAACGAGTTCCGAAACAGGGCTTGGCAGTAGCATTTTCGTTTCGGAGCGGTTCCTCCCGTTTCGAACGCCTGGGCCATTTCAGGCCCCCGTTCCGAAACGATAGCACCCGTTCCGATACGGCCTGCCCAGATTGCTGAAAAAATGTTGGTTAATCACACAATTAACCTATCAAACATGCTCAAAAGGCAACCAAATTATACCAGCAAGTCATAACATGCATAAGGAACATAATTGCATCAACCATACTCAAACATGGAATCAATCATACAAATCCCCAATTCTATAGGCATGCAACCTATTTAGAAAAGCATTCAAGCATCATAATACCAAACCAACTTCACATAGGCCAAACACATGTTCCATCATCAATAACAACATAAAACCAACTTAGGGAGTCCAAAACATCTCCCAAAACAAAAACATAGGTTCCCCATTGCCAAATGCCCAAAAGCTAATAGTGTTAGAAAACAATCACCATACATGAGCTTAAACCTTCACTTGGATTCTTGGCTTCCTTGCTGCCCCTAATGCACTTCAATGCTCTGCATTATTGGTTCAAGAAAAGAGAGAGAGCGTAAGCAAATAGCTTAGTGAGGAATGCTCATTTAAAACAACTCAATAATGCATTTATAAAACACCTTTATAAACCTTAGTTCAAAACATCATTTGTACATGCATATAAGCATTTAAAACAAGCATTTCATGCTTCAAATCATTAACATGTCATATTGGCCACAAGTGATATAATCAAAACAAGATCCTCACATGGACTTTTAACCACCATTGTGATCTTACAATTCACAAGTATCACACATGGACTTTTAAACACCATGGTGTCCTTAGCACAAGAATCATCCATGGACTTTTAACCACCATGATGTTCTTACAATTCATAAGGACCACACAAGGACTGTTAACCACCTTTGTGTCCTTAACAAGAATCACCCATGGACTTTTAACCACCATGGTGTTCTTAAATACACAAGGCTCACACAAGGACTTTTAACCACCTTTGTGACCTTAACCAAGAACCAACCATGGACTTTTAACCACCATGTTGTTCTTAAAAATACACAAGATTCACACAAGGACTTTTAACCACCTTTGTGATCTTAACCAAGAACCAACCATGGACTTTTAACCACCATGTTGTTCTTAAAACAAGAACAACCTATGGACTTTTAACCACCATAGTGTCCTTAACCATTCTCAAAACATCACTTGCCAATATACATCATTTAACAACAATATTCCACTGTTTTAAAGTATTTAACAATGCCATAATCATCATGCATCATTAAGCATCAAAACCATATTAAACAATGTTCAAAAACAAGGATCTCTTACCTTGAGCATCCTTCAACACATGGCTTATAAAATCAGCAAATAATCATGCTAAAATATGCTTTCAAAACAGAATTTAAAACATGCTAATCAACCACATTGCAACAACCATTCCATGGTTCAACATAAGGTGAGTTTTTCCGAAAACTTACTCTTGAGCTTAGCTAAGTTGCTTAGACTTAAACTAAGCTCCCAAACCTTCAAAACATTGGTTTCAAAGCCTTAAACCAAAATCCACTCACCGATTCCGTTTCGCTACTTGCCGAAACACCAATCAAGCTTCCAGATCACCACCACAAGGATCCAAAGATGACTCCCCTGTTTTAAACACATCATAGCAGAGGATTAATGCATCATCATGCATTAATATCTTCAATGAAAGCACCTAAACTCGCTGCTCTCATCCACACTCCACTTTCGGCTACCAAACACAACCGAAAACACATCCAAACAACTCCACAACACTACCTAGCCAAGATCCATCAATTCTAAACATTCTTAAACCTCAATTAACATCCAAAAAGGATCTAACCACGTCCTTATACCTCCAGCTATAACAGATCATCAAGATCACTCCAAAAACAACCAAAAACTCAAGCAAAACTTAGGAAAATCAACCTATTCGGGATTGCATTGATTAAACCTCAATTTCTCATCAATTATACATTCATTTTTCATCAAAATGACATCTCAAAACAATGCCCAATCAGATCATACGAATTTCATCAAAATTAAAGCAAATCTTGCATTTTAAAGCCAAGATCAAGAACACAATTGTAAAACCTTTCATAAAACACAAATCAAGGATTGAGAACTTGGGAATTTTAGTAAAGAACTGAGAATTTAGAGGAGAAGGACGTTCATACCTCTAAACTTGAGTTTCTCCCTTTTTGGAACCAAGATTCTTGAAAATCCAAATAGCAAATGTGTAACCCCCTTAACCCGGCCTAGACAGTTGACCCAAATTAAGAAGATTACACGGGGAAAACCAAAGTCAACTCGAAAGTCAACCTTGATTAACGACCTTTTTTTTTATTTTTAAACTTGTCTAAATGCATATTATCCCTAGACATGATCATACAATCAGCATACTCAAAGATCATAACCAACAGAGAACGATCAGGGACTCAATTGCACAAATTACAACTTTAGGGACCAAATTGTAAATTCTGGAAATTCCAGGGACTTAACCCAATTAAAAGTTACCAACTTGAAATTAATCATGTTTCATGCTCCTCTGCCAAATTTCAGCTCAAAAGGACATCTCAAACTCATTTAATTGCAATAACAAAAATCAGGACCAAAACGCAAACATTCCAAAACATATAACCGCCCATGTCAGCCCCCAACGGTCGGGTGTTCCGAAACGCGGGCACGTTCCGCAACGTGTTCCGAAACGGGGCCTGGCAGAAACATTTCTGTTTCGGAATGGTACCTTCTGTTTCGAACGCCTGGGCCATTACAGGGCCCCCGTTCCGAAACGGTAGCTCCCGTTCCGATACGGCCTGCCCAGATTGCAGAAAAATTGCTGTTTAAAGACACAATTGACCAACCAAACATGCTCCAAAAGCCACCAAATTTTACCAGCAAGACATTCAACATACAAGGAACATAATTGCATCAACCAAACATCAACATGGCATCAATCATGAAAATCCCCAATTCTATAGGCATGCATCCTACTTGTCAAACCATTCAAGCATCAAAATACCAAATCCACTTCATAAAGGCCAATTACAAGTTCCAACATTATTAACAACATTAAACCAACTTAGGGAGTTCAAGACATCTCCCAAAACATCAACATAGGTCCCCCATTGCCAAATGCCAAATGCCAAAAGCTAATAGTGTTTAAGAAACCTTCACCATACTTGAGCTTAGTTCACCACTTGGATTCTTCACCACCTTGCTGCCCTCAAAGTACTTTAATGCTCTGCATAATTGGTTTAAGAAAAGAGAGAGAGCGTAAGTAAAAGCTTAGTGAGGAATGCTCATTTAAAACCACTCAATAATGCATTTATAAACACCTTTATAAATCATACTTCAAAACAACATTTATACATGCACTCAAGCATTTAAAACAAGCAGTTCATGCTTCAAATCATTAACATGTCATATTGGCCACAAGTGATACATTCAACATAAGATTCACACATGGACTTTTAAACACCATTGTGATCTTACAATTTCCAAGGACCACACATAGACTTTTAAACACCATTGTGTCCTTAACATCTTCCATGGACTTTTAAACACCATGACAAGGACCACACAAGGACTTTTAAACACCTTTGTGTCCTTAACAAGAATCTCCCAAGGACTTTTAAACACCTTGGAGTTCTTAAGTAAACAAGGCTTACACAAGGAATTTTAACCACCTTTGTAACCTTAACCAAGAACCAACCATGGACTTTTAAACACCATGTTGTTCTTAAATAAACAAGACTCACTAAAGGAATTTTAACCACCTTGGTGATCTTAACCAAGAACCATCTAAGGACTTTTAAACACCTTGATGTTCTTAAATAAACAAGGCTCACACAAGGACTTTTAACCACCTTTGTGACCTTAACCATCACTTGCCAATATACATCGTTTAACATCAATAATCCACTATTTTAAAGCATTTAACAAGCCATAAACATCATGCATCTTTAAGCATCAAACCACATTAAAACAATGTTCAAAAACAAGGATCTCTTACCTTGAGCATCCTTCAACACATGGCTTACAAAATAAGCAATATTCATGCTAAATCATGCTTTCAAAACAGAATTTAAAACATGCAAACTATCACATTGCACCCAACCATCTCATGGTTCCTCAACAAGAGAGTTTTACCGAAAACTTACTTTTGAGCTTAGCAAAGTTGCTTAGACTTAAACTAAGCTCCCAAACCTTCAAAACACTGGTTTCAAAGCTGAAAACCAAAATCCACTCACCGATTCCGTATCGCCACTTGCCGAAACACCAATCAAGCTTCCGGATCACCACCACTAGGATCCAAAGATGACTCCCCTGTTTTAAACACATCAAAGCAGAGGATTAATGCATCATCATGCATTAATATCTTCAAAGAAAGCACCTAAACTCGCTGCTCTCATCCACACTCCATTTTCGGATACCAAACACAACCGAAAATGCATCCAAACAACTGCACAACATTACCCAGCCAAGATCCATCAAATCTAAGCATCCTTAAACATCAATTAACATCCAAAAAGGATCTAACATCACCCTTATACCTCCACCTATAACAGATCAACAAGATCACTCCAAAAACAACTAAGAACACAAGCTAAACTTAGGAAATTCAACCTATCCGGGATTGCATTAATTAAACCTCAACTTCTCATCAATTTAACATTCATTTAACATCAAATTGACACCTCAAATCACTGCTTAAACAGATCATACGAATTTTAACAAAAAATCACCAAATCTTGCATTTAAAAGCCAAGATCAAGAACACAACCTTTACACCTTTTATAAAACACAAATTAAGGATTGAGAACTTGGGAATTTCAGTAAAGAACTGAGAGTTTAGAGGAGAAGGACGTTCTTACCTCCAAACTTGAGTTTCCTCCCTTTTTGGAACCAAATTCTTGAAAATCCACTTAGCATTTGCAAAGGTTTTGATGAAGAGATGATGAGAGATCAAAAGAGAATTGAAATGAGTTATTTAGGTGACAAAATCAAAGGGAAAAGTTCTGGAAAAATGTGTTTGGTTTGAGAGAAAAGATGAGAGAAAATGAAAATAGAAATTTGGAAAGTTAGTTAGAAAAATGCTAAAATATCTTCCCTCCTTTTTAGTTTTATTTAAAAACCACTAATTAATCATTTAATATTTTAGAAAAATCTGAAGAAACTCCCATTGGGTAAATAGCTCCTTAAATATTCAAAGTTTCAATCCTTTTTAAAACAGTCACACAATTTTCAAAAATTACATTTTGGTCACTAGCCAAAATGTCAACCTTCCAAACCTCATTTTGTAAAATTGATTTCACCATTCACTTATATATAATAAAAGAGGATTTTAGAACATTTTTCCATATTTTTAATGCAACCCGAACTAGGCTTTCCTAAATTCACCTTATATATATATTCGAACCGCACTCCGACCGAACCGGTCCAAAACCCAAAACTCCTAAGCCCAAAATTGGGGCGTTACAAAATGCTAAGGTTTTGTTGAAGAGATGATTAGAGATCAAAAGAGAATTGAAATCTCATATTTAGATGTCAAAATCAGAGGGAATTTTGCTGGAGAAATGTGTTTGGGTTGAGAGAAAAGTTGAGAGAAAGGAAAATGGAAATTTTGGGAAAAGTTTGTTAAAATGCCAAAATATCTTTCCCTCCCTTTTACCTTCATTTTAAAACCTTTAATTAATTGATAAATATTCAGAAAAATCTGGAGAAACTCTTTTGGGTAAATAGCTCCTTAAAGATTCAAAGTTTTAATCCTTTTTAAAACAGCCACACAGTTTTCGAAAATTACATTTTGGTCACTAACCCAAAATGTCACTCTTCCAAACCTCATTTTGTAAAATTGATTCCACCATTCTCTTATATATAATAAAAGAATATTTTAAGACATTTTTCCATATTTTTAATGCAACCCGAACTAGGCTTTCCTAAGTTCACCTTTTTATATTCGAACCGCAATCCGACCGACCCGGTCCGAACCCAAAACTTCTAAGCCCAAAATTGGGGTGTTACACCAAGTCTAATTTCATTGTTTTCCCTTATCTATTTTATTCCTAAAAGTGATTTTAAAAGGATTCTTAATTCATATTTTAAAAGGGTTTTATAACATTTCAAGTTTTGACGTTAAAATTTTCCAAAAGGCTTTTGTTCATTATCTCTTCAACCAAATACCATTTTAACAGCAAGTTTTCAAAGGTAAGCATCCTTTTAAGTTTATTTCTAATCATCAAAGTCTTTCCTTATGATTTTTTTTCTAAAACCCATTTGCTTTCTCTTAGATTTCTTAAGCTCTTCTTCAAAATCCTGGGGAAACTCTACCATTAGAGGTGAGCTGTGTTTTTCTCATGTAATGTAAGGTTCTTTATTGATATTCACATGTTATCGATTCTTTTATTGTTTTAGATTAAATGTTTTGCAAATATATTTATGAAAAAGTGAGAAATCAAGATAAAAATGGTTGTTTAGTGGGTTTCATTGTTGTGTCAGGTTTTTATGGGTTTTAGATTGTTGTGGGCAATGTTTTTGATGTTGAAATATGTTGAGATAATGGGTTAATCAATGGAATCCCGGATTTGGTTAAATTGGTGAAGTTTCAAATTGATATTTTTGGGGTTTTTGGCTTAGATTTGTGAGAAATCGATAGCTGGTGGTTATATGATAATGGGTTAATGGTTTTGGATGCTAATAAAGGTATTTATGATGATAATTTGCTGGGTTTTGGCTGGAGATTGTTTGGGTTGATTATTTCGATGTTTTCGGCTAATTCCGGATATGTTTTGATGGCCGATTATTGCTAGACTATGAGTCTCTGTTTTCCAGCAAGTTTTTGGGTTGAAATAAAGTCTAATGCTCTGTTTTGTAATGGTCAGAAATAGGGGTTTTGTTTCGGTCATCAAATGCATTTTTGGGTGATCTGGTAGATTAGATCGGTGTTTTAACTTGAGTTTGTGGTTTTCTGGTGAGTGGAAATGCTTTTAATACCTTAACGTGGTTAAGGAAATATTTTAAAAGGTTTAGATTGTGCCCAGGACACCAATCTAAGCTCAAGCGTAAGTTTGGGTGTTTTCGCCCTTGATTTCACCTTGTTTGATTTAAGATGATGATGATGCGATAGCATGGAGGATTATGATAAATTCCATTGTTTTCATACATAATGAGTGTTTTAAATATTGTTGTATGAAATCTCATGAGTTGGTGTCATGATTTCAAAGTTACGAAATTATGTTGAGAAATGTCATGCATTAGACATGCTTTGAAATGGGATATTGTGATCATGTTTATGATTTGACATTAATGAATGGTTCTGGAGGTAAATTGTATATTGGCAAGTGATGGTTATGTATATTGGATATGTGGATCGATCAATAGGATGTGGAGAGCTCCATAATACAAAATCCGCGCGTGTGGTATCCTTTCGTTTCACAATTGGGGTAGTGCTATTGTGATGCGAGTGGTAGGGGTAGTGCTATTACCAACGGGCTCTGCAGGTAGTAGAAACTCGGCCGAAGTGAGTTTTATGCAGCAGTAATGCATGTGACTTGATGGGGGTAGTGCCATCAAGGTGTCTGTTTATCCGATTTGAGAGTGATAGGGGTAGTGTTATCACCTTGGGCTCTGCGGGTAGTGGCATCTCAGATTCACTTGTGGCCAATATACATGTGTTGTTCTCATTATGTTTATGCTATGTTTTGGCACGACATTTGATCTTGAGTTGGTAAGTTACGTTTTAACATGCATCGTAATGCATGGTTTGTACGAGTTGGTAAGCTATGGTTATTTTCCATCGGTAATGCATGAATTGTGGTATTGTAGTTTTGTCTTGAGGATATGACGTGTGTTGTAATTCTAGCCTGTTTATTGTTTTATTGTAAGGAAATGATTTGTATGGATGTTTTAGTTTTAACGAACAAATTATATGGTTTTAAAAATGCATTGTTGTTGCTTTGGTTTTGAGCACCGCTCACTAAGCTCTCTAGCTTACGTGCTATTTTCCAACAATGCAGATCGCTAAACCTTTCGAGACAGCAAGGGAGCAAGGGAGGTGTCCAAGAGTCTAAATCTGAGCTCAAGTATGGTTTATTCCAATAGTAGTGTAGTAGCAATGGGGCTAGACCTTTATGAGTGTTGGGAGCGTTTGTGGAACTCCCCTTTTTATTGAGTCAAGTTTGTTACCTTCCATTGAAGTTCTGTGAAGTTTGGTTTCGTTGTTTTCAAGCCTAACTTATGTTTTGACTTCTTATGCAAATATTGATCTTCTTATGTTTCGTTCTTGTAAAATCAAAGTGTTGTAATGCTTTTGTTTGATGTAGTTAAGTTCCTTTGCCTACGAAATGCATGTTTTGTTGACCATTTGTTTTTGGTAAGTTGCCGGAATGGTTTCGGTATGCTTTGGAGATGCCTAAGACCCTTTTTGAACCAAGTTGTGCACAGGAGTTCCTAAACAGGTTCGACCGTATTGAAACGTGCATGAAATTTGCCTAGCTATTTCGTAATACCCATTGGTGTTTCCGAACAATTTGCCTCTGGAAAATCTGTTTTGAAGGCATGTTTTGAAACATGCAATAGTGTTTCGAAACGCCTGGCAGTTAAGTTAGTTAAAGTCATCTCCCGCGTTTTGTTTTCTTGTGTTTTGCCTTTTCGGTTGATGTTTTATCAATTGTATGAGTTTGGTTGGCCGTTTCGTGTTGCATTTTGGCATACATGTATAAAAATTGACTAATTGCAAGATGGTAACCTTAATTTCAAGTTAGGTCCCTATTTTCTGCTAGAATTGCATTTTGGTCCTTGTATGCTTGTCATGTCGGTATGAGGTTCGTTTTATCGTGTTTTATTTGCTGCGAGTGTTCCTCACTTAAGTTTTAATAAGTGCACCTAGAAAAGATAACTTTAAAAGCTTGTTCCTCTTTTAGGGTTGCTAATCGAAGGGAAATCTTTAGTTCTTTCTTCGGTTAGTCCTGTGTGACCGCCTTAGGTCGGTCTGGTGGCTAGGCAGGGTTGAGGGGGTTACATCTGTTGGTATCAAAGCCTAGGTTTATCGAGCAATCGAGAAGGTAGGTGAGGTAAGTATGATGTGGTTGTTTGTTGTTTGCGTTGTTTGATGTTTGTAAGTGTGTTTGGAGTCTTGATGTTGCGTAGGTTTGTGTTAAAGGTACCCATTGCTATACACTATTGTGAAATGTGGTTTTAGAAATAAGGACTTGAGCATCTTGGACCCTTGCCATTGCTGACCCAAATCATTTCCGTCGTTTATTGTTGTGTTGCTAGATTGTTATCTTTGATGTCTTGGTCACTAGGGCCAAAGATATCGAGCAAAGCTTGGGCTTAACATCTCGAGGCGGTGGGTCCAGTTTAGGAAAAAGGCCTACCGAGTGGGATAGAGATCGTGCCAAGAGGAACAAGGATATGAGGCATCAGGTTGTTTATAGGCGAGGCGGTGGTTACCCAGGACGTGGCCACCAGGGCCAAAGAGCTACTAATCGACTCCCTCAGTGTGTTAAATGTGAGAGACGACATTCTGGAGAGTGTTGGGGTACTTATGGTACATTTGGAATTGTGGATCTCGAACACATCTAAAGCAAGATTGTCCACACCTAGTTAGAGATGGTCGGGCTCTTGTACGAGTTGTCGAGCATTAGAGAGGTTGTGGGCACGGTCGTAGAAACTTCCAGCCTAGGAACGAAGTTCAGAGAAACGTAGCACACGTTTTCACGGTTCAGCATAAGGGAGGTGGACCATCTATATTTTATGCGCACCACAAGGGTAGGAACGACACGAATGTGGTTACATGTAATTTTATGTTACAGTCGTTGAAATTACTCTCTTTGATTGATTCCGGATCTACGCACTCCTATATTTTGAGTGATCATGCCAATTTGCTAGACATACCGTGTGAAATCTTAGATGTGGGTATGAATGTTACTAGTTCTTTCGGCAAAACAGTTGTGGTTAGAAAGGTATATTGAAGATGTCTGCTAATGGTTCAAGTTCATGTGTTTCCGGTGGATATGATGGAATTGCCATTCTATGGATTTGATGTGATTTTAGGTATGGATTGGCTTGTGGAGCACAAAGCTAGGGTAGACTTTGAGACAAAACGAGTATCGTTGAAGCTATCTGAAGATTATGAGGTTGTGGAAGTTGGCGAGAATGTTAAGTTCTTGTCTAATGTTGTTTCAGTGTTATAAGCAGAAATTGTTGGACCAGGGTTTTCAGACATATTTGGCTTATGTAATGAATCCGAACATGAGTGAAGCTCAACCGAAAAATATTAGAACAATTTATGTTTTTCCTGATGTATTTCTGAAAGAATTGCTTGGTGTACCACCCGATCGAGAGGTTGAGTTTGCTATTGAGACATATACAAATTCTGCTCCCGTATCCATTGCTCTGTACAGAATGGCTCCGAATGAATTGAAAGAGTTGAGAATACAGCTTCAAGAATTGTTAGATCGAGGATTCATTCGTCCGAGTATTTCGACGTGTGGCGCACCGTTTTTTTTTTAAAAAGAAAATTAGTAGAATGAGAATATGTATAGACTATCGATTAGGGGTGTTCAAAAAAATCTGATCCGATTGATCTGATCCGATTATCCGTTGACCCGATCCATTTTTTATTTTTCGGATAATTCCGATCGGATGTCCGAAAATTTCGGATCGGATACGGATAGTGGTTTTACATTCGGATCGGATATCCGATTATCCGTTATCCGAAAATTCAATTTTTTATAGGTATAAATCTTATTATATTCGATATTTTCACTTGTTATATATGAAAAATTGAAATTTCCATGGATACAATTATTGTTATATTCAATAATTTATTGATTTTTATATTCGAAAACCTAAATTTTTCATGGATAGATACATTAAATTAAAAAAACAATCAAATAAATTCATAAATTTCGGATATTCGGATATCCGAGTATCCGATCTGAAAATTCGGATAAATGGATTTTCGGATATCTGGTTTTTTCATATCGGATATGGATCGCTATTTAGGTGATCGAATTTTTCGAATTGGATCGGATATTCGAAATGAACACCCCTACTATCGATTGTTGAACAACCTGATAGTGAGGAATAAGTATCCTTTGCCGAGGATTGACGATTTGTTTGATCAGTTGCGAGATGCTTCAGTGTTTTCTAAGTTAGATTCGAGATCCAGTTATTATCAGCTAAAGGTAAAAGAGGCAGATATACCGAAGATAGCTTTCCGCACTTGTTATGGCCATTATGAATTCATGGTGATACCCTTTGGTCTGACTAACGCGTCAGCCGCTTTTATGCATATGATGAACTGGGTATTCAATGAGTATTTAAATTAGTTTGTTGCAGTGTTCATTGATGATATTCTGTTATATTCTCGCACCGAGGAAGATCATGATACGCATTTGCGGTTAGTGTTGCAAACTTTGCTAGATAATCAGTTATATTCCAAGTTGAGGAAATGTGAGTTCTGAATTAGGGAAGTAGTCTTCCTAGGACATGTTGTGTCAGCCGAGGGAATCAAAGTGGATCCTAAGAACATTGAAGCAATTGTGAGTTGGAAGCAACCGAGATCGGTAACTAAAATCCGTTGTTTCTTAGGGTTAGCTGGTTATTATCGATGTTTCGTAGAAGGCTTTTCTAAAGTTGTTACTCCTTTGACCAAGTTGTTACGAAAGGATGTTTGTTTTGAGTGGACAAAAGCGAGACAAAAATCCTTTGAGGAGTTGAAAGAAGCTTTGTCGAAAGCTCATGTTTTAGTGCAACCAGTGATAGGGAAAGAGTACGTGATCTACAATGATGCATCATATGTTGGTCTAGGTTGTGTGCTGATGCAAGAAGGAAGAGTAGTAGCGTATGCATCCAGACATTTGAAGACACATGAGCGCAATTATCCCACTCATGATATAGAGTTGGCCGCAATTCTGTTTGATTTGAAGGTTTGGAGACATTACCTTTATGGTGAGAAGTGTACAGTATATACAGATCACAAGAGTTTGAAATACTTGATGATGCAAAGATTTTTGAATCTCAGACAGTGAAGATGGCTAGAGTTGTTGAAAGACTACGACCTTACAATTGAATACCATCCAGGGAAAGCCAATGTGGTGGCCGATGCTTTGAGTAGGAAGGTGGCAGTCGAGCTGCGAGCAATGTTTGCTAGACTGAGTATGTCTCATGATGGTGTGTTAGTGGCTGAACTACAAGTGAAACTTTCCTTGATTCAGGTGATCTGAGAGAAACAATTGCAAGATAGTACGTTAGTATCTCATGTTTAGGATATTGCGGAAGGTAAACCGAAAGATTTCAATTTCAGTACCGAGGGTGTTCTATGTTTAAAAAATAGGAAATTTGTACCGAATGACATTGAGTTGAAACGTACCATTCTGACCAAAGCACATAGTAGTCCATTCACTATGTACCCGGGTAGTGCAAAGATGTATCATGGTTTAAAGGACGAATACTATTGGATTGGATTGAAGAAAGATGTAGCCAAGTATGTGAGTAAATGTATGGTTTGTCAGCGTGTGAAGGCTGAACATCAGTTACCTTCAGGTTTGTTGCAGCCGTTGAGAATTCCAGATTGGAAGTAGGAAAGAATTACCATGGATTTTGTATCAAGTTTTCCTTTGACACCTTCTAGGAAGAATTTAGTTTGGGTAATTGTTGATCGTCTCACCAATTGTGCACACTTTATAGCTATTCATACGACGTACACATTAGATAAGTTAACTGAGTTGTACATCAAAGAGATAGTGAGATTGCATGGTGTACTGAAATCGATTGTATTAGATAGAGATTCGAGGTTCACAGCTAGATTTTGGGAATGTCTGCAAGATGCTTTGGGTACTCGTTTGAATTTCATCACATCTTATCATCCGTATACCTATGGTTAGTTAGAAAGAGTAATCAAGGTGTTAGAGGATATGTTACGGTGTTGCATCATTGATTTTCATGGTACATGGAAGAAACATCTACCGTTAGTAGAGTTTGCATATAATAACAGTTATCAGGCAAGCATTAAGATGGCTCCCTCCGAAGCTTTGTATGGTAGGAAGTGTAAAACATCTGTTTGATGGGCTGAAGCGGAACAAAAGTTTCTATCGTTGCCGGATATGCTTAAGGGTAATACGGAGAAGGTAAAATTGATTTGTGATCGCTTGAAAGCAGCTACGGATCGTCAAAAGTCCTATGCGGATTTGAAACGTCGTGAGATAGAATATGCAGTAGGTGAGAAAGTGTTTCTGAAAGTTTCACCTTGGAAGAAAGTGATGAGATTCAGTAGGAAAGGTAAACTTAGTTCGAGATTTATTGGTCCATATGAGATAGTTGAACGAATTGGTCCCCTTGCTTACAGATTGCATTTGCCATCCGAGTTAGAAAATATACATGATGTGTTCCATGTTTCAATGCTTTAAAAGTATAGATCAGATCCGTCTCACGTTATGATTGTTAAAGAGATTTAGTTGAATCCAAATTTGTCTTACGATGTAGAAGAAGTTGAAATCTTGGTTAGAGACAAAAAGGTGTTGCGTGGTAGAAGCATTGAGTTAGTGACAGTTAAATGCAACAACGTGGCGTGGAAGAAGCTACTTGGGAAAGAAAAGACGACATGAAGAAGCAGTTTTCGCATCTCTTTCGATCAGGTAAATTTTGAGGACGAAATTCCTTAAGTGGGGGAGAGTTGTAACGCCTCGATTTTGGGCTTTGGAGTTTTGATGATGGTGTTAGAGTTGGCTAAATCTGTTTTTGGAGTTCGGGTAGCTTGGGGTGAGTTCAGGGAAAACTACCCTCATGTGTTCTTAAAAATGTGGAAATAATTTCTAAAATCATTATATATTATATATATGTTGTGTGCGAAATCATTTTTGGGAAATGATGTCCGAAATTCTGACATTTTGGTTTAGTGAATAAAATGAGAATTTTCAAAACAGTTTAGTGATCGTTTTGTAAAATAATCAAACCTTGAATCTTTAAGGAGCTAATTAGCAAGTCTAATTTTAGACTTTTCCCTTATCTATTTTATTACTAGAAGTGATTTTAAAAGGATTTTTAATTCATATTTTAAAAGGATTTTATAACATTTCAAGGTTTAACATTAAAAATTTCCAAAAGGTTTTTCTTCATTCCCTCTTCAACCAAACACCATTTTAGCAGCAAGTTTTCAAAGGTGAACATCATTTTAAGTTGGTTTCTAATCATCAGAGTCTTTCCTTATGATTTTCTTCTAAAACCCATTTGCTTTCTCTTTGATTTCTTAAGCTTTTCTTCAAAATCACGGGGAAACTCTACCATTAGAGGTAAGCTGCATTTTTCTCCTGTAATGTAAGGTTCTTTATTGATAATCTCATGTTATTGATTCTTTTTTTTTTGTTTTTGATTAAAGGTTTTGCAAATATATTTATTAAAAAGTGAGAAATCAAGCTAAAAATGGTTGTTTAGTGAGTTTCATTGTTGGATAAGGTTTTGTTGGGTTTTAGATTGTTGTGGGAAATGTTTTTGATGTTGAAATATGTTGAGATAATCGGTTAATCAAAGGAATCCCGGATTTGGTTAAGTTGGTGAAGTTTCCAATTGATATTTTTGGGTTTTTGGCTTGGATTTGTGAGAAATCAGTAGCTGGTGGTTATATGATGACGGGTTAATGTTTTTGGATGCCAATAGATGTATTTGTGGTGATAATTTTGCTGGGTTTTGGCTGGAGATTGTTTGGGTTGATTATTTCGATGTTTTCAGCTTATTTCAGATATGTTTTGATGGTCGATCATTGCTAGATGACGAGTCTCTATTTTCCAACAAGTTTTTAGGTTGAAATAAAGTCTAATGCTCTTGTTTTGTAATGGTTAGAAACAGAGGTATTGGTTTTGGAATCATCGGACGCGTTTTTCGGTGATCCGGTGGCTTAGATCGGTGTTTTGACTTGAGTTTGTGGTTTTCTGGTGAGTGGAAATGCTTTTAAAGCCTTAACGTGGTTAAGGACATGTTTTAAAAGGTTTGGATTGTGTCCGAGAGACCAATCTAAGTTCAAGCGTAAGTTTGGGTGTTTTCGCCCTTGTTTTCACCTTATTTGATTTAAGATGGTGATGATGCAATAGCATGGATGATTATGATTAATTCCACTGTTTTCATGCATAATGAGTGTTTTTAATGTTGTTGTATGAAATCTCATGAGTTGGTGTCATGATTTCAAAGTTACGAAATTATGTTGAGAAATGCCATGCATTGTACATGCTTTAAAATGGGATATTGTGATCATGTTTATGATTTGACATTAATGAATGGTTGTAGAGGTAAATTGTATATTGGATTGTGATGGTTATATATATCGGATTTGTTGATCGATCAATAGGATGTGGAGAGCTCTATAATACAAAATTTTGCGCATGTGGTATCCTTCGGTTTCACAATAGGGGCAGTGCTATTGTGATGCGAGTGGTAGGGGTAGTGTTATCACCAACGGGCTCTATAGGTAGTAACATCCCGGTCGAAGTGAGTTTTATGCACCGATAAAGCATGTTACCTAATTAGGGTAGTGTCATCAAGTTGTTCGTATATCTGATTTGAAAGTGATAGGGGTAGTGCTATCACCATGGGCTCTGGGGGTAGTGATATCCCGAATTCATTTGTGACCAATATACTTGTGTTGTTCTCATTATGGTCATGTTATGTTTTGGCATGAGGTTTGATCTTGAGTTGGTAAGTTATGTTTTGACATGCATGGTTTGTACGAGTTGGTAAGCTATCGTTATTTTGCATCGGTAATGCATGAATTGTGGTATTGTGGTTTTGTCTTGAGGATATGACATGTGTTGTAATTCTAGCTTGTTTATTGTTTTATTGTAAGGAAATGATTTGTAGCGAGGTTTTGGTTTTAACAAACAAATTATATGGTTTTAAAACTGCATTGTTTTTGCTTTGGTTTTGAGCACCGCTCACTATGCTCTCTAGCTTACGCTCTCTTTTCCAACAATGCATATCTCTAAACCTTTCAGGAAAGCAAGGGACCAATGGAGGTGTCCAAGAGTCCAAATCTTAGCTCAAGTATTGTTTATTCCAATAGTAGTGTAGTAGCAATGGGGCTAGACGTTATGAGTGTTGGGAGCGTTTGGGGAATTCCCCTTTTTGTTGAGTCAAGTTTGTTCTATTGAAGTTGAGTGAAGTTTTGTTCCGTTGTTTTCAACCCTAACTTATGTTTTGACCTCTTATGCAAATATGGATCTACTTATGTTTTGTTCTTGTAAAATTAAAGTGTTGAAATACTCTTGTTTGATGTTGTTAAGTTCCTTTGCCTGTGAAACACATGTTTTGTTGACCCTTTGATGTTGGTATGTTGCTGGAATGGTATGGTAAGCTTCGGAGACGCCTAAGACCATTTTTGAACCAAGTTGTGCACAGGTGTTCTGAAACTGGATCAACCGTATCGAAACGGGCATGAAATTTTCCTAGTTGTTTCGAAACACCCCTTGGTGTTTCAAAACAGTTTGCCTCTGGAAAACCTGTTTTGAACGCATGTTTCGAAACAGGCAATAGTGTTTCGAAACGCCTAGCAGTTAAGTTAGTTAAAGGCATCTCTCATGTTTTGTTTTCTTCCGTTTTAGTCCCCTGTTGATGTTTTATCAATTGTATGAGTTTGGGTGGTCGTTTCGTGCTGCATTTTGGCATACATGTAGGAAAGCTGACTAATTGCAAGATGGTAACCTTAATTTAAAGTTAGGTCCCTATTTTACTCTAGAATTGCATTTTGGTCCATGTATGCTTGTCATGCTGGTTCGAGGTTCGGTTTATCGTGTTTTTATCCGTTGCGAGTTTTCCTTACCTAAGTTTCAATAAGTGCATCTAGAAAAGATAACTTTAAAAGCTCGGGATATCCATCATTCATGTCAATTGAACAATTTATAGTATTTTAATCATTCAAGTACTCGTGGGTGTTTCATCCATTCAAGAAATTCCGGCACCTCCAACCACTTCATTCATTTAAGAACTCAAAGGTTTATCCATTGTTCTGGTTAATTTGCAAGCCCCGGTGTCTGAGGATACTTCAGCCCTTTTTGGTCAATACGATCATTCCGATTAGTTTAACCATATCGGTATTTCGAGTACCTTTAGTCATTTCAATCAATTTAGAATTTTGAGTCACTTGCATAATTCAGTGGTATGGATAGATTCACCTGAATCTATAGTCAGAGATTCACTCCAATCCAAGGAGACCTAACACCTTACAATCTTGAAGGTTTAAATCTTGTTACCATAGCTTTCCGAGTAATTCGAGGTTTTCAAATGAATTAGGTTGTTTTACATATCTAGCGTAGATTTCTAGATCCCTTCCAATTCCAAGGGTATTTTAGTCATTCTCATACCTTCAAGGCATTTTCGTAATTTTATATTCAAATATTTTTCACTTTTTATCATTTGACACTAATAATCGGATTTGAAGATTAGCTGCCTTATTAATTACTTATTGAATTCCAGATTCTTCTGATTTTTTAATCTTCTCACTCGAGCATTGCAATCTTATCCAGATTATCGTACTCATTTCCATATGCAGTTTGACTTGAGCAGAAATCACATTAATCATCATCATTTTTATGCATGCATTAACAAATACAACATGTTCATAAAGCATACAAAAGATAGTAATGTATTACCTTAACCCCGAGTTACATCGGTCGATTCACGATACCCCATTCGATTGCACTCAAACCCGAATTTGACGTCCATCAATAATTCACATTCAAGGAGCTATGCGTACCTTCAATTACACAAATTCACATTTCAGTCCTTACCCATAGTACTCCTAATTGCAAAATTAACACATATAGAAGTTCGAGTTCAAGGTCAGATTCGGAGGCATTCGAATCAGAATTTTGCGAAACGGGCTTCAAAAACAGACTCAGGACGTCGAAAAACAGAAAATAGGAGTTTTCGGAAAATTTTGACTTTTGGTCAACGTGTCAAAGTCAATGCTGACGCTAGCAGTAAAAGTCAATGCTGACATCACGATGACGTCACTAGTCATCTGGGTTGACTTGGCTAAATCAACTCAGGCTATTTGACTCATTGAGTTGACTCAGACGGGTTGACTCACTAAGTTGACTCGGACGGGTTGACTCGGTCAACGGGTCGGACGTCGGGTTCGGGTTTGACACGGGTCAGATACGGATTGGGTCAGACTCGGGTTGCGTCGACTGGGCTGACCGATTCAACCGGTCTAGCCGGTTCACTTACCATGAACCCAAACTCACCGGAAACTTCGCCGGAATGCCGTCGTTGACCCCCAAAACGCTCGATTCTGCCGGAAAAAATAAGGGAGCACTAAACATTTAATCAAGCTAACCCAAGAAACAATCCAACTGAATAAAATCTCATTGGAAATTACCTGAAACGCGTGATAACGATCGAAAGGCAACGACGCTCTGTCGAAGGCTCAAACAGCGACCAAATGATGAACAACGGCTATGGTTTTTCTCGCCATAAAGTGGGGGATCTGGATTCGGTGGCCGTTGCACGAACAAATGGCGAACGAGGCTGGAGAATGCGAGGAGCAGTGACGACGGGCACAAGGGTTTCCGTCGATCCTTCAGCCGGGTTCACAAGGAAAACGGCAGCGCTACGCTGCGAGTGGTGGTCAGGGCTGGAACCACAGCGTGTCGTCGGTCACTACTACATTGGCTGTGAGAACCACGACAATGCGGTGGCGGAGATCTGGCGATGAATGGTGCGGGTTCAGTGACGGACGGTCGAACGAGAATGGGAAAGGTCTCCAAATTTCAGATCCAAAACGTGTAATAATTCTTACATGTGGGAATTTCCTCAAACCTAATTATTAATTTCTTTTTTATCAGAACCGAGATAGATGAATCTCATATAAAACTTATGGGGGTTAAAAATGAAAACTATCTTAGCTCAGATGGTTAAAGCTTAGGTTCACTATGAATAGGGTCAAGGGATCAAATCCATTAATTGTTATTTTCTCTTTTTTTTACCTTTAGCTTTAAATAACTAAAACAAAACTTAGGGTGTTACAAAACCTGTCAAGAAAAAGGCGAGTCATATCAGTCCAAGTTGTAACCGAGTTTGAAGGTAAATCAAAGAACCAGTATTTTGCTATATCAACTAGACAAATGGGAAAGGCGCGAATTTTAATTTGACTTTCAGAAACTCCCTGCAGTTTTGTACTCAAACAGTCCATATGGAACTCCTTGAGGTGTTTGTGGGGGTTTTCATTGGGCAGGCCTCGAAAAGGTTGTAGAAGGTGTATTAAGCATGTCTTGAGAGCAAATGGTGTCTCGCCATTTGGGAATGTTACACACATCAGATGGTTACCATCAAGGGCCGCAGTCAGTTGTCGAATAGTTTGGTCGTTGTTTCCCATCGAAACTGTTTCTTTGGTTGTATGGTCGAAATGTTATTCTGCTTAAGATGTTGTTTCTAGATCAGGTTCTAGACGTTTTTGTCGTTGTCTTTGCTTCTTTTTCCGTAGTGTCTGGGAGTGCAATCTTCGGGAGTATGCTTCGATTTCGGAGATATAGTCTGCTTTTTCTTTGGGATTCTTCCTTGTCATAAATCAAACAAAATAATTTAGTAATTTTGTCGAAGTCCCCGACAACGGCGCCAATTTGACACGTGTCGTTTTCGCGTCAAAATAATTTCTTTTTCTCAAATAATAAATAAAGGAAATTAAGCATAGTAAGGGAAAAGTAAGGGTCGATCTCACGGGGACTAAGAAACTTCATGATTTATGTTTGTTCAATCGGTGAGCTAAAAAGAGGGTTGAATAATGTTTAAGTAAAAAAGGGGTTGTGGAATTAAGTAAAAATAAAAGAATGTAGAGAATATTAAAAATAAGTGATTTAGTATGATAAAGATTTGCATCAAACTCTTGCTATGACTCAATTTCTTCGGATCATTGGAAAAAGGATTGTTCACTTCGGGATTCACGTCGGTTACTTGTCTACAAGGATCAATCCTTGTGACTAAGATTTGTAAACCAAATTCCAAGTGTCATCTTTGATGTCAATTTTGTAAATTGATCTAATCAAGGCAATGTTGTAGATAAAATCGTTTAAGTTCGTAAAAGATCGAATCGTATTATGTTCTTTCAATAATAACTGATCCAATCTCAGTTTCCTCTTAGCAAACAATTTTGCTAAGTGTGTTCCCAGGAAGTCGAATGTGCTTCAATAGCCGATCCTTCCTCCCACATAGTCGACCAAGAGAACATCCTGATCAACGTCAATCTTTGGTTTTGAAATCATTATTATTTTGAAATTAAGCTTAGAAAACTGAGAGAGATACTAGAAGTTGATGAAGTGTTTTTCAATCCTCAAATTAAAATTGAGTCATTGCATAAGCCTTTGGCTATAGAAAACTTAGCTAAGCATGATTATGGAAGAAATCATACTTAGAATTATTCAAAATAAAATAGAAAACTAAAAGTAAATAAAGAACTAAAGAGAAGAGAATTTTTATAAATTTTAAAGTAAAACAAAACCAAGAACAAGAGATGATTTTGAGTTTAACCCAAAAGGGGGTATTTATAGAATCTCAAAAACCCTAAAATAACTCTAAAATGATAAGAGATAATTCCTAAAATATTTAAAATACAAAAGATAATTCCTAAGTGATAAGAAATAAATCCTAAAGTGTTTAAATTTAAAAACAAAAAATAATCACTAAGTTTAAATTCAAATCTCGGCTGATAAGTTATTCGAAATGTGATTGATAAGCTATCAAGCGCTACCGATGTCATCTTCTAGAAGCTGCTGACGTGTCGCCCAGTCAATACTTTCATGCCCACTAATCCAGCCATGAATCCAGAAAAATTGTAGAATCCAACCACTTTTCAATGTAATCTTTAGATTCAAGGGCTTGCACAAAAAACACACAATAAGTCCTGAATCGACATCATATTCAACCGATTGAGGTATAATTAAGGCTAAAATAGTGACCATATTAGCTACTTGTCACTAACTCTACGGTCACGTACATCTAATGGTCTATGGTCAAAATCCAGCAAAACCTCTTACATTTCATTTCCTCAGTCGCAACAAACTTTTGAGAAAATCTACTCAGCCGCAGGAAATACTACTCATACTCGAACACTGACCAATCACTCAAACACTAATCTTTAGGACTAGTCACTCAAACTCTGACCTCTAGATCCTCGATTATGATCCTCTATTGCCGATAAATCTCACTACGAATGTATGAATAGGTGGACCCACATTCCACTAATGCAATATTAGGAAAAGAGAATAGGGTGAAGATACCTGAGATCATAACCGTAGCCTCATAGTAATCCTTAGCCTTCACAGCATATTGTCTCGTTGTGTAACGCCCCGGTTTTGGGCTTGGAAGTTTGGGCGTTGACCGGTTCGGTCAAAGTGCTGTTCGAATATATAAAAAGTGAAATTAGGAAAGCCTAGTTCGGGTTGCATTAAAAATATGGAAAATGTTCTAAAATCCTCTTTTAATATATATAAGTGAACTGTGAAATCAATTTTACAAAATGAGGTTTGGAAGGGTGACATTTTGGCTAGTGACCAAAATGTAATTTTTGAAAACTGCGTGATTGTTTTAGAAAGGATTGAAACTTTGAATCTTTAAGGAGCTATTTACCCAAAGGGAGTTTCTCCAGATTTTTCTAAGATATTTAATGTTTTAATTCTGATTTTTAAACATAAAGAAAGTGGAGGGAAGTTATTTCTAACTAATTTTCCTAAAATCTCATTTTCCTTTTCTCTCATTTTCTCTCAACCCAAACACTTTCTCTCCAGAGTTTTTCTTCTGATTTTGTCACTTAAACATCTCTTTTCAATTCTCTTTTGATTGCTAATCATCACATCAACAAAACCTCACCATTTGCTAGTTGATTCTTCAAGCTTTTTGGTTCTAAAAGAGGAGAAACTCAAGTTTGGAGGCAAGAACGTCCTTCTCCTCTAAACTCTCAGTTCTTTACTAAAATTCCTAAGTTCTCAATCCTTAATTGATGTTTTATAAGTGGTTTTAAAGTTGTGTTATGGATCTTGGCTTAAAATGTAAGATTTGGTGATTTTTGATGAAGTTTCGTTTGATCTGTTTAAGCAGGGTTTTGAGGTGTGTTTTTGTTGTTAAATGAATGCTAAATTGATTAGAAGTTGAGGTTTAATTAATGCAATCCCGGATAGGTTGAATTTCCTAAGTTTAGCTTGTGATTCTTGGTTGTTTTTGAGGTGATCTTGTGGATCTGATGTTGCTGGAGGTATAAGGATGTTATTAGTTTTTTTTGATGTTAAAGGATGTTTAGTTTTGATGGTTTATGGGTGGGCTTGTTGAGGAGTTGTTTGGATGCATTTTCGGTTGTGTTTGGTAGCCGAAAATGGAGTGTGGATGAGAGCAGCGAGTTTAGGTGCTTTCATTGAAGCTATTAATGCATGATGATGCATTAATCCTCTGCTTTGATGTGTTTAAAACAAGGGAGTCATCTTTGGATCCAAGTGGTGGTGATCCGGAAGCTTGATTCGTGTTTCGGCAAGAGGTGAAACGGAATCGGTGAGTGAAATTGGGTTTTCGGCTTTGAAACCAATGTCTTGGGAGCTTAGTCTAAGTCTAAACAACTTTACTAAGCTCAAGGGTAAGTTTTTCGGAAAAACTCTCTAGTGGCGGCCATGGTTTGGTTGTTATGCAATGTGGTTTATTGCATGTTTTAAATTCTGTTTTGAAAGCATGATTTAGCATGGTTATTGCTGATTTTGTAAGCCATATGTTGAAGGAAGCTCAAGGTAAGAGTTCCTTGTTTTTGAACATTGTTTAAATGTGGTTTGATGCTTAAAAATGCATGATGATTATGGCTTGGTTAAATGCTTTAAAACAGTGGATTATTTGATGATAATGATGTATATTGGCAAGTGATGTTTTGAAAAAAGTTAAGGTCACTAAGGTGGTTAAAAGTCCTTGAGTGAGCCTTGTGGTTTCTAAGAACTTCATGGTGGTTAAAAGTCCATGAGTGATTCTTGTTAAGGTCACTAAGGTGGTTAAAAGTCCTTGAGTGAGCCTTGTTACTTAAGAACATCAAGGTGGTTAAAAGTCCTTGGATGGTTCTTGTTAAGGACACAAAAGTGGTTAAAAGTCCTTGTGTGGTCCTTGCCATGGTGTTTAAAAGTCCATGGGCCAAGGTGTTTAAAAGTCCTTGGGGCCAAGGTGTTTAAAAGTCCTTGGGGTGAAACTTGTAAAGGACACAAAGGTGGTTAAAACTCCTTGTGTGGTCCTTGTGAATTATAAGATCACAATGGTGTTTAAAAGTCCATGTGTGAGTCTTATGTTGATCTTGTTTTAAAAAGATGGAATTTATCACTTGTGGCCAATATGACATGTATTGATATGGAAGCATGTATTGCTTGTTTAAGAATGCTTGTAAGCATGTATAAATGATGTTTTGAAGTATGATTTATAAAGTGTTTTATAAATGCATTATTGAATGGTTTTAATGAGCATTCCTCACTAAGCCTTTGCTTACGCTCTCTCTCTTTTCTTAAACCAATAATGCAGAGCATTAGAGTGCATTGAGGGCAGCAAGGAAGGCAAGCAATCAAGTGGGAATTAAGCTCAAGTATGGAAAGGTTTTCTTGTACACCTTTAGCTTTTGGCATTTGGCAATGGGGGACCGACATGGATGTTTGGGGAGATGTTTTGAACTCCCTAGGTTTGCTTAATGTTGTTAATAATGCTGGATTTTGTAATTGGTCATTATGCGCTTGGTTTGAAGGTTTAGTGCTTAAATGGTTTGCTTGAGTAGGAAGCATGCTTAGAATTGGGGCTTTTCATATATGATGATATTATGCTGATTGGTTGATGCAAATATGTTTCTTGTATATTGAATTTGTTGCTGGTAAAGTTTGGTAGCATTTGGAGTATGATTGGTTGGTCAATTGTATGTTTAAGCAAGCATTTTTCTGCATTCTGTGCAGGTCGTTTCGGAACAGTGGCTACCGTTTCGGAACGGGTGCCTTGTAATAGCCCAGGCGTCCGAAACGGGAGACACCGTTTCGAAACGGGAAGCCTTCTGCCAGCCCTCGTTTCGGAACGCGTTGCGGAACGGCCCCGTGTTTCGAAACAGGCTCTCCCTATTTCGGAACATCCGACCGTTGGGGGCTGACATTGGCAGTTAAATGTTTTGGAATGTTTGCATTTTGGTCCTGAACTTGTTTGTGCAATTGTATGAGTTTGGGATGCCCGTTTGAGCTGAAATTTGATAGAGAAGCATGAAACCTGACTAATTACAAGTTGGTAACATTAATTTGGGTTAAGACCTCATAATTTACAGAATTTACATTTTGGTCCTCAAAGTTGTAAATTGTTCAATTGGGTCCCTGTTTGATCTCTGATGTTTATGATCTATGAGCATGTTGTTTGAGTGATCATACTAGGGTTAATGTGCATCTAGACAAGCTTAAAAAGAAAAAAAGGGTCGTTAATCAAGGTTGACTTTCGGGTTGACTTTGGTTTTCCCCGTGTGACTTTCTTAATTCGGGTCAACCGTCTAGGCCGGGTTAAGGGGGTTACACGTTGAGATCTAGTAGTGGATCTTTCAATGCCTCCGCTCTACTAACCTGACATGGAACCCTATCCTCCTCTACTGGAACCTCTACCCATATAGCCCAACTAGTGAGACCTCTGAGTCCGAGCTAGGGTATTATAAGTAGCCTAAGGACAATCCCTGTAATAATGATCTGGAGATCTGCACCATAACATTTCCTAGACAACTTGTGGCACTCTCCCAAGTGGTACTGTACATATCGCTCACATGGGTGTCGAGCTAATGACCTGGAAAAACCTCATTCGTTCATCATCAACGAGGAAGTCGAATGCCGTACACGGTAACATGAGCTAGACATCTGATTAGACCACTGCGAGTGGTTCTAATTATTTCTCGTTGAATCCCTAGATCTCTTGCCTGAACTCTATGAAGAACACTAGTCTAACAAGTCTTCTACTGATCTTGGGACCCTCCAACATTCCTTTAGGTCAAACTGTCAACCCGCTTGAGTGACTTGACATTGTTAGCTAACTTTGCGGTCACATACATCTGATGGTCCATGTTTCAAAACCAAACAAAACCAATCACATTTCATTTCCTTTGTCACAGCCAACTTTGGAGAAAATCCACTCAACCGCAAGAACTTCTTCTCATAAATGACTAGTCACTCAAACTCTGACTTTAAAACTAGCTACTCAAACTCTAAGCTCAAGATCCTCACCTACAATCCTCTATTACCGATAAATCTCATTGTTAATGTATGAATGGGTGGACCTAGAGTCCATTAATGTAATAATAGGAAAAGAGAATCGGGTGAAGGTGCCTGAGATCATATATGTAGCCTCATAGTCATGCTTTGTCTTCACAACATATTGTCTTGCTGGAGCTCTAGTAGTGGATAATTCAGTGCCTCCACTCCTCTACCCTAACATAAAACTCGATACTCCTCTAGTGGAACCTCTATCCCTCTAACCTGACTGCTAAGACCTCTAAGTTTGAACTGGGGTATTATAAGCAGCCTAAGGACAGTCCCTAAAAAAGTGATCCAGAGATCCGCACCCATAACATGTCCTAGACAATTTATAGCACTCTGCCAAGTGGTACTGTTCACATCGCTCACACGGGTGTCGAGCCGATGACTCAGACAAACCTCCTTCGCTCATCATCAACGAGGAAGACAAATGCCCTCCACAGCAACCTGAGCTAGACATCTGATTAGACCATTGCGATTGGTTCCTATTTTTTCTTTTTGTATCGCTTGCTCAAACTCTATGAAGAACCTCAGTTTCGTAAGTCTTGTACTGATCTTGGGACCCTCCAACATGCCTCTAGGTCAAACTGTCAACCTTCACGAGTGACCTGACACTGATAGCTAACTCTGCGGTCACGTACATGTGATAGTCTATGTTTAAAACTTGACAAAACCTCTTACATTTCATTTCCTTGACTTAGCCAACTTTTTAGAAAATCTACTCAACCACAAGAACTTCTGCTCATACTCGAACACTAACTAGTTCCCTTGTATCAAGTAGGAGAACTGGTCCCTCAACACATCCATCTGAGCTTCTCCAACATATTTATTCTTAAATTCTTCCAGGAAATACTCATAAGTCAATAGTGTAGGGTGCAATCCCATCTCCACGGTCACCCACCATTCTTTGGCATTACCCTTCGAAAGGGAGGTAATGCAATCAAGTCTATCCTCAGGTCTGAACCACATCTATCTAAAAGCTCATTGAACATCCCACAACTACTTATCTGTTGCAACTAGTGTAACACCCCTACCCAGTTTAGGAGTAAAACTAGTTCAGAAAGTGTTACACAAAAACAAGCATTCAAGACATTGCATTAAAGACTTTAAAACTAACTTATGCAAACATAGAGTTTTTAGGGCAAATTAAAACTTTTTAAACAATTTCATACTCTTGTTTTAACATTAACCTTTCTTATTCGTTCAATCATACAAAACATGTCTTTAATTATTTGTACAAATTCCTAATATCCTTTACCATCAATGACCAAATATACATATTTGTTTCTTATCACAATTTAGCAATACAAGCATCAAGAAAAAATATGTTAACTTAAAATTCTTATAACTTATCCGTTCATTCATCTACTGCTCCTTGAATTTCAAGTTGGTGGATACATTTTCGAGGTCTTAAGGAACGTATATCCTATAACTTAGGGGACTCTAAGAACAAACATAGTATTTCTCCAAATTAGATAAAGTTTTAACAAGTAATACACATACAGTTGAAAACTATACCTATCAATCATACCACTAAGGTTTGTTTAATTATCCTTCATCATTTAATCTCTACTATCATTCATTACTTATCATATATCAATACAACTCCTTCCTATCAGTAGGTTCATGGTTTAGCCTAGTCAAGCACATCATTTCCTATCATAGAAAATATTCATATATCATTTCTACTTACCATATACAACAAATAGTCTAACATAGAATGAGATCATATCACACACATTTTCAAGCATAAGCACATAGTCACCTATCATAGCAAGCAACCATACCACAAACATGATTAATAATTTTACAACCTTTGTACCTTCTTCATAAGGTACTTTAAACATGACTTGAATGCACAATTATGTTAACTAACCAAATAGCTAGCGTAAACCTTAAACATGTGCTGCCACCCTAGGAATTTAAAACAATTACTACTAATCACATACTCTAATCTTAGGTCTTCTGTGGCTTGCTGCTGGAAATTGACACAATCCTTGTTAATTGAATGATAGCTACCTGAAAGATCATTCAACAATTACAAGTAAGTTCAGATGAGCTTTACAAGATTCTTTTCATTTAGTCAAATTTCACTTCATTCTCTCTATTTACACTTCTTTTAAACCAATTCATAATTGATTCTTCAAAAACCATAAACTTGAACTTTCAATTTATGTCTTCCATTCTTCACAAAACGGTTCACATTTTATCTTGTAAAGCAAGCTCTATTTAACTTACAAAACAGTCCACTTAAATCATAAAACAGTCCCCCATTTCACCTTGTAAATCAATCCACATTTAATCTTACAAAACAGTCCACTTAAATCATAAAACAGTCTCCCATTACAGCTTGTAAACCAGTCCACATTTAATCTTGTGAAACGGTCCCTAATTAACTTGCAAAACAATCCACTTAAATCATAAAACAGTCCCCATTTTCACTTGTAAAACAATCCACTTTTTATCTTTGTAAAATAACCCCTATTTAGCTTACAAAACAGCCCCTATTTAGCTTGTAAAACAGATCGCTTAAATAATAAAACAATCCACATTTTTAACTTGTAAAACAGTCCATTTAAATTACAAAACAGTCCAAAACAATTCATTCTACACGTAATACAGTCCAATTTAGTTTAAAAATAAATACATTTCAAGTTTATTAGGTTATACAATCATTCTCTTTAATTCACTAACCAAATATCTAACATTGGTGTCTTATTTTCTTTGCATACACAACTAACATATCAAAGATCATACAACAAGCAATTTCATTAATTTCACTATCCTAATTTGTTCCATACTCATAAGTATATAAATGTCTTCATATATATTTCAAGGACCAAGCATAACAATTCATATCATATCGTGTTTCCTTATTAAGCATATCATAAAAATCTTCCATATACACTTTAAAAACCACACAAACAATCAATTGTATTCCTTTCAAGGTCATAAGCATTATCATTTATTTCATTATCTTATTTACCCCAATGTCATTACTTTCGGCATATAAACAAATCAACCAACATCATATATTAATTTGCTTTTAAAAAGAGACTACAATATAATTTATTATTAACAAGATTGATTACAACATCTTGTATTTTAAAAGAATGAACCGATGTAATGCGTACTTAGGTCTTATTTGTTGTACAAGCAATCAGTTTGCTTAATCATTTGTATAATATTTTCTGTCTTATTCAAAATTTATAATCTTGGTAATCAAGTTGTCTTGTAACACCATTTACCCGGCCTAGAAGAAAGACCGGCACAGAACGTGTTACCAAAATGAGCTTTCAAATATTATAGATTAAATTAACACAAATATAAAAAATCAAGACGGGACAACCTTTGCAAAAACTGAATAATTTAAAAAAAATTAAATTAGTAATCGAGTTTAACTTCAACCACGGATCATATGTGATCAAACATACATGCATTAACAATGCGTTTTATTGGCTAGTATCATAGCAGACTCTTATATCTTATCACCAAAGAATATTGGTTTTTTAATCTCATAAAATAATTCCAATTCGATTACGGGCTTATGCATTAATTCATGATTATCGCTTAACACACAAGCATCTAAGACAAGGATAACAACATGTATATAAGTACATTCAATGACTCCTTTTAAAACTACATAGATAATCCACTCGACACTTTAAACCTCATTTGTTTGATTAATCACTTAGTTGGACCAATGTTGTTCATTTAGGCATTATCAAGTGTGAATTTATATACCATTGTCCATCAAATCTATAAATCTAACAACCAAGTACTTGAGCTACTCCATTTTTTTAAGACTAACACATATCTCATCATAGGTATAAGCATGCATGTTAGCTCTCCACAAGATGTTTATCCACTTTTAACATTTCTTTTCATAAATCTAATCTACCATACCGATAACACAACTACTATGAGGATTTCACAATCAAGCAACCATAAAAGAATAAATGGCCCATTACAAAGCTTATACATACATATATACGATAAAAAATGCTCTAAATACTCAATGCATACATATCGACTATGTGCCACCAACTAGGAGTTCCTAAAGCTATTACGAACATAATTCTTGACCTCAGAGATCATGTTTGATCTCGAGAGATACCCAAGTAAATCCTACTTGAAATGCAAATAAACGAATAGAATAAGCATGTGCCTAGTGAGGTAGGTCAACGTGGTTATTGTCATAGAACCAAGTCTATCCATTCATAGGTTTCTAATGTTTATGTACGAATTCAAGCTTGAACATCTAGGAAACTCATGTATAGTAAGCATTCACAATCGATCTAAACTTACTTAAATGTATCTCAAACAAGCATAAGCAATCATGTTGACCGAATTCACAAAGAGAAGAAAATCATTCTATTATCACATATACATATATACTTTGAGCAATAGAACAAAACCCATCTCCCAGGTTCCAAACAATTCCACCCATATCATTTAGGCTACCTGTTCAATTATTTCCAATTACTCTTTAACTCATCCATTAAGACATTAACATAACATATCATATTCAAAATTACTTAACTTATAAGTCATCATCCGTTTCTTTCCTTTCGTTGATAAACCATAGCCTTTCTTAGTATGCAAGGCAAGAGCTTTAACTTATATTAGCTATAAGATTCTTTTTATATCATCATTAAGCGTATGTCTTAGTTCATTTAAAGAGTCACATACTAATTAAACATTCTAATATAGCTTATCTTTTCCTACATGACATTTAATTCCAATGGTTTCATATTACTAGTCATACAAGTCAGCACAATTATTCATTGCTCTTCACTTATAAACTTTCTTGGATTGTTTTAAAACAGTCCATTGATTTCTTATACATTCCTTCAAGCTTTTAATGATATTTTAAGTCACATGTAGAGCTGCTGCAAGGCAGAATGTGCACTACTCGATTAAAAATTCATATCTTCCATTTCGTATATTGGAATTTTAAAATATTTATACCGTTAGAGAGCTGACTCAGTTACCTTTCTAACCATATAAGCCTTGTTTTTTTACTTCTTATGAATTAGTACAGAATTTAGTTAAAAGACTCGCTCAGTTCTACCACTGGGCAGATTGCACTATCCTTGAGGAATCATTTCTATAAACTGTTCTATAGCTCAGAATTCAATTTTGTTTGTTTTATACGAAACTAGACAGCATAACCTTTATAACCATATAAATTATAACTTTGAATTCAATTTGTACAATTTATAGTGAGTTTTCAAATTTACTGTTAATGCAGATTTCAAAACAGATTAAACACCAGTTTTGACCTTCTCTTACTAAATCAACTCCAGATTTTAATCCATACGTCGAAAATTTAATCCGTTTACACTGCTAAAAACTAGACTCAAGGGTCTTTCTAACCATGTAAAGCCCACATTTTTAACATGTCTACAGAATTCCCAGCATGCTCACGAAGCTGTCGCCAATGCAGTTTTGATACAGTTTTTATACTTTTAACATTTCTATACAACTCTGAGCTACTACCAGGAACTAATATACACTATAAATCAAGCATTTCAAACTAGTAACCCCAAGCTTCTATTCCTTTCATATATTATCATTCCTTTCTTAACCTGTAGACTACTATAGTTTCTCTTTTAATACAAATTTTCAAGTCATGTAATTCTTATCATGAATGTATTTCAATCATAACTTTCAATGTACAAAGTTGCTTACTACACAAACCATCAAAGTAGAATTTCAAGGATGCGTAAGGTTTGTTAATCAAGTGATACACAAATACATATAGAAGTTCGAATATTAGGCATCATCAAAGCAATTAGACCATACAAAGATTTACATGATTATACCTCATAATAGAATATAATTACTTATTAAGAACATTCGAAAGTCAATTAGTTACACACACACACACACACACACATATATATATATATATATATATATATATGTTATGCAAGTTGCTATATTAAATTTAGATTTATCTTATAATTCCTCATGTCTTCTCTTTGACATAGTGTATTCGAATGATTCATGTCCATAAGTTCTAGTGTATTCGAATGATTCATGTCCAAAAGCAAACAATCAAATGTTTTCATGCATAAATAATCATAGTGTCATGTTCATCTGCATTTCTAAATAGAAATCAATCATGCTATTTATAATTATTTTTCATACAGATCATATTCAAATTAGTTTACTTAAGTAGTTTACGAACTCTCATATTTTTAATTCAGCCTTGAGAATCAAGTAATAGCCTAGGTACACGAATCATAACCAACAAATACCAACAAGGGTACATAAGAGTACCGAACAATTCATCATTAAGCAAGGGTACTAGAAGTACCAGTTGATCACTCGATCTTTATCAAACAAGGGACCGTAGTCCATTCTAACATGAGCTCAACGGGCTCTATGGCATGCCAATTATACCTACGACTGACTCAAAACCAAGGCTTTAATATATATCATTCTTTATTAGAACATAGAAGTCATAGTTTCATATTGATTACATAACAAAGTTCCATTACCCTTTCTATCATATAGGGCACATGCATATGTTCACCAATGTGAACTTCAAGCCTCTTTCATGCTCGTTCAAATGGCTTTATAGCCCAAAAATTTCATTAGTTAAACTACACATATCTTCCTTTACATATTACATATCGAAAATCTCATAGAAGTATACATGAGCAAGTTTTGTTTAACATTCAAAAACAATCATTTCTGAGCATGTGTACTATTCGAACACAATTCATTCCATTATTAGTGCCTAAAATCATACTCATACTTTTAATCATACTTTCATATCACAAGATACATCTCTTATTAGAAGACTTACCTTAAGTCCAAGCTTGCGTATTCATAGCAGGAATTAAATCAATTTAAAACATTCATATTTAGAAGAAATGCTCGGGAAGGTTATTAACCCTTTCCGAGGCTTTAAACCACACTCACCTCTTATCCCGAAGTTACAGGATAACTGAATATTTAACAAAACTTGCTACTTATCCAAATCCTTCCTAGCTTTGTCTTGGTCTAAGCGTAACAAAATATAACTATATATTAGAATTAAATCAATCATTCGTAAAGCTACTTGAGTACTCAAACATACACAACATTCCACACATATACATACATCTCATTTATTTTCTCACTAAGCAAAACTGTCCATTTTTCATGAATTACATACATAACCACAAAACAGACTCTAATACTCATTACCATACATTCACAACAATCCATACACTTGCACACATGTTAAAATACATTAAAACAGTCCACAAGTTTTTCATTTACACATACCATCAGCATTAAATACACACATTCACGTATGTGTACAGAGCAGTCCGAAATTTGTTCACACTTTAGCAAAACAATCTTGGTTTCTCATGTGTACATGTACAGACTCAAAACAGCCCCTTAATGTCCTTTAGATATGTGAAGCAATCCATTATACAGACACACAATTTCACAAACAATCCCATGTATTCATTTACACCTCATATCAGTCTAATTCGCCATAAAACAGTCCCCTTCACAACTTACAATACAGTCCCCTAATTAAAGTGCAAAACAGTTTCGGGTAATGGTACAAAACAGCCCTGCCCTGTTTTAACATGGCTAGAACAGTCCAATTAATTATCTAAAACATCCAAAACAGTTCCCAACATTCATATAGATGCGGGGAAGTCCTTAATTTTCATGATTTTTAATCGAAACAGCCCTTTTTAACATTTCCCCTGTTTTGGATTAAATCGAACAACCCTTATACTAGTTCATAAGTATTTACATTCTCTTTTAAGTCATTTAAGAATGAACCTTTACTATGATTGCAACAAAACAGAGCATCTTATACAGACATTCAAAATGGTTCCAAAAGTCTTCCTATTTTCACATAATTTTTATTTAACAAACCATTACATAATACTCAAGAACTTCCTACAAGCAATTCAAACACCATATCAACATTCACATGCCAAATTCTTTTATAATCTATTTTTCAACAATTCGAACCATCAAGCATAGATATACAAGAATAGCAGAAAAATCGGATTGGTTACCTTTCAAGCATGCTTCCATGCGTACAAATCTATAATCATAAGCTACTCTAGTAAAAATTTGAGTTCTTTCTCTCACAACACTCAAGAACCGATTTCTCTTGTTTTCCTAAGGAGGAAGATGGTGAAATTGTGAATCATCTTCTCAATTCATCAATTGCCGGACCCCTCCATTTTACACATGCCTCCTCCCCTTAAGGTCATGGGTACCAACCCCTTTGAATTTTTATTTTATCATGCAAACATTAAGTTTTGCTTAGTGATCAATTTTTTCCTTAACAGTTTAGCCATGAACTTTCTTTTGTTTAACAATTTGGTCACTTTCCTATTGATCAATTCAATAATTGGCAAGCACATAGTATCATACATATAATTAATAAGGTACATACTACGAAGCCCATATTTGGGTATTATAAGTCTAGGTACTCGAATCCCCAACCAAACTGTCGCCAAAACACAATGTACACAAAGTACTGATCAATCTCTCCTACTATCGCCAAGTGACCAAAACACATCCCTCCTAATGTCACCTCATAAGGACCGTAGTACACCCAAAACACGAGCTCTATGGACTCTATGGCATGCTAACTATACCTATGACTGACTCGAAACCAAGGCTTTATAATTAATATCATATTCAAAGGTGGACTTTGCTCTGTATTCGAATGATCAAGAGGAGTATAACTCCATTATTTCATTTTCTTGTATCACATAATCTCAAATGATTCTAAAATTTATCAATTCATATTATAAGTCATAGATTCAACCTCTTCTCAAACAAGCATAGGCATTCATATTGCACAAATTATAATACATAATTCACAAGCATTTTCCAAACTAAAATTTGCATAGCTTACGTCATAGCCAATGCCCAATTTGAGGACTCAAACTTAATCCAAGATGACAACGAGGTATGTAAAACAATTTAAGGAGACTCGGGTAGATTTTAAATCTATCCTGAAGTCTTAGCTACACTCAAATAACAAGAATTTGTACTATACTTCATATCATCAATCTATAATTCATACAAGGGCTTACCTTGAGCTTACTTGTTTTTACCATTGTTGTATCAATTAACAAAGCTTACTAAATGGAGTACTCAATTATTTCCATTAAAACTTACTTTGTACAAACTATCAGTACATTCAATTTCCATTTTTCTGTCATTTCTTAGCATTAGATATGTATTCAAAGCTATCAATTCACTTTTATCTAGCTCAATTCTCATTTGAGTTATCAATTACTTTCTATATCTTTCACCACAATTATTCATATTTCTTTTATACTGTGGTTATTTACTTTCTTTCTATCATAATTCATTCTTTATCTATTATAAGTTTTAAACCGAAGTTTGTATTTTAGTCGTAAGAAAACTCTATCACACAAAGGTATGGTTACACTCACCTTATATCCCGAAGTTACGGAATATCCCGATCTAGTAATGTAAGTTATCTGAGAAGTGTTAGAGCTTGAGGGGGGTGTAAGTTGACGAGGAGTGTTAGAGTTTGATAAAGAGTGGAGTGTTTCTCGTGCACAGTCTCAATCATTCCTTTTTGGAGAGGCCTATCCTTTGTCACTTGTGACTTATCCTCAACATTGTCAACACCATATCCAATAGCTTCCCAAGCTGGATTATGACCATCTTCTCCTACCCGAGAGAAGTAAACGTAAAGGCACATGACCTTGAAGTAGATGAAAGCAAGCCTTATGGGAGTAAAGATGAGGCGATGCATCTTGAGCCAACTTTGCATCACTTTCTCCCTCTTCTCCACCGGCATGTGGCAGAAGCGGTGGACGAATGGCCATTTGTCGACCAAACAATGCCTTCCACAGAGCAGCAGGGTTCCCAGCCTGGTGGACAGCAGCATCAGTACAACCCTCACCAGTATCAATGTCTCTATGAATCCTCGTTTTCTCACCAACTCAGCTGCCTCGTCTGGGATTAGGGACTCAGAGGCAGAAGCTTTAAGGAAGGATTGAACTCCCTTGTCTGGCTGGTTTCCCCTCCCTTCAAAACAAGGATTGGGTGGAAAAGAAGGGAAAACAACTTCAGCAACGCTAGCCAGCGTCTCCATCTCCGCTGAAGAGAAGCCATGGTTGTATTTTCTCTCCCCTTTCTCTCCTCCATTCAACAATGGCTGCTCACACTTTCCTCCCATCTCTTTCTCTTTCTCTGTATCTTTATATATAACTTATCTGAGAAGTGTTAGAGCTTGAGGGGGAGTGTAAGTTGACGAGGAGTGTTAGAGTTTTTATTTAATGTGTAATTAGAGTTTATTTCTAATCAGTAGTTTATATTTACTAGAAGTCTTATTTAAATTAGGAATAAGTATTATTTAAATTAAAGATAAAAGTATAGTTTTAGTTATATTAAAACTCTATATCAGCCTATTTAAAGGCTTTCTTTGTATACATTTGATAATTAAGAATAATAAGAAAGTACAGAGAAACATATTGTTCTCTCTGGAAAATATCCTCTTCATCTTCTTCAAACAACAAATCTCTAACCACCTATCACACACAAACTACCATTATTCATTGAATCTCTGGCCACCATGGCCCATTTCTCACGTGGTATCATGAGCCAACAACGTTCTTGATTTCGTCACCATTGCTGCCATCTCTTATCTGAAACAGATCAACGACGATTTGATTTCAGATGCACATCGTTTTTTCTTTTCCGCTACTGTCATTAGGCCACAATCGTTCCTTGGCTTCTCCCTCGTTGGAATCTTACATCTCTGGTGAAATTTCTACTCGTTTAATTTTGTTGTTTTCTTCTTTATTTAATGGTTCTATCTTAGCCAATCAAAAAGATAAATGAAAAGGTTATAGTTTAGCCTTAAAAACTATTTGGTTTTATCTTAGCCATCCATCCTAAAAGATATGAGAAAAGGTTCTAGTTTAACCTTAAAAACTAGATAATATTTTTTAAGGGATTCTACATCAAAGATCCAAGTTGAAACTCTAGTCTGTGTAACTACCAGCTTGAGGGGGAGTGTAGATTCCTGTGATCACTTCCTACATCGTTCGCATCAGACCTTTCAGTCAGGAACTGCTTGCTAGGGCATCTTGTGGAGCAGTCTTTGTATTCCAATTGATGCATCAACCATCTCAAGCGTACCATAAGTTGAATGGCATCAACAATTGATGCGCAAGAACATAATGGTTCTGTCCTCACTCTTCAAATCAAAGACTCCCGAGAACGAGGAGCATTTTTCTTTAAGAAACAACAGAAGAAATTTGAGTAGGGCATCACATCCAAGATCCAAGCTGGTGCTCTATTACGTTTTCTCACCAGCTTGAGGGGGAGTGTAAGTTATCTGAGAAGTGTTAGAGCTTGAGGGGGAGTGTAAGTTGACGAGCAGTGTTAGAGTTTTTATTTAATGTGTAATTAGAGTTTATTTCTAATCAGTAGTTTAGATTTACTAGAAGTCTTATTTAAATTAGGAATAAGTATTATTTAAATTAAAGATAAATGTATAGTTTCAGTTATATTAAAACTCTATATCAGCCTATTTAAAGGCTTTCTTTGTATACATTTGATAATTAAGAATAATAAGAAAGTACAGAGAAACATATTGTTCTCTCTGGAAAATATCCTCTTCATCTTCTTCAAACAACAAATCTCTAACCACCTATCACACACAAACTACCATTATTCATTGAATCTCCGGCCACCATGGCCCCTTTCTCACAAGTAACACAGCCAAGCTTTCTCTATTCGATACTTGATTCACCCAAGTCATATAATCCTAAAATTTCCCTCCTTGGACCTTGCTTTCTTCTCCATATCTTTAATTCAAATAACATAAGTGCCTTCATTAGTATGCATAAGTTTCAACACACGTTTACTCAATATGCACAACCAATGTCATCAATCAACCATTAACCGTACATGGTTCTATCACTCAGTACGCATAACTTTCATCACTCGTTTACTCAATATGCACTACCTTCACTTAAAAATTCATAACTTTTGATTTAGAACTCAAAATCGATCATCGTTTGTTGCAGACAAAACTACACTCACACATGGTTCTATACATATAAAATCCATCTTCTAACTCAGCATATTAAATTTTCTATGTATTTTTAAACTTACTGCTAGAACAGAGTTTTTCTGGGCCGATTGCATTTAACCTCTATTTCAAATACTTTAAGTGCTTCAAAACAACATATAACTTCAAATAATTGTATGTACCATTCAAATCCCTCCTTAAACTTAATTTCCAGCATCAACAAAACAATATTAAAACATAGGAAGATTCTATTTTCAATTGTCCCTTCTCATGGCAGTTTTGAAGTTACATTAGAAGCACCACACACACACACACACACACATATATATATATATATATATATATATATATATATATATATATATGATTAATATCCTATACACAGGCGGTGGAAACTAAAAGTTTCCACAAGTGCCTTAGTTTTAGGGTATAAGGAGTTAGTTTAGGGTATAGGGTTTAAGTGTAGGGGTTTAGAATTTAAGGATAGTTGTTTTAATTTAAGGTTTAGGGTTATAATTTAAAGTTTACAGGTTATGGTTTAGTTTTTAGGGTAATATGGTGAGGATTTAGGTTTTAAACTATAAACCCAAAATTAGAACCTTAACCCTTAAATTAAAACAACTATCCCTAAATTCTAACCCCTACACCTAAACCCATAAACCATAAATTCAACACACTTTCGCAAATTACAATTCAATATAACCATAAATTCTATCAAGTTTCCAACATCTAAGATTTTAAATTCTATCAAAATTTCACAGCAAAGGTTGGGCTTACCGTAACCTCTTCTTTTTCACCAAGAAAGCATCCAAATTATATATTTTCCCCCGTGATTCCAGCTCAATTCAGCAACAATAGAAATTTCCCATTATTTAAAGCTATTCTTCTCATGGAAAAGGTGAAGAAATTGAGAGACTCAAGTTCTCTCTCCTCCTTAGAGATGGCCGATACTTTCCTTCTTTATTTTATTTTATAAAATTATTTACTTTCCACTCATCCTTTGCATGTTCAAGACATGCGGAATCCACTTACTATTCTTTAGTAAATTACTCATACAAAATATCAATTCAAAACTTCAATCAATTTGGTCCAACATCACTTTTATTCTCTTTTACAAATTAGTCTAATTATACTTCTCTTCTTATAATTAATCCACCACCTTTAATTCTTTGATAAACTACTACTTGATATATGATCCCTCTCAAGCCTCGTAATATACTCACTTAACAAATTCTTAATTGATCCTTAACTCCTTTGATTCTTAACTACTTTGCTTTCAATTTCATAAGATAACTTATTTAGATAGCTCAATTTGAATATTTAATAATCCAAAGTTAACCTCTCCAAGAATGTGATTGCCTTGTCAAACTCCTAGCCCGGTTTTAAGGGTGTTACAACTAGATCACAGTCACTCGTGCCACATAAATTCTTGACCCCACAACGATGAATCCTCTACATAGTGGTCTCTCGAAGTGTATACGAAGGCCTCGACAAAACCCTAACAAGCCTATAAAAGAAGCCATTCAAATAAAGGAAGTAGGCCGCCTTGTGGTATCTGACGTCCTCTCCTTCCGAATCCGAAACGTACTCGTCCTCAAAAGGTGCATGACTCTCGTCACGACCATCATTGCTACGGTACTCGCCACCAGGTAGCAAATTCAGAAATCCCAGGGATGATAAAAAGCGCATCAGATTCCATGTCTTAGAAGAGTTCAAACTTAATCATAGGGGATTATATCCACTATACACCTTATGAAAACTCCCATATACCCCGAGGATTTCTTAGAACCAGGTAAACCTAGGCTCTAATACCACTAAATACAAGACATCGATCCCACCGTATCTGAGACTCTACACTCAGACTACCTCCAACCCGTCTCTTCAAATTTAATTCGATTTAAAACCTCAAGTTTAGCCATAAAACATAATTAAAATAAGTCATATTGTAAGAGTTCCATTAATAGTTTCAAATCCAGAATCTAAATGGAGCTCCGTACGAATTTAAACATCGTATTTCAAAACAGAGTAAATAAGAGTTACAGACCAACTACAATAAGATTTTATGGATACATAGCCCAACTACTAAAACCAATGTATTGTACTCGAGTTGAAAAGGTGCTGGGAAAACCTCGTTGATGTACTCCTCCAAGCGAGTGACCCGTCAACCTATGCACGAAAACAATAAATCTGCATGCTGAGTTTACAAAGCTTAGTGGTACATGTCTACTCCACTTACTTCATGACGTTCATAAAGTAAGCATGTAATATAAGAAATGAGTGTTGTAGCATGAACAAACAATTCAATCATGAATCACCATCACGATGGTAATCAAACCAGTTTAGCCTGGGATCACCTAGAATATCATGCTAGCCAGACATGTACTCAAGATCTCCTAGAACATCAAATACTAACAACAAGTATTTGAGATCACGTAGAACATCGAATATTGTATCATGCCACCCACCCATGATCACAAAGGCATCAAGGGGTGCATGTCACATACTCGAGATCACCTAGAACATCGGGTTGTGTGTGCCACTCGAGATCACCTAGAACATTGACTGCACAGGACATGTGTATTGTAGTACCACATTCAAGTATCCAGACCCCATATCATCAAATCAATGAAATCAATTCGAAGGCTTACAAGGCCCATAACAATCAAGGGCAAGGAAGGTCGACATTAAGAGCATCCAAAGTCATAGTTCAAACAAAGGCTCGACCTTACAAATTATCATATTCGATTATGTTCCCAAATAGCCCTTATAAAAATTCATCACATTTGAGTAATGGCTTCAGTGGGTACCTGCACAAAATCTCGTCCCGATTCTAAAACACACTAGAATTTGGCAAAGGCAGCCTGTACTGGTACTAGGTCGACTATATCGATACTCAGGCTCGGGTACCGGTACACTCCCATCGTATCGATACCAAAACTAGTTACTGAAATCTCAAATAACCACAAATATTGGTATAGGTAGACCCATAACGATATTGCTTGAGTGACATACCGATACTAGTTGAAGCTCGTATTGGTACGCTACACTTAGTTCATCCATGGTCTTCGAGTTTAACAAGAGGTACTGGTACGGGTCTATCAGGCACCAATACTGAAGCCCAAAAATAAAATATCTACTTATAGCACAAGAAGAAATAAATCATAGTGAAAAAAAACCATTTTTCTTTATGTTTTTTTTCATATATTACAAGATCAATCCAAACTCCGAACATCAGTGGCGGATCTAGAATTCTTGTTAAGTAGATTTAAGAAAGTCAAAGTTAAACGAATTAAGTAGGGCTAAGTGGGTTCAAATATATTTAATTCCCCCTCTACCCTCAAACTTTTCTACTCTTACAATAATTCTCTAGAACCAAGTGGGGTCAATTGGCCCCACTAAGCTCCACTTAAATCCGCCCCTGCCGAACATGCTAATTATTTGGGTAAAAATTTTCTGCTCCTAATCATGCCCCCTTCTATGCCCCACACTAAAAATCACTTAAATTAAATTCTAAACTATAACCTTATTTTTCACATCCTAAACCCTAAAACATACACCCTAAAAATACACTCTACCCTAATTCCATAAACCCTAACAATAAACCCTAACCTTAAACCCTAAACAAACTATTTTAAAGTGGTGCATAAAAGGGGCATGATAAGAGGGTGGACGATTTCCATCCTTAATTATTTATGCTTACATTTTTATATATGCTAATCATTTTGACCCAAAATAAAACGTTGAAGATTAAATTGTTTCAAAAAAAATATTTAGTCAAACGTTTTGAGATATTTTTTTAGCATTACGCCAAAAAAAAGCAGAGAGATACACATATAACATCTAAGTAAAAACGGGGTAGAACATAAGCCTAATCTAGTCGGGCAGAAAGTTCACCGAACCAGTACTTTGCCTTTCTTAATGAACTAGCGTTGTAGTTCGAGTCCTATACAACCAATACGAGATTTTTGGAATTATAAACGAATTCTTAGAACCGATATTTTAGTATTTATACATAAATTTCCACAAAAAAAAAGTAATTTAGTACTTTAAACGAACAGTAACCAACCACTTTAAAATTAAATTGATTTTCCAAAGATATGTCTTTGTAACCCGTTCATGCAATACATATATTTTTATACATTTTGTTCTAAAAAAACAAGATTATAATATAATTCCATATAAAAAGAAACAAGTTTATCATTTTGATAAAAATAATGTTATATTTAAATAAATAAATAAATCAAAGGCATTCTTTTGAAGCCGTGAGGAACTTACCGTGTTCTAGCGTTAAAGATTTGAGGATGGAAGGTGTAACTGTAACTATCGTAATATTTGAAAATACGAAGCAAGTCCTGGTCTTGGTTAGATGAATATGGGTTATGTCAATGGTTCAAGTTCTTTGCAGAAACGATGAGGGTTTTAGTTCATAGTTGCCGACTGTTTTTTTTTTGGTAAAAGAATTGGGTCAAAAGGGGAGAATAATAAAAAAAAAATGATAGAGAAGCGTTCATGCTATTATTATTATTATTTTTATTATTGTTATTATTTGTTATGAATATTTATCTATGTGGATGTTATATTTGAGAACAATACAAATCTCCCTTTTTCTCTTTCTCTTGTACATTGTTCTTGTTCATTGTTATTTTATTCACAACACGTTATCAGCACAACTTGCTCCGAAGCAACAATTATTTCCATCGAAGATTAGATTCATCTATTACACGTCAATTACTCAATTCAGTCTTTTTAAAATATAAGATATCAAAAATGGTAAGTGAAAAGTAAAGGTTAGCAATTTTTTATTTTACTTTTATAATTACTTACAAGGTATGTTTAACTTTTATTTCGGTATCAATTGATTACTTGTTTATTTCGTTAGTGCTTTATATTGTTTCGATAAAAAAAAAGGAGTGGTTGATTTTTGCTTTTGCTTGTTTAATTTTAAGTAGAATATAAAAAAAATAATATTGAGAAAATTTTTAAGACGAGCGGATACAATTTGATATTGTTTGTATAATTTTAAGACTTAAAATTGAAGAAAGCATGGACAACAAATTCGTTTCTTGCAGAAATATTACTGGGTTATTTTTTATTTAAACTAAATAAATAAATATATTATAAAAATTCTCAATGAATAAAACTTGAAAAATGCTTGTATGCTACCCATGTGCGTACAAAAAATTTAAGAAAATGTGATATAGCATGTTTGATTCTCTCCCATTTTAATGTTTTTAGTTTATAACTAAAAAATTAATATGTTTATTTTATTTGATGATAGTTTGTATTTTAACTGTGTTTTGAGTTTTACATGTGTTTAAATGGCTTGGAAAAAGACGTGATATAAAGGGATTATCAGAAGCTACCTCGGACAATTGTGTATATCTCCATTGTCCTCGAGAGAAAAAATCAATATCGGTAAATTTTGGTTTTATTTTTATTCTTTATATTATTATTTTAAAGTACCATAAATCATGGTGATTTTGATCAAAAGCAATAATTTTCATGTGTCGAAAAACTCGACTATAGACTTCTCCCAAGATCAAGTGTTGAATATTTGTCTTGATCCAAAAAGTTTTATGAGAAACATTCCCTGAAGCGAATACAAACATGGTAAATTACTATTCAATTGGTAACATAACTTCAATATAATCCAAGTATATTGGATGGGCATCCCGTTCTGTGAGGCTATTGGTCTCAAAAGATGTTTTTAAAGGACATTGTGGACTGGTTTAACAACGCCGCTTATGAGGATTAAATCTTTTTTTATCTGTGATGAGGATATGTTAATAAAAACATAATCCACTTTTCACGACAAATAATGTTGTCCTCAGAAACAATATCGTGAAAAGGGTTTCAAAGGCCCACTGTGTCTACTCCATTCTCTGAAGTGAATGCGAGATTATATTATGAATAGAATAAAAGCCATAATAGAAGTTGTGATCGAGATTGAGGCTATGAACGTAGTCATGGAAAACATGGTCATTTTAAAAATGCTTATACCCACTAGAAGTGGTATTATAAGGATGACAAGGATAAGTGATTTATGGAAAAGCATTATGGACTTTATTCATAATCATGAATGATAAATGAAAGAAAATATAATTTTTTTGTTTATGGCGAAAATGATTATGGTGTTGTGAGTCCAACTCATTTGAATGTTATTGATTTTCTCATAACTCCTAAAAGGAATAATTAACCTTTTATTTTATTTCCTTTATAACCTCTAAACGGAATAATTGATCTTTTATTTTTTTTATTTTATGTTATGTTATTTATTTATTTATGTTAATTTACTTTATGTTAATTTGTTTTACACATTATTTATTTACGCTTTATGTTAATTTATCATTTGAAGAATATGATTACTTTCGGAATAAAATATGCGGTGAATTGTGACATTACACTTTATGTGAGTACTATATCTCAAAGTACTAAAATATCAATGCTCCGGAAGAGTAATAAGTTCTTGTGACATTATCTTTGATAGATAATTGATTTAATATGTGCTATATTTAATATTTTTCATTCCTCGAAGTGAATTAAACAAAGCACATAGTGAAAGGTGCATAATAATGCCTATTTTCTCATTTAACAATACAAGAGAATAATGTGAGTACTATATTCAGAGTACTAATATCATAGAAAGCTCAAGAAGAGCAAATATGTTATTGCCAAATGAAACTCTATTTCATATTCATAATGTCTTATATTCGCCAAAGTCGCAAAGAGACTTATTGAATTTTGAAGATATTCACAGAAATGAAAATCATATTGTGACTATTAGTCAAGGGGATGCTGACTATGTTCATATTATGAATATAAACCAAGGCAATAATATTTTTTTTGAAAAGTGCAGAATTGCGAATATTGCAATAATTACCGCTAATGGTAATAATATCGTCACCACTAGAAGTGAAAATTTTAAGAAAGCAATATGAGTTCGCAAAATATCTCTTTGGGAATTATAGATAACATACATTATCAATTGACATTTGAAATAAGCACATTTTGGATAGAAGTTCTGGTAGCCAAAAAAGTGAGTTGAAAGCTCTAGAAGAGCTATATATTGGTACCATAAGATAACTTCAATTGAAAGCTCCGAAATAGCTAAATATATTCTTTTTCAAAACAACAATTTTGATGGTCGTACTAGATATGTACGAGTGAGATTGAATTAAATGTTATGGTAAACTAGAATTTTACAAATTCAGAGATATATACACACACATATATAGTTGGCATGATCGGTTAGACCATCTTGATCAATAATGGTGCAAAAATTATTGAGATTTACATGCACATGTATTAAAAGAACTCGAAGTTCTTGTGGTGCTTATTCTCAAAGAAATTGATTTAATTTCACTTATTAAAGAACATGAAGTTCTTGTGTTGCTTAAAGGAATTGATTAAATTCCACTTACTAAAAGAACCTGAAGTCCTTGTGTTGTTTCTTCTCAAAGGATATAGTTGATCCCACTTACCAAAAGAATTAGAAATTGAAGTTCTTGTACTGAAGTTGAGACTGCATGTCTTGCACATTTGAACGAAATATGGGCTAATATATCCACAAATGTGGAAAGTTTTATATGATTTTAGTAGTTGCATCTACATTGTTTTATCAACTTAGAACTAGAAGTTTGTGAGATTGATTCTAAAAGATTTAGATTATGCAATTAGACTATTCTTCTTACAAAAACTTGTGGGGTTTATATTTTAGGCTATATCGGTAGTTACAAAGCCTATTGGTTATGAAAAATACAGTTTAGCAAACTTTTATTTGGATGCCTCCTCTTTAATAACTAAACTGTGAGAACAAAACAATTATTTTTTATATGGTATTTCACATATATCAACATTTATACGCATCAAGCGAACGAGTTATAATAAACTCCCCATTATGATTTGACTTTTAGTCAGAAGTCATATTTCCCATTTTAAAATTTTGAATGTGCGATATATTATTGAATTGCTCCACCACAACGCACAAAATGAGTAAATAAAAAGGGTTGAGAATATATATTGAGTACAAGTCTCCTTTTATGTTTAAATTCTTAAACATTAATTGGAGAATCATTTATGAAATAATTTTTCTCAACATCAGGGGAGAGAATAATCAGCTGGATAAAGAATGAAATGAATTATCATTATCTAGATCCTCGAATATGAACTAAAAGTTCATAAGATAATTCATGTTATTACATGTTAACTACCAGACGTATTTACTGACCCAATGAGAGTAACTAAGTCTCATATATCGGCTGAAATGCTCTAAATTTGAATTACATGTTAGAGCGAATGGATGTAAATCATGCATGAAGCATGATAATTGTTTCCAATGATAATTGTTTCCAATGATCAAAACTCTAGAAGAGTTTCAAGTACCTGAAAATAAAGATTGAAATCTTGACGAGATCTCGATAAGTTATGTCACTACGTGAATGGAACCAGAAAATTTGGAAAGTTGTCGACAAAGATTTTGCAAACAATTTTACATAGAATACTTCTATAAGATTAAAGAAAGAAGATGATGATCTTGTATAGAAATCTGTCCAGAAGTATAGATATTGAATTGACCAATATAGAACGACGTTTTGAACTTCTAAAAGAGAAGTATTTGGACTAACAGTCCAAACACCTAAAGGTGTAATGCAAGTGAGGCACAAATAAGTAGTCGTAAATACGACTTGAATTATGATTTACGAAGAGTTTTAATTACTTCATGGTGGATGCAATTACTTTGGTTGTTACGAAATATTTTATATGCGTCTAATTATTTTGTGGATCCCTATTTATCTTTGAAGGATTTAAAATGCTAGAAGCATTTCTGAGGAAATTTATTTAGACATATCTCATTGAATATTCATATTTTGGCGCATTTGGTATAATCACCTTAGTTAGTACTTATTGAGAAAATACTATAAGAATGATCATGTTTCCTTATGCATTTTATAAAAGAGTTTGGGTCAAGATTCATGATATTGTTAGAACTCCTGAAGAGCTTCAAAATCGGAAACTCATGAAGAGTTTTCAAAGTATTTAATGAAAGTATTTGAGAAAAGAATATTGAGATGTGGTTTTGTCTCGACCTAACGACCGAGCTCTTAAATATGCGTTTTTGTCTATGAATGGACATAAGTCGAAAGAATCTTAAAGAAGATTTAATATGGATAAAACATATCTATTGAGTATCTCAATAACTGTATGATTGTTGGGTGTGAATAAAATTATTTTCGGAAGAAAGATAAATAATTCTTCTGGAAGCACCGTATATTAGTTGGTCAAGAAATATCCATAGTTATACAAAGATCATTACATTTAGATCTTCAAACATTCGTCGATGCCTCCTCAAATCTTGTAGAAATAATTGTTATGCACGAGGCACGCCAAAAATGTGTTTGGCTAAGATCATTACCCACCATATCCGAAAGATATGTGATTTACTTTCACAAGATATGATACAAAGCTATATTGTGTAGAGATAATGCAAGATGTATATCTCAATTGAAAGGTGGATACATCATGAAAGATATTACTCCATAGTTTCATCCCTCGCGATCTTTAGAAAATAGTATTCAAAATTGAATTATGAAGATTCAAAGATCTTTTGTGGTGTTTTCACGAGGGGGAGTAAATACTCATTGCACTCTTTTCCCCTTAACCAAGGTTTTGTTCCCAATGTATTTTCTTGGTAAGGTTTTTAATGAGCAGCATGTTATGCGTTTCAAAGATGTGTGTACTATTTTTCCTTCACTAATGAAAATACGTTCCCACTAGGTTTTCATCTTAGTAAGGTTTTAACGAGACACATTATCTTCATAGACATCCAAGGGGAGTGTTATGAATATTTATCTATGTGGATGTCTATCATGATAAGAATTTTATCAAGGAGATTTGACTTACTTTATCATTAGGAATATTATCTACATTAATTAGAGTTTAATGTATTATGTACTTCTTATGCCTATAAATAGACCCTTAGGCCCCTCGGTGCTGGCCCTTAGGCCCCTCGGTGTGCACCCCTGTCGGACCCTTGAGGTGCGGCGGGCTCGTCTTGCTCGGCTCCTTGGTCCGTGTGTCTAGTCCCTTGGTCCGCAGGCACGGCCTCGTGGGTTGCGGATGCATCCCGTCGGTATGATGGAATGTACGCATGAGTTGTGGGCGTGACCTTCTCGATTTTCCCCGTGCTACGCCCCTCGGTTGTCATCCCGTGGTGAGCACACACTCGGCCTCTCGATGTGTTGCTCCGTTCCTTTGGTGAGCCCAACGCCCTGGTGTGGCCTGGTGCTTCGGGTTTGGGGAGACTTACTTTATCATTAGGAATATTATCTACATTAATTAGAGTTTAATGTATTATGTACTTCTTATGCCTATAAATATATGATTTACTGAAGGCATTGTATACAAGTCTATATTTGAGAATATTACAAATCTCTCTCTTTCTCTTTCTCTTTTTCCATTGTTCTTGTTCTTTGTTATTTTATTCATATTATTATTATTATTATTATTATTATTATTATTATTATTATTATTATTATTATTATTATTATTATTATTATTATTATATAATGTGTTTTTCTCTTAAAATCTATTTTTTTCCTTTTAAATCCAAAATCCAAATTAAAGTCAATTAATAACTCAACTTTAAAAATTCTAACCTCAATTGACAATTGCAATCAAAGAGAGATTTCCTAGCGAAATGTTGCTGAGAGTGGAAGTATTACCTTGGTACGCAAATGTTGTAAATTTCCTAGTAAGTGGTGTATTACCTCTATTACTTCCTGATTTATATAGTCAAGGTCGAAAGAAATTTGTCAGAGATATTAGATCATAATACTGGATTGAGCCTTATTTATTCAAGCAATGAAATGATCAAATTTATGGAAACAGAAATTATTGAAATACTAGATCATTGTCATAGTGCATCAGGTGGAGGACATTTTGGAGGAAAGAGAACAACTGCTATAGTACTGCAATGTGGTTATTACTGGCCAACACTGTTTAAGGATGAAAATGAGTTTGAGAAAAGCTGTGATTGTTGCCAAAGAACTTGAAACATTTGTCAGCGCAATGAAATGACAATGTCAACAATCCTTGATGTTTGGAGGCTGGACTTCATGGGACCTTATCCTTCATCTTATGGAAACTTATATATTTTGGTTGTTGTGGATTATGTATCATAAGTGGGTAAAAGAAGTTGCATTACCCAATAGTTATGCCAAATCGGTTCTAAAGTTCTTATAAAAGAACATTTGCACTCGATTCGGTACCCGGGAGATTTTATTAGTGAGGAAGGAACCAATTTTATATGTTCCAATATAGAATAGCTACTGCATACCACCCAACATGTAATGGTCAAGCTGAAGTATCCAGCCGTGAGATTAAACAAATTTTGGGGAAAAAGCAATAAATCCTTCTACAAAAGATTCGACATTACGTTTGGATGAAGCTCTATGTGCTTATCGAACTGCCAACAAAACACTTATAGGTACGTCACCATTCTGATTAGTTTATGGGAAACCTTGCCAATTGTTGAATTGGAACACAATTTTATGGCCATTAAAGAATCTGAATATCGAATGGAACACAGATGGGGAACGAATATTGTTAGAACTTAATGAGATGGAGGGATTTCGAAACAATGCATATGAGAATGCAAAGATATACGAAGACAAGAGAAAGAGGTGGCATGAAAAGCACATAATGTCGATAAATTTTTAACCATGTCAGCAAGTGGTATTATTTAACTACCGTCTTAAATTATTTTTGGGTAAACTCCAATCAAGGTGGTCTAGCCCTTTGGAAGTTAGTAAAGTATTACCTTATGAAGCGATGCTTATAAGAAATCTAGTTGGTGGTAGTGAATTCAATGTGAATTGTCAATGATTGAAACATCACACTACTAATCAACCTAGGCAAACTTAAAAGATCATACTTTCCCAAAAGGACGAGGGCCATGCTTCTTGCCCACAAAATCTGTAAGTTTTTATTTTTTTCTTCCATTTGCATATAGTTTAGATCATTCTGTTTAGGTAGGTTGTCTTGCATTGAGGAAAAAACACTATTTAGGTTTGGGGGTGCAAAGTTCGCAATATACCATTTTTATTTTGTTTGATTTCTGTGTGATGTATTGATAAATTTCATGATCTTTGATGACATGTTGAGTTGATTATTTCTAGACCTATGATAATTACTTTTCATTTGTTGAATCTTGGTAAAATTTAGAAATGACTTGCTACGCTGTGATTATTGTTGGAAGTATGAACTGCAAAACTCGCACGTTAGTACTGACTGGGTAAAATAAATAAACAAAGAAATGACGATCAACAGAATTGTGTCGTGAAAAATTGCCACTGCCTTAGAAATGTATTTTTCCCTATGTGTGTAATCGCTGCTACGAGTGAATCATCCCCTGAGATTAACACGGTCGCTCCGATATCCGTACACCCAAATTCGGAGTGGACAAACGGTGGAAAATAAGAAGAGAGCAGAGAGCTTTTTGAGTGTATTTCAAACCATTTTTGGACACAAATGAAACATGCAAGCCTCACTATTTATAAGCTAAAAACTGAAGACAAAAACGTCCATTCAACAAATCAGAGTTAAAACCTGATTTAATGTCTTTAATCTGCTGTTATAACAAGTGTTATAACATTGTTATAACATGTCTGATGGTGGATTTTTTAAATTCTGGTAAGCCCACTTTAGCCAGACACCCTCACACTTTTAGGCATTGAAGATTTGGAGCGTAGTCTTTCCACAATTCGTATGGAGTATGATCTAACTTTTTATGAGGTATTCGGTTCAAAATATGATTATGCGACAGAATGGCTTACCCCCACATGTTATCAGACAACCCAATACTGATCAAAAATGAATTCATCATCTCTTTTAAAGTTCTATTTTTCCTCTCGGTGATACCATTTTTTTGAGGAAAATAAAGTGTTGAGGTTTCATGTATTATGTCATTCTTCTCACTCACCTCTTTTAAGAAATTAGATTCATATTCACCACCTCTATCGGGTCTAACCCGTTTAATTCTCCTATCTAACTGATTCTCAACTTCTGCCTTATAAATAAGAAAGAAGTTTTCAGCCCCATATTTAGTTATAGGGTAAACTATACTAATGACCACCGAACCATGGGGTTGGTGTCAATTTGACCACTATATTTTTAATTGTGTTAAATATACCACATAACTATTTAATTGGTTCCAATGTAGCCACCTGCCGTTAAAAAACGAAAAAATTAACGGGACTGTTAGAATAATTGGTATAATTACACATTTAGTCCCTTTTATATTATTACTTTGCAATTATCCAGTGATTTCTATATTTTTTTTAAATGCTAGTCTCTCATTTCAAAATATAAACTTCAACTCTACATTCTTAAAGCAAACTTGTTTACAGGAGGCAGTTAATTTGTTTAGCAGCGCATCAATTAGTTATCTTCTCTGTATCTGAAACAAAAATAAAAACCCAGCCTTTACTTTAGTCTTTTTTTCAAGTGGGGGTAGTAATTGTATAGATTGTCAAAACACACTATTTTTTTGTTTGGACGAATGAGTTTGGGTAGAGTATACCGTTCGGCTTTACTAAACTTGAAACACGAAGTGAGTGATGGGAAAGAGTCACAGTTCGGGTTCGTGAGATGTACGTTTGGATTGGGGAGGAAAAGAGTTGGGATATCATATGAGACGGAAGATTTAACAACGCCTCTTGATTTTGCCACCAATGTTCCATTGTTGAAAAGGCAATGCAGCCAGAGGATGTTGGTGATGCCGAGGGCTGATGATTACAATGAAAAATCTGCTCTCGAATTAGTTCCTCAAGATGTTCTTGTAAGTACTATCCAAGCCCAAAGTTTCGTTTTTTTTTTGTTTTGGATTTCGAGTTGTAATTGAGGAGAAAGAATTTTTTTTTGTTTTTTTTTTACTTTTGCAGATTATGATTATTTGTGGTGTCGACCATGAAGATTTGAAGCAACTTTTTAATGTTTCTAAATCAATTAGAGAAGTAGTGAGTACAGAAAAAGCAGTTTAATTTGGATTGTAATTTGCTCCATTTCATGATGAACACTATTAATTCTGATTTTAACTTCGATTAAGCCCTTTTCTCTTTTTTGCAATTCTCAGACTGTAATTGCAAAGCAGTCGTATTTTGCGTATAGCACACCAACAAAGATGAAAGCTTTTCGAACATCCATAGATTTTGAGGAATCAAATGAACTAGACGACATTGAAGCTCCAAATGCTCCAAGGCAATGGAGGTCTCACATGTCAATCAACAGGAAGAAACTTGTTGCTATTTCCGTGGCACTATTTGCTTGACACAGAAAAGATTGTAAATATAGCATGTAGTAGTAGCAGCAGCTGTAGATGAAAAGGGGATTGATTGGTGGATATGGTGATCGGATCTTAGTTCAGTGGTAAGATTCTTGGCAAGCAATTTCTTCAAATGTTTGGTAAACCTTTGTCACTTCCACCAAGAATTCTCAGGTTCGAATCTTACCATTGCCAATTACATGGCTTTTAATTTTTTTTCCAATCGAATCACACATATACCACATATATTATATTTGGTATTCTATACACCAAAAACATGCTTAGCCTAGTAGTAAGGGTATTGCTTTCTTTCCTTAATAACCCAGGTTTAATTCCCCTTGGAGCCATCTTTTACTATTTCATTTTTCTTACTCCAATTAGTGGTGACACGTGTCAACACCTAACTGAATAATTAATTTATTTTATTATATTAAAATTAGGACTAAATTGAATGATTGTATAAATAAAGGGGACTAAATGTGTAATTATACCAATTATTCTAACAGTCTCGTTAAGTTTTTCGTTTTTTAACGGCATGTGGCTACATTAGAACCAATTAAATAATTATGTGGTATACAATTGAAAATATAGTGGTCAAGTCGACACCAACCCCATAGTTATGTGGTCATTAGTATAGTTTACCCTTAGTTCTAAGGAGATATACTTTTGTGTATCTAGAAAAGTCATCTACAAAAGTAATATAGTACTGTTTTTCTCCTTTACTATCGGTGTTTCTAAAGTCTACTAGATCAGTATGAACTAACTCTAACAAATCAGTCTTTCTTTTAGAAACAGTCTTAAAGTGAGGTCTAGCATGCTTGGCTTCTACACAAATTTCACATTTGTTAAAGCTGGTTATGTCTAGTTTAGGTAGAATATTCATTTTTATCAGTTTCTTTAAAGATTGAATATTCACATGACCTAATCTAGCATGTCACATGTTAACAGATTCAACAATATAAGTAGAAGTAGTATTTTTATTCTCATTAAGTTGAATTTTTATAACAAATAAACTCGCGTTTAAAAAGTCTTTCTCAACATAATCACTATTTCGGAAAAGTACTAGTTTGTCTGCCTTAAAAATTAACTTAATGCCTGCCTTATTCAAAAGCTCTCCACTAATTAAATTTCTACGCAAGACATGTACATACAAAATATTATTCAAAGCTAAGGTTTTACTAGATGTCAACTTGAGTAAAACATTGTCTTTGCCTATAAATATTAATCTACATAGAAAAATTCTTGCACAATTTTACTCATTGAGAAAACCACAAACCACGAGCCTAAGACAGACGGTGACGACAACGACACGCAAAACTTGCCCATGCTCTCTATCACTACACAAGGGACTTTAAGAAATGACATTTTTTCTTCTAAAAACCACACAAGGCTGAGTAATTGTGTTAAAATGCAAAGCATGCGTAGCTTTTTCTAAATGAAAATGATAAACCTTAGGGATCTTGAAAATGCTATGATTTTAATGCACACATACTTGCAGAATCAAACTTCTTTGCTTAGCATGAATTTTTATGATATAACCTAGATTGAGAATTTAAAAATTTGTGCACTTGAGTTTGGAAGTTTTTAACTCGATAAAGAATTGAGGGAATATGATCTATAAATGTTTAATGAGCATGATAAAAATTTAAGCCTAATGTTTCCACCATTGTCGTAATATATGTCATTACATTTGTGTTGTGTTTGTTTGCTTGAGGAAAAGCAAAGGTTTAGCTTTGGGGTAATGATAATTCCCCAAAAGGAATCTTTTATGCCTTAATGTAATTTGTAGTTTAGCCTTTTTCTCTTAGGTTTTGCATATACTGTCCTTAATTTGCATTTCATGCATGTGTATCTTACTATTATTGTTTTGTGGGTTTTTGAGATAAATGCGTCCATAAATGCTCTACATTGCTAAAACTCTAATGCCGGTATTTCGTTAGATATTATCTAGAAAGGACAAGTTGAAGTCTGGAGCAATGGTTCTAGCAATGTGGCCACTACGCCCGACGCGTCCAACATTTAGCCAATTTTTTATGGAAGTTCTCGAATATGTCCATACATAACAAACACACCAACTATCTTGTGCCCCATTGGCTATCAGTTTGACCTCTCTTGCTAGCACATGTTTGGAGAAAAACGGAAGAAAGAGAAGAATTTTAAGAGGTTATAAAAAGCATGAATTGAGGATTTAAGATGAGAAGTTCCATAACGCATTCTCTCTCATTCACAAGCTTTTCCTCATCCTCTCCCCAAGCTCAAAGCTCCATTAATGGCAGTCTAAGCTTCTTCGTCAAGGTTGATCAGCAAAGCAGCAACACCGACACTCCATCTACGAGGGGAAGTTGTCACCGAGCTCAAGATTCTGGCCAGTCAATTTTGATTATTTAGATTCATGTCGAGATTTGGTTTTTAAATTGTAAACTGGTGAGTAGTGTGGAGACTTTGATGAGAGCATTCATTTATTTGCATCCATGTCTTCATCTATCTTATGTTAAGACTTTTTCATGTTGCTATGCTCATTTCAACTTGATCTTAGTTTATTTTCTTTGAATGTTTATTGATCGCACAACACCAAAAACACGTTTTCAATTGATCTGTACTTTTATTGCTTCTACCTCTTAGAACCATTAACATTTCAAGTCACGTGTTATCTAATCTCTATGGGACTCGATACTCAAAAATTTATGGAGGACATTTTATATATAATACTTTTTGATGTGTATGCTTGTAGTTATATCACGACATCAGTCGATGCATTACACGATGTTGTCACGGTCCGCGAGCCCGCGACCGAGACAAGTGCGAACAAGGCAGTCCAAGACCATCTCTACAGCATTTTGGGCTTGCCAGATGACCCAGGAAAGCTGGCCCAGTCACCTTGGTAAATAGTAAAGGCATGAGTATTTACCATGGTAATTCCGATAAGGCAACTTACTTATCATTTGTGATAATTGTATTTAATTCCCACATTATCTCTAGTTTAAATTCAAATAGAGATGTAGATAAGATAGACTCAGATATGGACCGTTGATTGTAATGTATCTCAACCATTGATTGTAGGGGGCTGCAGCTATAAAAGGAGGCTCACCCCCACTTCATTTTACACACTTCACTTCAGAGTAATACAAGTCAGCATTTCACTCTAGCTTTTCTCTCTTTTCTTTTACTGCCATCACTGCTCTTACGTTTCCGCATCTTCTCTAAGTTCTCTTACTTAGAGCGTTTAGGGTGACTTAGCCGACGCTTCAGCCGAGAAAGCGACTAAGGCCCGCACGGTTAGCCTAGCTAAAGTCTAGCCCCGTGACAAGTGGTATTAGAGCAAAGGTTTAGCAGAGCAGATTTGTTCGAGATGGCTCGTGATGGAGAAACTCCTGCAGTGAAGAAGGTTGCTGACGCAACGGCTGACAAATCCAAGAGGGGTTCGTCGAAGGACTTGTTCACATCGATCCAGGGGAAGATCACCAAGCTTGAGGAATCCATGGCGGAAGTCAAGGTGGTGATGGATGAGCTGGAGCCTTTAGACCTAGAGAGGCTGGGTTCGTTGAATTTTGAACAGCTTGAGTCATTGGAGGGACTCAAGGACGATGTTCAAGCGGCTCTGAATGAGATGGATGTGAAGTTCTTGAAGCGTGCTGATTCTTTAGAGGCCACACTGGTTGCTCTAAAGAGTGAAATTGAGGAGCTCAAGGCGAAGAGTTCCGAGTCTGGTGATCTGAAGGAGGAAATGAAGATGCTCAAGACTGAGTTGCGTGTTTTGAAGGCCGCGGTTGGGAATGGCATTGCGACTGCAACTCCCAAGGCCTTGTGTGATATCCCCCAACCTGAGAAGTTCAAAGGGACGAGATCCGCCCAGGATGTGGAGAACTTTCTTTGGGGAATGGAGCAATACTTCAAAGCTGTAGGCATCGTGGAGGATGCTAAAAAGGTAAGCTTTGCGAGTATTTATTTGATTGATCTTGCACAAACGTGGTGGCGACGCAGGTGCGAAGATGTGAAACGTGAGGAAGCTGTCATTGATACTTGGAAGATGTTCCAAGATGAGTTCAAGGAGCAGTTCTACCCTCAGTATGCCAAAGATGGGGCACGATCGAAGCTGAGGCGTCTTAGACAAAGGGATGCACAGTCTTTGAGGGACCATGTCCGAATGTTCATGGAAGTGAGTTTGCAGGTCCCGAGTTTGAGTGAAGAAGATGGGTTCTTTACTTTCATGGATGGGTTAGAACCATGGGCAAAGATGGAGTTACAACGGAGAGGTGTGACAAAACTCTCCGCTGCCTTGACACCTGCCGAGTCCGTTATTGAGATCGGGCGTAGTAAGCATCATCACCACTTTAAGCCGAAGCACCACGATAGTGATCGAGAGGAGGAGAAGTCATCCGACAGAAATGACGAGCCTCCGAGGGGCGTGAAGAAGCCATCAAGTGGGAATGGCAGGCCCGAACAACATCGTCAACATAGGGACGAGAGGGGACAAGTCACGTGCTACCTTTGCCACAAGAAGGGGCACATTTCGAGGGACTGTCCGACAAAGACTAAGCTTGCTGCTGTCGAGAGTCGTGAGTAGGACGAGTCGACAGACGAGGAGCCGCCTATGAGGATTGGAGCAATTGCCAGTGTTAAGGCAAAGAAGCCAGGGACTATGGAGGCGCAGTTGAAAAGGTATCAACAGAAGCAGAATCAAGTTAAGCCGTCCAAGGAGGATGTCATGCCCGAGAGCAGCGAGGCTGCGAGACTTGGTTCGATGATACTGAATTCTGCCAGGGCGCGGAAAGGCCGAAAGCAGAAGGGGTTGATGTTTGTGGACATCACCGTTGCGGGACGATCGAGGAGTGCCCTTGTGGACACTGGGGCATCTGATCTATTCATGTCAAAAAAGGCTGCTGAGAAACTTGGTCTTACAGTTCAGGAATCAAACAGTATGATCAAGACTGCGAATTCCGAGGAAGTTCCAATTGTCGGGGAAGCACGGAAAGTTGAGCTGCAGATTGGTGAATGGAAGGGCAAGGAAACATTCAAGGTAATCAACTTAGATGACTTTGATTTCGTTTTGGGACTGAATTTCCTTGACCGTGTAGATGCTCTTATCATTCCTTGTGCCGACGTTATGTGTATCTTGGATCCCAAACGCCAATGTGTTGTGCCCATTTGTCGAGACAAAGGGAAGGGAACCAAGACGCTGACTGCTATTTAGATTGCCAAGGGTGCTCCGAGCCAAGGAGGCATCACTTTGGGGGCAACTGTTGGGACTACGACCTTGGAGAGGCATGTGTTGCCTGAGCCTGTGGGGGACATGAAACCCGTTGCAGATTCACCTTTGAGGAAGGTGAATGTGGCATTGGACTTCGTGGGAGAAGAAGAGACAATGCCCGGGGCATCAAGCATCGCGGACAAAGATGAGTTGATGTCCTTTAGAGTGAACGACGTTGCTGATAGTGTTGCAAGAGATGTGCATCTCACTGCGGGCGGTTGCCAGCCAGATTTGCCGCCAGTGTTGGGTGTAGGGAGCAGAAAATCTAACCCATCGAGTAGTTCAAAGACTTGGCGCGGACACAAGAAGCCTTTCAGAGTTCGTCAAGTGTTCGATGTTAAGGCGTCCAAGTCTTTGATCGGGGATCAAGAGGATCCGAGCCAAGGCAAGTCGCAACCGGTAAGAGGGGGCTCTTACGATCGAGATGTGCATGGCGAGCGAGATGTTACTAGACGGTGTGAGCCGATGCGAGCAGTCCTTGTGGGAGGACATCAGTGCCCGATTCCGAGTTGGGAACCAGGCGAGGCCTTATGGAGATTTCGAGAGCAGACCGACCAGTTTGATTCTAGCCCCGCGACGAGGGCGTCGCTAGAACAAGTGGGGGAGAATGTCACGGTCCGCGAGCCCGCGACCGAGACAAGTGCGAACAAGGCAGTCCAAAACCATCTCTACAACATTTTGGGCTTGCCAGATGACCCAGGAAAGCTGGCCCAGTCACCTTGGTAAATAGTAAAGGCATGAGTATTTACCATGGTAATTCCGATAAGGCAACTTACTTATCATTTGTGATAATTGTATTTAATTCCCACATTATCTCTAGTTTAAATTCAAATAGAGATGTAGATAAGATAGGCTCAGATCTGGACCGTTGATTGTAATGTATCTCAACCATTGATTGTAGGGGGCTGCAGCTATAAAAGGAGGCTCACCCCCACTTCATTTTACACACTTCACTTTAGAGTAATACAAGCCAGTATTTCACTCTAGCTTTTCTCTCTTTTCTTTTACTGCCATCACTGCTCTTACATTTCCGCATCTTCTCTAAGTTTTCTTACTTAGAGCGTTTAGGGTGACTTAGCAGACGCTTCAGCCGAGAAAGCGACTAAGGCCCGCACGGTTAGCCTAGCTAAAGTCTAGCCCCGTGACAATGTGCTTAATCGTTGATGGTGAATCATATATATAAAAAGACGCATAAGATCCGTAAAATTTCCAAGTCAACTTCTTAATCAGTTATTTTGAAGGTGGTTAGACCAAGGTTTTTGATATAACTATCCCTAAAGGGAATCCTATTCATGGCACCGCTAGATTTGGATACGGTGGAGGTAGTAGTAAATCTGTTGGGTATGGTACTGGTGCTACTTTTTACAAAGATTGAGGAAAATGAGGATGTTAAGATGGAGGCGTTGACCATCAACTACGATGGTCTACCCAATAGCCTTCATCGAAGGAGGTTTCCTTCCAAAAACCATTTCAGGCCCCCATTCACCATCGCTTCATTGGTGAAAAAAGGACCGAATACTCTCTTAAATTTATTTGTTTGTACATGGTTGAAGGGAGGCGTCTTACCTAATCATTCCCTTCATCTTTTTCTTATCCTTCTCACTCTTATTTCTTTCCCTTTCAAACCATAAAAGAAAATAGTTAAAAGAGAACTTCTTAATTTAGACTATGATAAGAGATTCTAGGATGCTGAATTCATAATCTCCATCCCAAGAGCTTCAAAGAGAGATCAAATTCTTTAGGAAAATATGGTAAGAAATTATTTAGTGTTTTAAGAGGGTTTATAAAAAAGAGATCCTTTTAGTTCATTTAATCATGTTTTAAAGTTGAAATTCATTATCTTGCTTCCATTAATGATAAGTGTAGAATGTTGCATATTTTAGAGTTATTTATTCCTATTTTCACTTGGATATTATTAATATGTTTTTTAGCCTTTTAAGACTAGGAACTTCATTGGATTAATTAGCCCAAAACCAAGAGTTAAAGACAAAATTTAAAGTTCACTGGAATTCGTGTCAGGAGTCGTAGGCACGACCTGAGGCATGTCGCAATCCGAGTCCGAGGAGCAACAGATTTCGGCGGTACAGTTAGTAACTTCTAGAAGGAGGACCAACATTATCTCAAAGTAAGAAATTAGAATTATCTTAAGGATAAATGCATGTGAGATAAATATGTGATTACCCAGAAGATAAGGCAGAATTCTACTAGAGCCACATGATTCAAATTAATTATCTTTATCTTTTGTGATAAATATTTGGTTTAAATTTAGTCCACTAGTTTGAAATATTTATCCCTTATTTGATCTTTGATTAATGGATTTATTATTTTATCTCTTTAGGATCCTTGGGTATAAATACCCCTAGGTTCAACACTTGAACTCGTATTGGAATTTGCGTTTTCATTGGTTATTTCTATAGAAACTTTATTTTTTTCATCTTTTTTGCTCTCTTCTCTTTTTATTTTTATATACCAAATGCTAAGAATGATCCAACCCATGCTTAGCTAAACTTCACTTAGCATAAAGCTTTGCGATGACTCAATTTTAAATCGTGAGAATTGAGTTTGCACTTAACAACTCCAAGAAAGTATTCTTCGATTCTCTCTAAACTAAGAGTGGTAATCGGCCATTCCATTAAGAGTTACTACATCTTCAACTCAAAAAGTCGACGTTGATTTAAAAGGTGTTTTGCCTTGCGGTCTAGGAGTCAAATTGGTTGGTCGTAATCCGGCTTTTCATGAAAAAAACTTAGCGGTGGACCGCTAAGCGGAATCAAGATCGAGTTCGATTCTCAAAGAGACGCTATAACTCAAGCTGGGCTCTTCCAGAACTCAAATTGTCTTTGCATTAACAACAATAGACATGGTTAGACTAGAAAAGATCAGATTCCTGAGAGAGACTTGGAAATCTCGATTAACCGAAGAGAGGGGTTAGCTGTAGGGGTTGCGCCCTGTAGACTTTAACCAGCGTACTATCAAGGAGGAAAAAATATTTTGATGATCGATTGAAATTGATGTAGCAAAGTCTAGGGATATCTCACCATTCTTGAATTCATTTATAATTTTCTACCTTATTTTACCATTCATCACTTTCATTATTTGTTATTTTTTTACCCTTTTATTGTTCCTAAATCCCCTTTATTTTTAATGCAGATTACTCAAGCCAAGAAACAAAATTGTTAATTTCCTTAGTCCTTGTGGACTCACCCTATACAACTTTCCATTTTTATTCATTATTAGAGATTAATAATATTTATTTGACAATTTCGGCACTTGTTAATTAATATCATAAAAGTGTAACCAATCCAATCTAGACTTGTTTAATTAGTGAAAGAATTTGAAGAATCCTCAAGAGGAAAGGGGGAACCTTGAAGAACTAATAAAGAAGACGCATTTTTGGGATTCTTGTGCAAGGTAGTATGCCTTTAACTTTGAAATGCAACATGGAAATCATAAATTTGATGCTTTGCATATTGTGTGCTTTAAGGATTAATTAGAGCCTTAAACCAATGTTAATGGACAACTAAAAAGTAAATTCAATCTTAAAAATACATTTGATGGGTTTGAGTATTGATCAAGTACCAATATTGTATGAACATAGGCAAAATTAGAAGAATTTGTCGGCGAGTATTAATACTGCCTTCAAGAACTATCAATATTGTTCTTCCCATAGCGACACTCAAAAAATAAAATCTATAGATAATTGATTTATTTGAACACCAAGTTCTATTTCAGTATCGATCCTCGAGGGCAAGATCGAACATCCTTGTTCGAGTGGACAACCTTATATATGGAACATGGAGAGTTGACCATGAGAGTAGACGACCAGAGCATCAAGTTAAATGTGCTACAATCCCAGAAAAGGAAAAGAAAGGATGCCTTGATGCTCAGGCCGCCAAAATTAGCACAAAGACAGGTCAAGGCAGCAGCCGTCATGGCAGACCGAAGCAGGCTGAAGGACCCAGTAGCACACCACCTTAAAGAACATGAGGACCCCCAGGAGGGAAGGACAAGAAACACCGCCTCAAGAAGTGGTTATGTCTGGGAGATACACCCAAATGCACTCTCAACATAACTTAATTATTTTTTCTTTATTTTCTTTATTTTTTTAAGTTTTAAGAATAGAATTTAATTTATTGTAATTTATTTTTATTAGGATTAGATTTTAAACTAGTTAAATTTATTTTTCACATTTTTATTTTTCATAATTTATTTTGAGTATTTAATTATCTTTATTTTTATTTCAGGCTTTAGGAATAAAAGAGCCGGAGCAAGAAGGAGGCCCAACAATGAGCCCGCCCACCATCCTGCCAAGACATCCAAGGGCGAACCAGCGCAAATAACGCCTAATGGCTAGTTGCCCGCTAACGGCTAGCTGCCAACGGCTACAAAAATAATGGGCAAAAATCTCGTAATATGCGCGAGACAACTTGACCGTTGAACATTTAATGCCGCCCTGACATCTCTTTGCAGCCTCTATTTAAACCTTTCTCACTCCATTCATTTACTTTACTTTCACATCCTTGCTATCTTATTCTTGCATCCACTGCTCTCTAGCTAATTATCTTCTTTTAAGTTTCAGTTAAATTTTAACCGTCTCACACATGGCTTCAACATCAGCACCCAAACCCACCTTCAAACGCTTCTGCTCCAGGACAGATGAGAAGAGATACAAAGATGAATTTGTCAAGCAAGCAGTTTGGGAGGAGCGAGGTTTCCACTACACAAAGCAAATAAGGGACCTTGGCTTAGAGCCCGCCTTGTTCACGACCATCCACAGAAAGGGATGGGAAATATTCGCACGGCAGCCGGAGATGGCCAACATCACCATGGTCAAAGAGTTTTATGCCCATCATCCCTGCCTAGAGCTGCCATTCGTTTATGTTTGAAGGGAGCATGTCAAGCGGAACATTGTCGTCATCAATATTTTTACGACCTAGAGATGGACGATAACCCTCACGAGGAGTGGAGGCAGTCACTGACGGCTGCCGATTACGACAAAATCAAAGCCAAGCTATGTAAGCCCAACACGCCGTGGTTGGTAGGAAAGCATGGTATCTTTGTCCAACGCCGCCACCTGCTACCCGAGGCAATGCTGTGGATTACCTTCATCAAAAGGCGTCTACTGCCTACCTCCCACAACTCCACTGTGGATCGGCCGTGCCTCGCACTAATTCACAGCATCTTGGTGGACTAGCCCATAAACATTGGGGAAATTATATGTAAGGAGATCCACAACTGCTTCCGCAAGATGAAGGGCATACTATACTTCGTGTCACTCATCACCGACCTTTGTGCCAATTTTAACGTCCCAACCGACTCCGAGGATGAGATGACAACCGCCAAGGAGGGGTGGACTAAGAAAGTCCGCCTACAGATGATTCAGGCCCAAGAGACAGAGCCCATCATACCCAGCCAGACCTTTGCCGCCTAGCCAGCTACACCAGCTGTCCCCGGCAGTACTGAAGCTGCCTCAACAAATGAAGTCCTCACTCTACTGCATACCCTCATCGACAACACCAAAAGGATCGAACAACAGCATCTGAGCTTCATGAAGTTTGCGGGGGAAGTCCAAGAAGCCTTTGTGGCCTATCTCCTGTAAAAGTACCAAAATGACGACCCCACCTTGCCTCCCTTCCCCGCTAATCTCGTCGCCACGGCTGCCTCAGCACAAGGAACACCCTCAGCCGTAGCTACTCGCCACCCGCCTTTCGCAGACAGATGTGGTCTCCGATGCACTATCCATCATACTCCGCCACCTTCGTTTCCAACACGGTGGCGGACTCCCTAGAGTGGCATCAACAACATCATTCCCCCATATGCACAACGACAATAGTGGCCAACACATCCTCATCAGATGAGGCTAAGTAGCAGCCGCGAGTAACAGCAGCAACAGTAGAAGCAGCCATCCCAATGGCGACAGACCCTCTGTCAACACCAACGGAGGAAGGAACTAGGAAGAGGAAGCTACACATCATAGCCGCCGAGCCAGTGGACAATGAAACAGAATCAGAAGAGAGCGAAGCCCCTCCTGCCTTTCCTCCTAGAGAACCTCAGAAAGAACCTTGTCCCACTCCCAAAAGAGTCCAGCCGCTGCAGACAACCAAGGTCTCCCCCGCCAAGTCTACCGCCTGGACATCTGCCGGCCACCGCCTAATCATCCAATCCTCTTCCTCTTCTTCAACAGCAAAGACCCAAGCCTCCTCTCAACCCTCTGCCAACTTTCTAGTTTTTTTTTTATCTTTTCTTCTCCTTACTTTATTTTTCTGTTTTTATCAATTGTATTTTTTTATTCTCTCTGTTTTCTTTTTTTATTTTGTGCATTGAGGGTAATGCCCATCTCGAGTTGAGGGGGGATATCACTCATCATGTTTAGGCATACTTTAGTGCATGTTAGATTGCATAATGTACTTGCCTTAGAAAAATTAATTGAAAGAATTTTTTTTTTAGAACTTGTGCCTATGATAGGATAGCCGACTTTAAATTTTCGCACCAGGATAAAAAGAACTTAAATTATGGGGAAAAGCATGAAGTAAACTTAGGATTTTTCTATAGTTGCCAAAAATTAAAAACACTATTGTTACTTGCTGAATTTGTTAGATTTCTGGTAAACATTGCCTACTTGAATTATTTGTAAAATTCTAACAATGGTTGCAGGAAGCTGCCACGACATGCAACAAACAGAAAAACAAAAGCACTTCCAAGACATGCAAAAGAAAATTTTATGTTGTCTACCCCTAGAGGTGCCCGAAACCGGCTCTAGGAAGAATCATGTGCGAGGACACTTCGCTGCTATCAATGTCCATGCATCTGAAAATTTTGAAGTGACGGACAAATTAGCATGAGTGAATGAAAGTCTTCAAGGGATGACTCTACTCTATTGGTTTGAGGTTTTGTAGTTTGCTCCTATCTTAATTTCAGACCTAGAAGAGTAGTTGTGATTAGCTGAAGCCCTCATTTCCATGATTATTTAAATTGTGCTTGAATATATTGTATCGACATCAACCTTGTATATCATGACAACATCTCTGTTTACTTATAATGTTCTTCATATTCAGCTTGTTCACAGTTTCTGCACACACTTCACTAGCATATTATAGTTTAATTCTGAGATAATTCATGTTATTCCCCTGTCACTAAATTAATGACAGGTGCCACAGCCTTGATGTGTTAAATCAAGTTTAAAACTGAAAATTTTCTTTTTGACTAGTTTAAAGGGCAAGTATGTTTAGGTTGCATTGCTTGAGGACAATCAATAGTTCGAGTTTGGGGTGTGTAAAGTGTCCATATGTTCTATATTTCATGCACATTGCCATTGTATCTCATATTATTGTTGTTTTTGAGTACATTTTAGGCGTAATTAGAACCATGCATTGTACTTTAAAGTATTATTTTCCCTGCCATGCTTTGTATTGATTTCCTGTCATTTGGTAAGGAAAGGGTACTTTTTTAGTTTAGTTTTATATTCAGGTACTAGAGGCTGACAGAAGGAGAGAGGAACTAATGACATGCTGAGGCAGCAAATTAAGTAGATGTACTGATGCAGTTCTAGACAGAGACAACAGCTGCTGAGTAGCTACCGCCGCCCTACCTGCCACCCAAGATAGCAAACTGAGGAATAGGAGAACTGGAGTGCAATCTGTATAGCAGAAAATCCCGATCTTAACGATGTTGTCCACTCAATTTTTCGATGATTGTAGCATCAGGCAGTGTCACTGAAGGTGGAACTCGAGCTTACTTGCGGAGCAAGGTAACGTGGTAAAGTCCACATTAAACTCAAAGAAGTTAGAGTTTAAAGTTGCATTTAATGCCAAAAGCTACTTTGAAGACTTCTACTCCAAGAAGGACTAGACCTAGCTAATGCCTATATATACTCATTGTAATCGTACTTCAAAACAGCTCAGGTTTTCCCTTAGGCATAATTTAGGTTTTCTTGCCGCCATTATGTTATAAAACTTTCTTTGGGTTTGGGTTATTTTGTAATTAGTGTGAGAACAGTTGCTTAGGATTGTTAAGTTTTTTTTTGCAATAAAGCTTCAAGGTTTGCTTATTCCACGTTCTTCATAGTTTTCAATTAAGGAGAAAGATTAGTTGATTACTATCCATTTGTTCGGTATTGAGAGAGTTGAACTCACGAAAGGAGTAAATACGATTTCAACTATAGACGGTGCGATCAATCTGGCCGAGACAAAGGTTAGGGTTTAAGGTGGCTAAAAGAGGACGATTTAACATTGCGGTCTTTGCACGATTCACGTTGCGACTGGTATTATCTGCAGTGGGCATCAACAACATTCTGACTTAGACATAAGCGGGATCACTTTCAAAGTATTCTGTCGAGCCTTGTAATTCTGTCGAGTTTGCCACTGAGACAAAAGTCCATTCCCATACCGAGGCAGCGAGAGCGTCTCGGCAGCCTATCTGCCTTCCCCCGCCGAGGCAGCAGAGTCTGGCAGCGCAAAACAACTTGTCATATTCTACGCAGTTTCACACTAAGCAGCAATATAACCCTACCCATTCTATCAATCTGAATTCTTCCTTTTATTTATTTGTATTTTTATTTACTTTTCTTCTCAAACAAATAAACTTATTTGTGCATTTAATTTTATTTGTGCAGGAACTAAGATTCGAATCAAGTTGTCCAATCCCTGTGGGAGACGATATCTTTTATACTATAACTTGACAAAAGTGTGCACTTGCGCTCATATTTAGAGAACACTATAACGCTCTACAATAAGTGATAACTATGCTAGAAACTATTGTCTTTTTGTGTTCGAATGTTTTGGGATTTATTAATTAGTTTAGATGCTGGAAATTGGCATGGTGAAATCAAATTGAGATTCTTGTTGCTAGTAATTAAATTAGGATGATGTTCTAATGGATAAATTGAGCATATTGATCAATAATGCAATGTTTTCACATGTTGAACACATAATTGAACTGACCTAGACTTGTATGAGTATGTATGTATATACGTTGAACAATCTTGTTAGAAGTGCCATCTAGGTGATTAATGAAGCTAAAATCTAGTCTAGTGAAATCTGCAAAGAAAACTCTGTTCTAGGCAGTAACTTTAAAATTTCACTATAATTGGTAATGATTGAAATAAATTTGTGTTTTATATGGTTAAAAAGATTGATATATCTAAGTTGTCACTAGATTTTCACCCTGCCAAATTAAATAATCTAAAAAAGAGAAATCCTTTTTTATTAAAAAAGGCCCACCCTTCCTAAATAAAACAAAAACAAAAAACCATATCAAAAACCCATTTTTGTAGAGCCCATTTCAAAAGAAAAAAACAAAGCCCACCTTAGAAATATAAGCTCATTCTTTTAAAACAATGAAAAAAAGGATAAAAAAGAAAATATGATATAAATAAAATAAATAATGATGGTGGTATTAAATGAAGAAAAAGGAAATAAAATAACAACCAAAAAATAATAATAAATATAATAAAAACAGTAAAGAAAACAACAAAAATAGCAAAAAAAGAATATAAAACAGCAATGGAAAAAGAAAAAGAAAAAGGGGGAACCAGCGAGTGAGCCGCATGCGCGCGGGCTAGTTCCTAGGAAACCCTCCCGTCGAACGATGTTGGTGGCTGTCTGGAGTCTACCGGCCACAACTGCCGTCACCGTTGGTGTCGGTCGACGTGTCTCGCCGTCGCCGACCCAACGACACCAACACCGTTCGTCGCCACCACATGTGGTCGCCAAATACTACAAAAAACCGAGACAAATGGTCAAACCCTAGGCTTGAATCAAGAGGAAAATTTAGCTTTAAATATGAACAAAATCGGATAGGGTTTGAGGGGTTTTTCCGAGAATCAAGTTTCTTTTCTAATTTTGGCTTCAATCCGGGGATTGAAATCTGAATTTTGCTTGAATTTGAAGCCGAAATTGAAGTATAAATTACCCCCTAAACTTCACTTGTTCAACACACCCAAATTCAAGAGAAAATACACTTGAAAAAGCAAAAAGGCTTAGAAAAATTCCGAAAAAATTCTCTAAAAAATTCTCAATAGTTGCTAGAAATTTTGGAGTTGAGGTTCGAGTTTGGAGGCAATTTTTCGAAGGCAATTGGGAGCGTTTCGAGAAGTTCATATTCGAGTTCTTTGTTCATCGTTTCGGTAAAATTTCAATATTTCATTTTAAATTTTTATTTAGTAATTTTCTTGCTTGTTCTTGGTTGAATTTTTGTGTTTGTGTTTGTGTTTTTGTGGATTTTAGGTTGTGTTCTTGAAGTCAGAAAACCGTTTCGCGATTCTGGTAATATTTTCACTTTAAATTTTTGTTTAATTTTGGGTTTGATCTTTAAAAAATTGCATGCTTTTAAAAAATGTTGTTAGGAATGTTTTGATCTTTAGAAATGTAGGAATGAATTTTTAGAAGTGTTTGATGTTAAAATACAAAAATAAATGAGTTAATGTGGTTTTATTAAAAAAAATTAAAGTTAGAGATTTAATGTAACACCAAAAAAAATGATGAAAATGAAGTGTTAAAAGATAAAAAAAAATGCCTTTTAAAGGTTTTGAACCTATGACCCCATGCCTAATAAGCTCTTACCCTTGCCATTTGGGCTAAGGCCATCTTTGGTTTTGTTTTTGCCTTAGTTTCTATCTAACCTTTTTGTGTTATGGTCCACCTAATAATAAATGATAATCAGAACCCCCCTATGTGCCTGAATCAAAGTATCATTTTGAAATGTTAGATCTGAGTACCAAACCCCTCACCCGTCTTCTATCTCCGGTGAGCTCCCCGCCCTCACCACCGTTCCGTTCACTCCACCGCCACCGACGGTGTGTGCACCGTCCGCCCGTGAACCAACCGCCATCAACCACGCACGACGACGGCCGATAAATCGCGGCAAAAACTCGGATAAAGATTGGAGAAGTTCGGCCGCCATCGTTTCTTTCATTTTTTGGCCGATTTCGGTGCCAACTCGTTTCACCGTGGGCACAGTCGAGCTCCTCGCGTCCCGATCTACAAAACCCATATGAGTCACCTCCGTTTTGCCGCCGTTTTGCCCCTCGTCGGAGTAGCGCAACTTTTCCGGCGAGATTTGGATTTTGGGGTAAGATCCGGCGAGTTTTTCGGTTAGTTTTATGTTCTTTTTGATGGGTTGAAACTCGGGTTTAACAAGCTTCTTTTCTAGGTTAAAAATCGTGTTTTCCGATCACCGGCGAGGGTTCCGATGACCGGTCGACGAAGCCGGTTCGAAGGGGTAAGTGAACCAGTTTGTTTTGATATGAACCGGCTAGACTGGTTAAACCAGTCAGCCTATGAACCAAGCCCGTTGACCCAACCCGTTGACCCAACCCGTTGACCGACCCGACCCGACCCGTTGACCGAGTCAACCCAGTGAGTCAACTCGTCCGAGTCAACTCAGTGAGTCAACTCGTCCGAGTCAACCTATTGAGTCAACTCACCGAGCCAGCCTTGGACCAGTGACGTCAGCATGACGTCAGCGTTGACTTTGACCGCTAACGTCAACGTTGACTTTGACCGTTGACCAAAAAGTCAAATTTTCCGAAAACTCCTATTTTATGTTTTTCGACGTCCTGAGTCCGTTTTTGAAGCCCGTTTCGCAAAATTCCGACCCGAAAGCCTCTGAATTTGATCTTGAACCCAAAAATGCTTATGCGTTTCTTGTTCAGTTTAAAGGTAGTGTGATTAAGAATTAACTGTTGGTTTTTGTTTAATTGAAGGCATCTGCATATCTTCATATCCGCGTGGTTGTGGGATGTTGAATCCGAGTTCAAGTGTGTTCGAATATCGTCCACGAACCGACCAGTGTAGCTCGGAGTGAAGGTAATACACTACTGCCCCTTGTATGCTTTATGAACATGTTGATATTCGGTTAACGCATGCATGCTTATGATGGCGTATACTGTAAATTCTGCTTAAATTGAATCAGATTCGAGCAATAAGTATGGATATTAATAAGACCAAATTATCCGAATAAGATTACTAATGGGCTAATAGTTTCAGAAGTTCTAATAATTAAATTCAGTTAATCCGCAACTCAATCATCAGTGCGTAAGAATCGAGGCCCATGATACGGAGTAAGAGATATTGATTATGAAATTACGAAAAAGCCCTTGGAGCATAAGTATGACTAAACTACCCCTCTGATAAAGGAAATGACCTAAAATCTGCATTCGACATGATTATGCAAATTGCACTACCCAAGATGTATGTTATTTTAGAAAAGACTTCGGCATCATTATTCAAATGTGTGTGATACTAAAAGAAACTTGAATTTCCCCCGAGCTCTGTATAACACATGAAGGTAAAACGCCTAAAGGTAAAATTACTGGAATTATTGTTGTATTCTTAAGCTGAACCGTGCGACAGTAAGGAATGAATTAATCGAAATGATCGTAATGACCAAAAAGACGGTAGTGCCTTCGAGCACCGAAATTCTTAATTAATCAGAATAGCAACTTTACCCTTAAGTTCTAAAATGAGTAAATCGTCAGTAAGGGCCGAAGGAATTAAAATGACTTAATCTCTACAGAGTACGTAAACGATAGAGGTGCTAAATAGTAAGATTTGACAAAAACGGTGAATTTATCCCAATTTCCAAAATGACTGAAATGCTCTCTTGAGTAAAATATACAATTATGCATTTGATGAAACACTGAGAATTCTAAAGAGACTTTAAGGGCTAAACTGCCCCTAAGTGTTAGGAAGCACGCTCATGTCTGTTAATCACTCCTGATATTAATATAAGAGTTGGTTAGTACTGCAAGGTAGGAATATGTTAGTTCGAACAGTTGGAGGCTTGAAAAACTTCTGGAAATATTAACTATTGTAAATCGTCATTTTATCATTACTGGGCTAAACTATAAAATCACCTCTGATAGTTAAATGACCAAAACGCCCTTGTTGGCCATTGTGACCAGAACAACCCTGGATGTATCTGATATCGCAAAAGATCTTATCATAGAAATATCTGAATGCATGACTGGAAAAGTGATGAGTAAATAGAATTTCCTGAGCGACTGTTTATGTCTCGTTGGTATAAATTACCAAAACGCACATGTATGATAAAATGACCATAATGCCCTTGTAAGCTTAAATGACTAAAGTACTCATGATATATCCAAACTTTCTAAGATCTTGATGTACCAATTCTTGAATACATAATATGAATCGTTTTACGAACCCCTTTCTAATAGGAACCTCGTTCTGGAAATTCGTCTAAATTGTCAAAAGTTTAATGCGTCCCCTTCTGTAAATGCCGAGTATCTTCAGGAAATAAAATATTCCATCTAGTGTGTTCTATGTGTGATATATTCTGTTGAATGAATTGTATAATTATTTGATCATGAATAATATTATGTTTGATGAACTTGATATATGATGACATTCTCTGCCTACCTAATATATGTCTGCTCGATCTGTATACTCGGTATGTGATCGTTTGATCTGTGATGGTATTGTCTGACTGTTTGATGAATTTGTTAGTATGGTATGTTAGTTTGACCTATGATGGTACAATCTGTTTGCATGATGAATGCTGAAAATGTCTGCTTTGCTCGATAGTATGCCTATTTATCTGTCAAAAGCATGAACTTTTGTTTCTGATACTCTGAAAAATATGTCTGTTACATGTATTATGTTACTCATGTCTGGAATCTGACCACCGATTACTATCTGGGGTATACTGTTGGGTTATGATATGAAGTCTCTGTTGGTACAGCCCTGATCAAGCTGGTAAATCCTTATGGACTCAAGGTCTCCCCTTGAGTGGCACCTATGCCCATCGGGCCTAGGGTAAGTCCTTATGGACTCAAGGTCTCCCCTTGAGTGGCACCTACGCCCATCGGGCCTAGGGTAAGTCCTTATGGACTCAAGGTCTCCCCTAGAGTGGCACCTATGCCCATCGGGCCTAGGGTAAGTCCTTATGGACCTAAGGCAACCCCTTAGGTGGCACCTATGCCCATCGGGCCTAGGGTAAGTCCTTATGGATGCAGTTCTGGGGGACTGCTTATTGGTGTAAGGTTGGAGGGTAGTTCTTGTAAACTTCTGTATGATCATTGAACATTTGCATTTAATCTGTTATGTACTCATATAATATGATGTTAAGTACTTATGTATGTTTATCTGCACTTATTGGAACACACTAGACGTCAAACTCTCTGATTCCTACCTCGTATGTTACCAGCCTATATAATTTCCGTCTAATTCTCAAGGTCTGATTAAAGAACAAATACCATTATTCTTGAGTATGATATAACCTCGAAATAGTAGAACAGAAATAGAGGACTATCACTGCTTGAAACATCATGAAAATGTTATGCCTACCATATGTCTGCATGAGCTTATAGCATCTTTTGGTAGTTCTGTATTACTGAGCTTTCCCAAGCTCACGTTGTTTTTATCATCGCATGTTAAAAGAAAATATCATGACCTAATGTTTGACATCAGTGTTCGGAGTTCTCTCGACGTTGCCTCTGGAGTACGGTATTGTATAGTTAGGGGGCATGTATGTCATTTATGGTTTCATGTCAGTGTCTGTAAAATACTTTCTGAAATTTTGTTATGTGTTTAAATGATTTTCTGAAATTGCATTTTAAACAGAAGTTGATTTTACAGTTTAATAAGTGTTTTGAGAGAAAAAAATGTTTTCATGTGTATTTTCACTGTGGGTCGCTCTTGTGACCCTAATGTGACTTCCTAGGATTCGTTGTAACGCATAGGCGGGTCTAGGGGGTTACATTTAGTTAGGAAAAATAATAATGTATGGGTGAAAATAATAAAAGGGGCTTGGTTTTTTTAAATAAATAAAAGGTTGTTCTTGAAATTTAATTTTAATAATAAAGTATGTTAAGTGATTTCAAAAAAGTAAATAAATATATTTTTTTAGAAAAAGAAATAAGTAAAAAGTTTTCAAGAAAAAGAAAATAAAAAAGTTTTAAATAAAAGTTTAGGGTTTTAGGAAGAAATAAAATTTTGAAAAAAGGCTTAAAGAGAAATCTTTTCAAAAAATAAGGTTTATTTTAAAAAGTCATATTTAAAAGAAAAGCTTTAAAAATTGAAATAAAAAACATATAAATGAAAAAACCTAAAAATGTAAAAAGTGGTCTTGACTTAAAAAAAATTAAAAAGTAAAAAAAAATAAAGGTTTTTTTCAAAAGAAATAATAAAAAAGGAAAAAAAATAAATTTGAGTTGCTTGTTTGTCCGTTAGGAATATGCTAAAACTTAGGACTAGGTTCTAAAGCTTAGATAGAGACGTGTTTGTTGAAAAATTACATCACAAAAATAATAAGACACACTTAAGAAAACTTTAAACCTTAAATTAGGAATAAAAGATTTAGATATCTTTTAGGATTTTTAAATAATCGAACTTAGAATAAATATAAAATGCTCAACAAACTAAGTTTCTTTGTTGTCTGAGAAAGAGAAATTAATGTGGTGTCTTATCAAACGGGAATGGCGGGTTAGCGTCAGAAATGTTGGCAGTGATTAAAGTTCATGTTCTGGATGATAAGGCCGTTAAAATACACTAATATTCATTAAACGGACAAATAAAGTTGAACCTTTGAAAACTTGCAAATTCCAGTTTTAAAAAAGATTTTAAATTCAATTAGGTACCAATTTTGGGCGTCGTGGGGGTGCTAACCCTTCCCCACGCGTAACCGACCCCCGAACCCTTTTTCTTGTTTTCGTAGACCAAAACCGTTGATTTATTAAAACAAAACATTTTACTAAAATAACCTTGTTTAAAAGTGATTCAATCACAATTTTAAAAAATATTGGTAGCGACTTCGTGTTTTTGAAGTTTTCAAAAAGTTGAAGCTCGAAAGGGTTGCGACAGCTTGGCGACTTCGCTGGGGGACTTGTTTTTGTTTTTAAAATAAAAAGAAAAGAGGGTCATGCCACAAATTGGTTTTAAATGGTTTTCAAAACAATGGTTTTTTAAATATGGAATTTGTAAGTTCACGATAGGTTTAATTTATTTGTCTATTTAAGTCAATATAATTCTATTTTACGCATCTAAGACTTAATTCCAAGCTCTATTCCCGAGCTTTGTCCTGTTCGTTCAAGTGGGGGGGGATATGCTTTGCTCATGTAAGGATATTGCTTGTTCGTATGAGCCTAGCAAGTACCTTAAGGACTCATTCCCTTGTCTTCGTAAGGATATTGATTGTTCGAGAAGGCATCGATGGTGAGTCCTCTTGAGTTGAACTTCATTTGTTTGGAGCCTGTAATGGGTGAGAATCGAAAGCCTTGCTACCCTTAGTAAGGGAAAACAAGGACAACTCAGGTACCTTTTTAGAACCAAACCAAGTTTGAGAATTTAGAGCCTACCCCTAATAGAGCCATGCAGAAAAGCCTAGGGTGTTGAGTCGAAGGAATAATCCAAGAAGACATGTCCTGAAATGTTGGAATTTCGACATAGAATTATCGTGAATTTAATTTACTTTTGATTGTTTCATTTCCCTTTTTCTTGCTTTATTAATCCTTGTTCCTTATCTTGTTTGTTTTGCATGTGCATCATTCTAAATTTAGAAGGGGTTGATTCTAGAAAATTGTTCAATTATGGACGAAAAGCTCTTGAAGAGTGAGCAGCAAAATGAGAAAGTGTGTCACTAGTCTGAGGTCAATTAGAGGAAGTATGGAGACAGTTTTGGTGAGGGTCACGAGACAAAAACTTTGGAGTATGCCCATGTGAGTGTTAAGCAGAACAATGTGCAGTAGTTACGTGAGATTTGGGACAATTTTGATTATAAGACCAAACCGTTGTTCCACGAGTCTTATGGAGACATAGAATATCTTCTGTTTGTAAGGGTTGATGAGTCGTTTCTGAAGGCTTTGATCCAGTTCTAGAACCCTAGGTATTGTTGCATTACGTTCAACGGAGAGGACATGATGCCTACTTTCGAGGAGTATATGTCCTTGTTCAATATGCCTGAGGTGAAGGAGAATTGGGTGTATACAAAGTCGCTCAAGAACAAGAACTCACACTTAAAACTTGCCTCATTTGCTGGAATAAGCGATGAATGGGTTGATACGAAAGAGAGGGGGAAGTTTTAATTTTCCTTGGTCATGCATTCGAAACATCATTCCAGTCTATCCAGACATAATGAAAAGGGTAGATCTCTTGGCCATTGCAATTTATGATCTAGTAATTTTTCCAAAGGTGTTGGGAAATATTGATGTGGCCTTGCTAGATTTCTTCGAGCAATTAAAGAGGAATGTCAATCTCGTGCCTGCAGTGCTAGCTGAAACCTTCATCTCTTTGAATGCTTGTCGAAAAGTTGAAGGTGTGCGCTTCGGAGGATGTGCTCCTTTACTTCAAGTTTGGGCCCTTAGTCATTTCTAGAAGTGTCCAACTTTGGCCTTACCGAACGTGTTTTCTCCAAACTTTTCCCCACTTTGGGAATTTTTGGCACAAGATTGGCCAAGTATCAAGAGAAGCAAGTGGATAGATATCCTCAAAGATCATCGTGACGAAGACATTAAATGGAGGGTACCATGGATGGGACATGCTAAAGTAAGGTATAGATGTGGAGATTACAACATTCTAATGCTGTTAGGCTTATGGGGAGGAATTGGTTGTGCACCTTTGTTAGTTTCGCGCCAATACAGATCATGACATTTTGTTTCGTACACCTTCGAGCTTGGTACATCAGAATTCGAGTTTAAAGGAGAGTTCAAGCGGAAGGAGCAAGAAATTAGTGATTCATGGAAGGTTTGCTATTATATGAAGTTATAGTCTGACAAGCATTGTATGTATAATCACGATTACGATATTTGAGGGCATATGAGGATGAATGACAAGATTATGCTACCTACACTTGGGCCTGCCAAGTCTATAGAAGAACATTTGAAAGTTGTGCCATCAGAGGCCGGCATTCTGAGAGAAGAGCCAATACGAGCTAAGTTAGAAATCGAAGCAGTCAAGGAGCAGAATCTACGAGACAAGTTTGAAGTAAGCCTTGACGTAGAAAAGCACAAGGGAGAAGTCAACCGAGTGCGGAAAATGTACGAGAATTTAGAAGAAATGTATGAGATTTATAGGGTTGACTTCCTCAAGCTTCAAGATACGGTCCGATATGCGGATCTTCGAAAAAGCCCAAAATAGTGGAGACAAGAGATAGAACAAGCCGTGGGGAAGGAGAAGCAACGAAGTAAGAAGGAAGTAGAGAAGTTCTGACGGACCTTGGTTGAAGTATAGCCAAGCCAGTCTATGAGAAGGGTAAAAGGCTTCGAGAGGAGTTGAGGAAAGATTCGACTGCATGGAAGAGGAAAGCTCATGACAACAAAATATGTTTGCTAAAGCTGCAGCCAGTCTATGATGAAACCTCCAAGAAGTTGAAGTATAGCCAAGCCTTCATCAGTGAACTATAAGCCAAAATAGAAAACTTGAGTCGAACAGTCCACAAGATGCAAAATGACCATACCTATGAAGAACTCCAAGTTCAATTGAGCGAGAATGACTTCTTGAAAGAGCGAGTTAAGGAAATGGATAATTTCCTTCAAGAGTACAAGACAAAGATCTTAGTTCTAGAAGATATCACCAAAGGAGGAAAGGACTATTGGTTAACTTGCCTCAGAGATAATGCTCGAAGATTCTAAGAAAAAGATGAGTTCGATAGGATGGTGATGATACATGTCGAAGATGTGGCCAAGCACGTGACAATGTTGGCAACTGAAGCTGAAGCTCTTCGTCAGTACATCAAGCCCATTGTAGAAATTGGACCAAGGCTCATGTGGCTAGTTGAAGAAATCAAGGAATTAGGTGTTCAAGCGGAAAAATATTTGTAATTCGAAAAAAGATGTAAAAAAAAGCTTTCATATTCAATGTGAAACCAATAAATTGATTTTGATATAACAAAAGACTTAAGGACCAAATTGAAAAATGGAAAATGAATTTTTAAGTCCTCAAAATCTCTCTATGTATTTCAAGAAAAATGTTTAACTCAAAATCTCAACTTGTCAAATATTTTCTAAGTGTTTATCAAGCTAAAATAGTGATTTCAAGTCACCGTTTCGGAACGGCCTTTGGGCGTTTCGTAATAGTTTGAAATTGTTAACCTCTGTTTCGGAACGTGTTTCGAAACAAATGAAGAACATCAGAACGAATTGAACCGTTTCGATACGGCTGTATCGAAACGACCTCAAAAGTTTCGAAACGGAATTCAAACTTGGTTTTAAAATATGACCGTTGAAGTTTTATAACTGAATTTAAAATTATCGTTAAGGCGTATCGAAACGCTTCTAAGACGTTTCGATACAGGCTTTGACAGTGGCTAAATGTTTCGAAACGAGTTTTGAAACAGGCTCTTAGCGTATCGAAACAACCGTGCCCATTTCGGTACGGTCTGTTTATTACACCATAACGACTCTTTCTATTTTGGTCTGTTTCGAAATAGGGTCGGGCGTTTTGGAACGAGTAGTTGCAGACTACATTTATGGAGGGAAGATAACATCCCAACGGCTATATTGATGAATGCAACAACCCCAACGTCTAGAATTCAATGAGAAGGTATAAAAGGGACCTCTAAAAGCTCGAACAACAACTATTGATCTCTAAAGACTTATCCAAACAACAAATCCAATCAATTGTGCCTAAATCCCATATTTTCTTGTAAACCCCAATTGTGAACTTTGTAATTTCCATTCCTATTTGTTCAATTGGGTTGCGTGCTTGTAAAAGGGCTACATTTTGAATTGAGAGATACTAGTTTTAGCCTTAATCTTCTTTGTATTACTTGAGTGAGCATTGAATTAAATTTTGGGTAGAAAATTTGACCGGTATTGTAAAGGTTACCTCCTTAGCCTAGAAACGGGAGGAAAAATTAGTGGATTGTTGGAAAATCCTTAGTGAAGCTAAGGTAGTGGATGTAGAGTTCGATTGGAACTTGAACCAATCTAAATCCTCTTGTCTAGCATTTTTAATTTTCCACTTTACCACTAAAAGCTCTAAAAATCGAATTCACCTCCTTGGCTTATATCGTTTCATTGATCCACTCAACAATTGGTATCAAAGCCTACCTCTTTGAAGGATTAACAACCATAAGAGGAGTTCTTAGGAAGAGTGTGATCAACCACAAAGCAAGCTATGACGTCTACCTACGGGTCAAGCATGTACGAGTCTCAATCAACCACCAAACCGCCTTTCTTCAACGATGATAACTACCCTTTTTGAAAGAACCAATTGCTTCTCTTAATTAAATCCAACGATTATCTAGTTTGGGATGCCATTGAAGATGGTCCCTCTATTCCGAGGAAGAGAGACAATGAAGGAAGACTTGTTCCAAGAAAGAAAAATGGGATGAGTGAAGAAGAGAAAAAGAAGATTCAAATCAATGATAAAGCTCTTCACATGTTGTTTTGTTCTTTCGGTCCCGACATCTACTCCAAAGTTTCCTTCATCGAAAGTGCTAAGGAAGTGTGGGATACACTTGAGACTACATATGAAGGAACAAGTGATGTGAAGGAGACAAAGATTGGAATTCTCAATCTTAGCTATGAGAATTTCAAAATGGAGCCCGACGAAACTGTTTCGAAGATATTCGATCGTTTCTCAACAATCGTCAATGGGCTAAAGGGTTTTGGAGAGATAATCCTGGAAGACAAACTAGTCCAGAAGCTACTCTACTCACTTCCCGAGTCTTGGGATGGGAAGAGAACCGACATCATTGAGGCCAAAAATTTGAAGACACTCAAGCTTGATGAGCTAGTGGGTTCTCTCCTAACTCATGAGATAATGAAGCAAGGAATGAGAGATAAAAGGAAGAAGGAAGAGAGAAGAGTGGAGAAACATGAGGTAGATAAGAAGAAGAAGAAGATAGGAGTGGCTCTCAAAGCTTCTCTACATGAGGAGTGCACTTCTAGTGAGGAGGAAGACCTAGAAGAATTGGCTATAATAGCCAAAAGGTTCTCATAGTTTATGAGGTCGACCGAGGAAGGAAGATTTAAAGAAAGATGGAATTCAAGAGCAAAAACAAAGAAAAAGAGAGGGATCAAATCATTTGCTTTGAGTGCAAAAAATCTGGGTCATATTCGTTCCGAGTTCCCTCAACTCAAGAAGAATGACTTTGAGAAGAATAAGCCCAAAACCAAGCTTGTTACTTGGAGTGATGAGGAGTCATCCGAGGATGAGGAACACAAAGTGGCCAACCTTTGCCTCATGGCTCTTGAGGAAGATTCCTCCATGGTAACCTCTAACTCATCATCTTTTGATTTTACATTTGATGAATTGCATGATGCTTATGATGAGTTACAAGAGGTATATGATGAATTAGTTGAGAAGTATAAGGAGTCGGTTCCAAAAAAGAGAAAGATCATTTCGGAACTAAATGCTAAAAATGACCCACTTTCTCAAGATAACTTAAAATTTGAGAAAAAGATCTTAGGTTTACAAGATGAACTTAAATTCTTTCAAGATGAAAATGTAGACTAAAAAAATCTTATTTCTCAATGCAATAGTGAACACCAAAAGGTGTTGAATGAGCTTAATGAGCTTAAGAAATCTTTCAATATTGTTGGTAACATGAAAAATGAAATAGGTGAATTATCTAGATCAAACCAACCTAAAAGAAAGAACAATAACAACAAACAAAGTAGCTCTTATAGGCATAATAGAGCTAAAAGACCTAGAAGTGTATGAGTTCCTAAGGAACTTGTCAAGTCTAATAATATTGATGCCATGTCACCTTGGATTCCTAAGGGAACCAAAATTTTGGGAGCTAACACTTGTGGACCCAAAATGATTTGGGTACCAAAACTGAAAGCTTAATATCTTTGTTTGTAGGGGGAGCATTGCTACAAGGCGAAAGCACAAATTCAAAACTCATGGTACCTTAATAGTGGATGCTCGAGGCACATGACCGGAGACAAGAGTCGATTCATGGACCTAAAGCAAAAAAGTGGAGGAGTAGTAACATTTGCTGACAACTCCAAAGGCCACATTAAAGGTATTGGATCCATAGGTAATCACTCTACTATTCTCATTGAAAATGTTTTATATGTTGATGGTCTAAAACACAACTTATTGAGCATTAGTCAATTGTGTGATAAAGAGTTTAATGTCTTATTTGATAAAAATGAGTGCAAAATTGTTGACATTAAATCAAATAATATAATGCTCATTGGTCATCGCATAGGTAATATATACATGGGGCATTTAGATGACATTCATACATCCCATGCATGTTTTGTTGCAAAAAAATGAAAATGATGCATGGCTATGACATATGAAACTAGGACATGCTAGCATTAGTGTTTTAGAAAATTGGTTTCCCTAAATCTAGTTAGAGGTTTACCCATAATCAAAATTTCAAATGATAAAATATGTGATGCATGCTCTAAGGGTAAACAACATAGACCATCCTTTAAATCCATTAATGATGTTTCTACAAGTAGGTGTTTACAACTAATTCACATGGATTTATTTGGGCCTACTAGAACTATGAGCTTGGGTGGTAAATCGTATGCATTTGTACCTGTTGATGACTATTCTAGATTTACTTGGGTTCTATTCTTAAGTACTAAAGATGAGGCTTTAGAAAAATTTATCACGTTTTCAAAATTAACTCAAAATGATCTTGAACTTAAGATTTCTCATATTAGAAATGATCATGGAATGAATTTTAAAATCTAGGTTTTGAAGAGTTTTTAAATGAAAATGGTATTGGCCACAATTTTTCAGCTCCTCGAACTCTTCAACAAAATGTGGTAGTTGAGAGGAAAAATAGGACTTTACAAGAAATGGCTAGAACCATGCTTTGTGAAAATAATTTACCTAAATATTTTTGGACGGAAGCCACAAACACCGCTTGCTACATTCTAAATCGAGTAATGATTAGGCCACTTTTGAAGAAAACACCATATGAGATTTTAAGATCTAAAAAGCCTAACATTAGCTATTTTCATCTATTTGGTTGCAAGTGTTTTGTTTTAAATAATGGAAAAGACAACTTAGGTAAATTTTATGCTAAAAGTGATGAAGCTATTTTCTTAGGGTATTCTTTAACCTCTAAAGCCTATCGTGTATTTAATAAGAGAACTTTAGTAGTAGAAGAGTCTATTCATGTTGTATTCGATGATAACGTTCTTCCAATGAAGGAATCTTGTGATGATGATGATGTAGGAATCCTTGATGCCTTTGATGGAGGACAAACTTCAAAGGAGGATGAGATTCCAAATAAAGATGAGGATGCACAAGTTCCACCTCTAGAAGCCTTGAAGGACTTGACTCTCTAGGAAAAGGAAGTGAGCTACCCAAGGGAGTACAACTATGTCAAAGGTGATGAAATCTTGGGTGATCCATCCAAGGGGTAACTAGTAGATCTTCTCTTAAACTCATGAACCATGTTGCTTTTATCTCATGCATAGACCATAAGAACATTAAAGAAGCATTAAAAGATGATTTTTGGATTCTGGCTATGCAAGAAGAGTTAAATCAATTTGAGAGAAGTAATGTATGGACATTAGTTGAAAGGCGTAGTAATCAATCTACTATAGGAACTAAATGTGTATTTAGGAATAAACTAGATGAGAGTGGTAACATTGTGAGAAACAAAGCTAGATTAGTTGTTCAAGGTTATACTCAAGAAGAGGGGATTGGTTTTGATGAAGCCTATGCACTCGTAGCTAGAATGGAAGCTATTAGGATGTTGCTTGCATATGCTTGTTATCATGATTTCAAGCTTTTTCAAATGGATGTTAAAAGCGCATTTTTAATGGTTTTATAAATGAAGAATTGTATGTGGAACAACCACCGGGTTTTGAGGATTCAAAATTTCAAAATCATGTTTTCAAACTAACTAAAGCACTTTATGGTTTAAAACAAGCTTCTAGATCTTGGTATGAAAGACTTTCAAACTTTTTGATTGAAAAAGGTTTTGAAAAAGGTAAGGTGGACACTACACTTTTCATAAAAAGGTATAAAAATGACATCTTAGTAGTACAAATATATGTTGATGATATTAATTTTGGATCTACTAATGAGTGTCATTGCAAAGAGTTTGCTAAGTTAATGCAAGGCGAATTCGAGATGAGCATGATGGGGGAGCAAGGAAGGAAGGATGGCACCTTCATCAATCAAGCAATGTAGGTGAAAGATATGCTCAAGAAGTTTGGCTTGGAGCAAGCAAAGCCTCAATCTACACCAATGAGCTCATATACAAAGCTTGACAAAGATGAATGAGGTAAGTGTGCTGACTCTAAGCTTTATCGCTCTATGATTGGATCTTTGCTTTACCTTACCGCAAGTAGACCAGATATATTGTTTAGTGTTTGCTTGTGTGCTAGGTTTCAAGCTAGTCCTATAGAGTCTCACCTTATAGCTATTAAGACAATCTTTAGGTACCTTAGAGATACCCCTTTTCTAGGTCTTTGGTACCTTAGAGACTCAACCTTCAACCTTCATGCTTATTCAGATGCGGATTATGGGGGGTGTAAAATTGATACGAAGAGTACTTCGGGAATATGCCAATTCTTAGGTAGTATGCTCATATCTTGGTTCTCTAAGAAACAAAATAGTGTAGCTCTATCTACCATCGAAGCCGAATACATATCCTTAGGGAGTTGTTGTGCTCAACTCTTTTGGATGAAGCAACAACTCTTAGATTATGGTAGTAAAGTTGAAACCATACCCTTTAAGTGTGATAACATTAGTGCCATATGCCTAACCAAAAATCCCATCCAACACTCTAAAACTAAACATATAGAAATAAGGCATCATTTCATTAGAGATCATGTTCTTAAGAAAGATGTTGCTATAGAGTTCGTTGACACCTTAAACCAACTAGCGGACATTTTTACCAAGCCTTTGGATAAGTAGCGTTTTTGGTCCCTTAGGAGAGAGTTAGGTCTCACTAGCCTATCTTGACCATTTAGGACCTTTTTGTGCTTAAATTGCTTGATTTCTTGAAAAATGTCATGCTTATGTGTTTTTGATCCTAATCTCATCCATAATTATAGTTAGGGTGAGTATGTTTATGTTTATACATGTTATTCTTGCTCATTCATATCAATTATGCATATAAGACTTCATGAAATTCATTTTTCTGCAATATTAGAGCCTCATCTATACCTCCAGGCCTAGGCGTATCGAAACGGGTCAATCTGTTTCGATACGGTGCCTTAAAAGAGTGATGTATGACCAGGGCTTTTCGAAACGCGTAGAAGGGTTTTGTAACATTTTGCCTATGCTAAGAAGTGTATTGAAACGAGTTTCGATAAGGGTTAATCATGGGATTTGATACGGTCAAAGCCGTATCGAAACGATCAATAGGACTCAAAACGACAGTAACCGTTTTGGAACGATCCTGCCTGTTCCTAAACGGCTCTACGGACAGCTTTAAAAGGGGTCATAAATGATAAAGTTGCTTTTAAATTAAAACTCCTAAAATCCCTAAAATCCCTAACCTGATTTTCCCTATAAAAACCCTCTAAACCTCATTGTTTTTCATCAAATCTTGAAGGCTTTTTCTCACAAACTCAAGTCTAAGAAAGCTTCAACAATTTTGTGCAAGATCTTTCATTCATTCATCAAAAATCCTCATTTAAGGTATATTTTCATCCTTTTCTTTTTCCTATGATTTTATTCGAATTTTAGGTTAGAAAACATTAATTTTGTATGGATTATATGTTTTGCAACTTGGGTTTTTCAAAATTTGTAAATTTTTTTCAAAATCTTCAAAATTTTGATTCGAATATATTTGTTTTTACTCTTATTTTTTACTATTTTTCAAAAGTTTTTTTTTTAATTTTTCAAGTATTTTTAAACCTAAATAGGATTTTTCATTGGATCGAATTAAGGATGTTCATGCATACACTCTGATTTTTAAATTGCTTGCTTTAAGTTTTTCGGATTTTTTCCATGGACAACGTTAACAAGAAACGCAAAACGACTCAAACGAGTGAAGGCTCAATTCAAGCAAATATCCGTCCCAATCTCACCCAACTTTTTCTCAAGAGTCTTCGGACTCAAGAGATGAAGGATCGTTTCACCTACGTCAAGGATATAGCCGTTCGTCGAAAGCGTGTTGTTCCTATCCCATTCATTGATTCCGAGCGTTTCGCTTTCTGCTATCTAGAGCGTTTGCAAGAATGGAACTTCATGGCTTTCTTGAACATACCAGATATTACCTACAAGCACATGGTCCTCCTTTTCTACTCAGATGCCTTGCTCATTGATAATGAAGATCACACCGAGGTGATTGTCATTGAGTCGTATCTCTTGGGGAAGAAGTTCATTATCAACATACCCTTTTTAGAGACTGCTCTTGGGCTCAAGAACAAAGGCATTGAGGATGAAAACCACTTTGGTGCTCACACCGGCTCCGTTCTTTCTTGGGACGCTCATGACTGGTTTATTCACTTGATGATTGCATGGTTCATCTGCCCTTCCAGAGGTAAATTCACTCATATTCTTCAAGTTGACTATTTTTGGCTAGAGTGCTTTCGCCGAGGAGAACGGTCAAATCTTGTCAAAATTATGTTTGCGAAGATGGTCAATAATGTGAAGCTTCGTGTAACCGATGTTCTTAAATCTTTCACTTATGGGACTGTTTTGAGCTATATCTTTGGCACCCACAACTTTGATTGCTAATATGATTCTCCAGAACCCTGTAAGAACAAGATTGGTGAATCTGCTCTCCATAAGTCCGAGTTCCACTACACTCTTGGCTGATGGGAAGGATTGATAGGCAAGCCCCTCCACCTCAAGTTGAGCCACCACCTCAAGCTCCGGGTCCTAACAATGAAGCTCTTATGGCTTTCCTCACCGAGCGGTTCAACATGATGGATACAAACATGGCTTCAGGTTTTGGTGCTCTCAATACCCGTTTGCAATCCGTGGAGAATCGTCTCACCACTCTCGAGAATCAACAAACAACGATGGACTTGTCATTCTCTACCTTCTATTGTCAATGGATGACCTTTTTTCGTACTCAAGCTAAAAACGATGATGATTCTTTAGATGTTGATGGTGACGATGATGAGGCTTAGGGTTTTCATTGCATGTCATATTAGTTTATCATATTAGGACTAAGTTTGCACCTTTTATATTTTATTTATGCTTTATGAACCTATGCTTTGATTGCTTTGTTTGGGATTGAGCTTTAATATCTATTGCTTTAAGTTTTATGTTTGGTTATTTGAACTTTATGAATCTATATTATGTTGTTTATTGCTTTTAACTTTGTTTCTTCTCTTGATGAGCCTTGTTTATTATTCTTTTTGATCTAACAAAAAGAGGGAGAAGTAATATAAGAGCTAAAAAAATTATGTCAGTTTTGAGTTTTAAAACTTGAATTCTAAATATTTTCAAAACATTAAAAAACCCATCTTAAATTGAGGGGAGTTAGAATGTCTTCAAATTTTCAAAACTATTAAAAATTCTAACTTGTTTTGTTATATCAAAAAGGGGGGATATTGTGAAACCAATAAATTGATTTTGATATAACAAAAGATTTAAGGACTAAATTGAAAAATGTAAAATGAATTTTTAAGTTCTCAAAACCTCTCTATGTATTTAAAGAAAAATGTTTAAGTCAAAACCTCAACTTCTTAAATATTTTTCTAAGTGTTTATCAAGCCAAAACAGTGATTTTCGAGTCACCGTTTCGGAACGGCCTTTGGGCATTTCGGAACAGTTTGAAACTGTTAACCTCTGTTTCAGAACGTGTTTCGAAATGGATGAAGAACATCAGAACGGGTTGAACCGTTTCGATATGACAGTTTCGAAACAACCTTAAACGTTTCGAAACGACCTTAAACGTTTCGAAACGAAATTCAAAGTTAGTTTTAATATATGACCGTTGAAGTTTTATAACTGAATTTAAAATTATCGTTAAAGCGTATCGAAACGCTTCTAAGACGTTTCGATACAGGCTTTGACAGTGGCAAAATGTTTCAAAATGAGTTTCGAAACGGGCTCTTAGCGTATCAAAACGATCGTTCCCATTTCGGTACGGTCTATTTATTACACCCCAACGACTCTTTCTATTTTGATATGTTTCGAAACAAGGTTGGGCGTTTCGGAACGGGTAGTTGCAGACTGCATTAATGGAGGGAAGATAACATCCCAACGACTATATTGATGAGTGCAATAACCCCAACGACTAGAATTCAATGGGAAGGTATAAAAGGGACCTCTAAAAGCTCGAGCAACAACTATTGATCTCCAAAGAATTATTCAAACATCAAATCAAAGCAATTGTGCCTAAATCCCATATTTTCTTGTAAACCCCAATTGTGAACTTTGTAATTTCCATTCCTATTTGTTCAATTGGGTTGAGTGCTTGTAAAAGGGCTACATTTTGTATTGAGAGATACTAGTTTTAGCCTTCATCTTCTTTGTATTACTTGAGTGAGAATTGGGTCAAATTTTGGGTGGAAAATTTGACTGGTATTGTAAATGTCACCTTCTTAGCCTAGAAAAGGGGAACAACAATTAGTGGATTGTTGGAAAATCCTTAGTGAAGCTAAGGTAGTGGATGTAGAGTTCGATTGGAACTTGAACCACTCTAAATCATCTTGTCTATCATTTTTAATTTTCCACTCTACCACCAAAAGCTCTAAAAATCCAATTCACCCCCTCTTGGCTTATATCGTTTCATTGTTCCAGTCAACATTCAAGAAAAAGTTTCCTTTCATGAGCAGATTTTCAATGGAATTAATGGCCTTTCGACTGCATTCATGCATTTGCATTGTTTTGTTGGCTTTGTTGTTTGATTTTGTGAATCCATTTGTGCATACATTCATTCAAGTCAAAAACTAACTTAATTTAAAAAACGACAAAATATCCAAAATTGCTAAGACAACTCATAAATACGGTACAAGATCCCAAACCCGAGCAATGAACTATGAGGAAAGGTTGACAACTTTAGAGGCAGTTCTTCAAAAGACAGTCAGTTCAATAGCTGCCATGCTAGGGTTCAAGGATCCATATGCGATTGAAGAAGGAGGAAATACTACTTCAATTCCATAATTCCTATAAATGACCTTTAGGAAGGAGACTGCTGTTAAAGGAAAAACACCAATCCATGTTGCTGAATCCTCCACTCATGTTCCAAACGGAGAGGCTAATAATTATGAGGTACCCGACCTCGACAAAATCGCTAATAAGGTTTGAATTGAGAAGAAGTGGGAGGATAAGTATGAGAAGTTGGAGGGAATGATTTAATCCTTCCAAGATGGAGCTGCTCATGGTGGAATGAATGCCAAGGATCGGAGCTTGGTAACTAATTTAGTTGCGCCACCAAAATTCAAGATCCCAAACTTTGAGAAATATAATGGGACAACATGCCCATCGGCACATCTAACTATGTACTCTAGAAAGATGTCAATGTACCTCGACAATGAGAAGCTGCTCATTAATTGCTTCTAGGATAGCTTAGTAGGTTCCGCTGTACGTTGGTATTCGCAATTAAGTTGGGTAAATATCAAATCATGGAAGGATCTGTCCAGATCCTTCAGTGAGAAATACAAGCACATTTTAGACATGGTTCCAGCTCGTCTGGTCTTGCAAGGGATGGAGCAAAAGCATCAAGAGAGCTTCCGACAATATGCACAAAGGTGGAGGGATGCAGCGGCACAAGTGCAGCCATCGTTGCTAGAAAATGAGATCACCCCGATGTTTTTGGAAACTCTAAATGGTCCTTTTTACGATCGCATGCTCAACCACGCTACGAAAAACTTCGCGGACGTGTTAATGAATGGTGAACTGATCTTAATAGCCATGAAGAGCATAAAGTTGGACAATAGGGAAACGAATTAGATGTATAAGAAGATAGATAATAAAGAAGTCAATGCTACGAATGTCTACAACCCCAGTTATTCAACATGTGTGGTGTTCAACAAGCCCAACACCTTCAAAAAACCCAACATCTCAGCTCCAACGGTTGCAAGTGTCCCAAAAGGAGAGCGAAGATATAAAGGAAATTCAAGACCCTACTTTCCTCCTATCCCAATGACGTATGCGGAGTTGTTTGCCGAGCTGGTCAAATCGCAGATGGTGCTACCAAGACACGTCCTTCCGTTCTCACCTCCTTATCCACCGTGGTACGATGAAAAGGCCCAATGCGAATACCATGCAGGAGTAAATGGGCATACCATTGAGAACTGTAATGCATTCAAAAGGGTGGTGGATGATTTAAGGAAATTAGGCATATTATCATTTGAAACATCTGAAGAAAAAGGAAATCTATTACCAAAGCACTAGAAGACAGAGGTGAGTGCCGTGCTCAAGGAAGAAAGGAGAGTGATCAAGAAATGTGTTGAAGAAATTAAGGCGCTCATGAATTGGGTATGGGCTAAATTGGTAGCGGCTAGGATATTAAAGGACGAAAACCGGAAGATGAAGGTTGATGAAAAACCATACTGCGAGTACCATGAAGTTTAAGGACATGAGATCCGGTGTTGCTTAGAGTGCAAACAGATGGCCCAAGCCAAGATGGATAGCAAGGAACTTATGTTCTTCGAGAAGGGAGATCCTAAGCACGTGATGAGTGTATGTGCGGTGGAGGAAATTTGTAACGCCCCGGTTTTGGGCTCAGAAGTTTTGGCGTTGACCGGTTCGGTCAAAGTGCTGATCGAATATATAAGAGTGAATTTAGGAAAGCCTAGTTCGGGTTGCATTAAAAATATGGAAAAATATTCTAAAATCATATTTTAATATATAAAGTTGAACTGTGAAATCAATTTTGGAAAATGAGGTTCGGAAGGTTGACATTTTGGCTAGTGACCAAAATGTAATTTTTGAAAGTTGCGGGACAGTTTTATAAAGGATTGAAACTTTGAATCTTTAAGGAGCTATTATTCCAAAAAGGATTTCTCCAGATTTTTCTAAGATATTTTAAGTCTAAAATCTGATTTTAAAGATTAAGAAAAGAGAGGGAAATCATTTTAACCAATTTCCAACTAATTTTCTATTTTCTCTCAAATTCTCTTTTCTCTCATTTTCTCTCTACCCAAACAAGATTCTCCAGATTTCTTTCTCTGATTTTGACATCTACATCTCTCATTTCAACTCTCACTTGATTCCTAATCATCTCATCATCAAAACCTCTCAAATTGCAAATTGTTTCATCAAGCATTTTGGCTCTAAAATGGAGAAATTCAAGTTTGGAGGTAAGAACGTCTTTCTCCTCTAAACTATCAGTTCTTTACTGAAATTCCTAAGTTCTCAATCCTTGATTCATGTTTTATTAAAGGCTTTTCAATTGAGATCTTAATTTTTGGCTAAAATGCAAGATTTGGTGATTTTGGTGAAAATTTCGTGTGATCTGTTTAAGCAGGGTTTTGAGGTGTGAAAATGATGTTAAATGAATGCTAAAATGATTAGAAGTTGAGGTTTAATCAATGCAATCCCGGATAGGTTGAATTTCCTAAATTTGGCTTGAGTTTTTGGTTGTTTTTGGAGTGTTTTTGGTGATCTGTTATACCTGGAGGTATAAGGACGTGGTTGTGATCATTTTGCATGTTATTTGATGTATAAAAATGGTTAGAAGTGATGGATCTTGGCTGGGTTAAGTTTTGGAAGTGTTTGGAGATGATTTCGGTTGTGTTTGGTAGCCAAATTGCTAGTTTTGTGATGAGCAGCGAGTTGTGTTGATGTTGCTGGTGTTTTAATGCATATGGATGCATTAATGTTCTGTTTTTATGTGCTTGATACAGGGGAGGTTGATCCTTGAGCTTTGGAGGTGTTTTCGGAAGGTTTCGGAAGCTTGGAAAGCTTGTTGGCTAGGCTTGTTTGGTAATCGGTGAGTGAAGTTGGGATTTCAGCTTTTGAAACATGGTTTGAAGGTTTTTGGGAGCTTAGTTTAAGTCTAAAAAACTTTGCTAAGCTCAAGAGTAAGTGAAGAGGTTTTTGCTCTTGGATTGTGTATGATTTGGTTTTAAAATCAATTGTGGTTGATGATTGATGTGCATGTGTTATTGCATGGTTTAATTCTGTTTTGTAAGCATGTTTTAGCATGGTTTAATGCTGGTTTTGAAAGTCAATTGAAAAGGATGCTCAAGGTAAGAGATCCTTGGTTATGTTTATGGAAATTGTGATTTTGATGCATAGTGATGCATGTTGTTCATTGGCTTTGTATGATGCTTAAAAACAGTGAGTTGATGATGATTAATGATGATAATTGTTACCTTGTGCATATTGTTTATGCATGTGAATCATTGAGCTAATGATGTGGTGGTTTTGCATTATGTGTATGCATGTGAATCATTGAGCTAATGATGTGATGACCTTGCATTGTGGTTATGCATGTGGAACATTGGATATTATGGTAAGATGGTTATGTTGGCAAGAGATGTGAATGGTTCTTGGTTCGTTGATCGGGTATAATTAGCCGGCTATAGGATTGGGTGCACCGTGAATAAAGTCGCCTTGATGGTGGAGTGGTCAAGTGTGGACCGGGTAAACTCCCCTCAAGTATTCCTAACGAGATGAGGTCAGTGGAGGGTGTGCCCACGGGAGGACCTCGGTTGCTTAAGGTCGTAGTGGAGGTTGTTGCCCACGGTAGACCTTGGTTAAGTAAAGGTTATAAGGTGGTTAAAAGTCCTTATGTGAGAACCTTGTACTTGTTAAGATCACAATGGCTATGGTTAAGTCCATGTGTGGATCTTGTGTGTGATGTCCCGGATCTCGTTAGATGATGTCTACAACTACCAATCGGTTATGCAAAGGTTGTATGGTGGTTGAAAGTCCATACGGGAAGACCTTGTGCATGTCAAGGGTGTATGTCCATACATGGTAACCTTGAGGAAAAGCTAAGGTTGTATGGTGTTTAAAAGTCCATACATGGGAACCTTAGGAGATTGAGGTCAGTGGAGGTTGTTGCCCACGGGAAGACCTTGGATTGGGTAGTGTGTAGGAAGCGTTGGGACACGCTTGTGATCCGCGTATCCGATCGGGTTGAAAAGTTGGAAAGTGAATATGGTTGATCTCTTGGAAGCCAATATAATGTTCTTGATCATGTGAAGCATGGGATTGCTTGAAATGATGCATAGTTGCATGTGAAGCATGGAATTGCTTGAAATGATGCATAGTTGCATGTGAAGCATGAGATTGCTTGAAATGATGCATGGTTGCATGTGAAGCATGAGATGCTTGAATTGATGCATGTTTGCATGAGAAGCATGAAACATGATTAATTTCAAGTTGGTAACTTAAAATCTGGTTAAGTCCTTAAAGTTTTCAGAAATTACAATTTGGTCCCTAAAGTTGTAATTTGTTCAATTGGGTCCCTGTTTGATCTCTGATGTTTGTGATCTTTGAGCATGGTGTTTGTGTGATCACATCTAAGGTTAATGTGCATCTAGACAAGATTAAAAAGAAAAAAAAAGGGTCGTTAATCAAGGTTGACTTTCGGGTTGACTTTGGTTTTCCCCGTGTAATCTTCGTAGTTCGGGTCAACCGTCCAGACCGGGCTACGGGGGTTACATTTGGTGGTATCAGAGCTGAGTTGCGAAGGTTGGGGAAAACGGTAAGTTGTTGTGGTAAGTGTGCTTGATGTTTACCTTGTTGTATGGTTGAAAGCTGGTTGAAGCATGTGTTTCTGAGTATGCTGTTGATGTTTTTGAGCATGTTGCTGATGTATGCAAGCATGATTTGTGGTTATGAATCTTGGTTGAGATCATGTGGATATGTGTTGATGTTATGAGCTGATGCTATGCATGAAGAATGTGTTTTGAGCATGTTATGTTGTTAATGTGCTGGTGCTATTGGATGTTGTTTGGTGTAAGCATGATCAAGGTATGTTGTTGATATGCTTGATGTTGTGATATCCATGTTGTGTTGACTGTTATGTCATGTAAAGGGGGAGGATTCGGGATACCCATTGCCTTATTAATATAGCTATTGTGTTATTTTGGCGTTGGAGTTTGAATCCTTGCTTAATGCTGGTCTAACAGGTTTTGTTTGTTTGTTGTGATTGTATGTTGTTTGTTGTTAGTGGTATGGCAAAGATGATGAAAGAGTGGAGGATGAGTGAAATGGTTGCTGCCTTGGGGCAGGTTGTTAAGTCAAAGGATTCACCCTTTTGTAAAGGTGTTTTGTCTCAGTCTTCTGTGACTGAAGTTGAGATGGTAAGGCAAGGGAAGGAAGCTGGTTCCGGGATGGAAAGTTCTTTATCTGTTGATCAGGAGGTGTTGGGGACATCTCAGGCTACGGTTGAGGTAGAATCAGTGGATGTGCTGGCTAAATGTGTGGGTTTGCCGAAACAGTATTTGCTTGATTTGGGTGCTGAGGAGTATCATGGTTCTTCCCCGAAAATGTTTGAGGCCTGGTTGGCCAATGTAGTTCTGATTCTGGATCAGGAAGGCTGTGATTATGCCTGTAAGCTGGGGAGTGTTGTTTCTTTGATGTTGGAGGATGCTTGTTCTTGGTGGACATCTGTGGCTGTGGCGTCACATATCCTTGATGTTGATTGGGATTTCTTCGTATCTGCTTTCTATGAAAGGTATCTTGGAAGGGAATTTCCAAGGGTTGGGCAAGGTGTGGCTAATGCTGTTGGTGAGCAAGTGTTGCTTGAGCAAGGAGTGGAAGCTCAGTCATCTGTTTGTGACCGTTGTAAAAGGCAACATGTTGGAAATTGTTGGGGCGCAGGTGTTTGTTGGAATTGTGGTTCCAAGTTGCATGTTAAGCGTGATTGTCCTCATGGAGTGAAGTCAGCTTTGATGTTGGCCAAAGGATCTTTGAAAGGTCGTGGGTGCGGCCGAGGCGAGGGTCAGAGGTGGCGTAAAAAGCAGAAAGTTGTGAAGAGTTTGGAAGATGAAGTTTGCTGGAAGTGTGGGTCTGCTGGACACATGAAGCATGATTGCTTGATGTTGGCGCGGAACAGTCAAGGTTTCTTATCGCAAGGAGTTGGTGGTGACCCAGGAGTGTTTGTTGGTGCTGCAAGGGTGCAACCGAAGGATGTTGGTTCCGCAAGGAAGAGAGCTCGTTCGATGAAGCTTCAGGGTGGTGTTATGTTTTCAGGTAACCTTGTTAAGTGATCTTTGCTTTAGTTGCTTAGTTTGGTTTCTGTTGGTTTTTCCTTGCGTGGTAAGTTTAGTTTTGTTGCTAGCATGTTTGGAGTAATGGTAGTTGTGGTTTGGTAATATCTTTGGTGTGAAGAAGGCTTGGGTGAGTATCTTGTGGTTAATGGTTGTTGGTATGATGGAGTTAGATAAGTTAAAGATGAGTAAGGAGGTTGTTCTTAGACAGATTTTGAGGATGTTATTGGAGGGTGTGAACTGGCATTCATGCACAGTTAAATCATTGATATATACTATATTATATATGTTGGTCCATGCATACATGTGGCATAACATTAGAGGTTTTTGCATACATGTACATCAGACATTGATAGGGCATGTAGGTGATCATGCATACGATGTTCACACTCCCTAATAACTAATCGAATCTGTTAGTGTTGTGGTTGGATTAGGTGGGATGATGGTTTTTAGAGGTTGTTTGGTGCTAAGAGTGGGAGTTAGAAGTGCTGGAGTTTGTTAAACTAGTTGCTAGTGATAGTAAGAGGGGAATGGCCTGTTGGTAAAAGGATGGTGTTAGATGCTTTGAGAGTTTAGTGGTTTGGTGGTGAAAGGTATCGGTTGTGGTTTGTATCAGCTAAGTGGGTTGTTTGGTTTAAAGGAAGTGGTTGTTCCTTGGTGCTAAGTGTTGTTGTAGCTTGGTGGTTGAGTTTCCGAGTGTTGAAGTGGTTTAGCTTTTAAGTTGCTGTGAAGGGTTGTGTTTGTTCTTGGCAATCTTTGAAGAGTTCTGAAGCTGTTGTGTGTGTTTTGGTTCAGTAATGTTCTGGTAATGCAAGTGTTCTGGTTGAGTATGTAGTGAAAGGGCTGTGAAAGATCGAAGGTTTTTGTTGGTTGTTGGGTTTTTTGTGTGAGCAGTGGTTGGCTAGTTGTGGTTAAGAAGTTTTGTTTGAAGTCTGTTGATGGTATGTGGAACGGCTGAAGGTTTCAAGTTGAGGTTGTGATGTGATTCTGGTTTTTGGTGCTGGTGAGCTGTTATGGTAATGTTTTTGATGGGTGTAAAGGATTGTCAGCTTCGTTAGAGAGTTTGTGCGAACAGTTGATGTTTAAGGATTTCTGCTTGTTGGGAAAATCTTTGGAAAAGGTTTGGGAATCGCAAGAGTTGTTGAGGTTGAGAGGTTGCCTAGTGGCTGAGTTGGTTTGGTTGTTGTCTTTGTGTAGACAAGTTTTGGAAGATGTGTATTACAGTGTTGTTTTCTGTAAGAGCTGAAGTTCCTCAGGTTGACGTTGGGTTTGTGTATTGTTGGGTTGTGTGGAAGGTTAAGTCGTGGTTACCTTTGAGAGTTTGGATTTGTGAACAGTGTATGGTGGAGGTTTTGTGTGGAATGTGATCAGTGGTGTTGGTTAAGGCTTTTGTGTTGCTTTGTGTGTTGCTTGAGAAGGTTCTGTTCTCTTTTTGCCGGTTGAAATTTCGAGGACGAAATTTCCTAAGGGGGGGAGAGTTGTAACGCCCCGGTTTTGGGCTCAGAAGTTTTGGCGTTGACCGGTTCGGTCAAAGTGCTGATCGAATATATAAGAGTGAATTTAGGAAAGCCTAGTTCGGGTTGCATTAAAAATATGGAAAAATATTCTAAAATCATATTTTAATATATAAAGGTGAACTGTGAAATCAATTTTGGAAAATGAGGTTCGGAAGGTTGACATTTTGGCTAGTGACCAAAATGTAATTTTTGAAAGTTGCGGGACAGTTTTATAAAGGATTGAAACTTTGAATCTTTAAGGAGCTATTATTCCAAAAAGGATTTCTCCAGATTTTTCTAAGATATTTTAAGTCTAAAATCTGATTTTAAAGATTAAGAAAAGAGAGGGAAATCATTTTAACCAATTTCCAACTAATTTTCTATTTTCTCTCAAATTCTCTTTTCTCTCATTTTCTCTCTACCCAAACAAGATTCTCCAGATTTCTTTCTCTGATTTTGACATCTACATCTCTCATTTCAACTCTCACTTGATTCCTAATCATCTCATCATCAAAACCTCTCAAATTGCAAATTGTTTCATCAAGCATTTTGGCTCTAAAATGGAGAAATTCAAGTTTGGAGGTAAGAACGTCTTTCTCCTCTAAACTATCAGTTCTTTACTGAAATTCCTAAGTTCTCAATCCTTGATTCATGTTTTATTAAAGGCTTTTCAATTGAGATCTTAATTTTTGGCTAAAATGCAAGATTTGGTGATTTTGGTGAAAATTTCGTGTGATCTGTTTAAGCAGGGTTTTGAGGTGTGAAAATGATGTTAAATGAATGCTAAAATGATTAGAAGTTGAGGTTTAATCAATGCAATCCCGGATAGGTTGAATTTCCTAAATTTGGCTTGAGTTTTTGGTTGTTTTTGGAGTGTTTTTGGTGATCTGTTATACCTGGAGGTATAAGGACGTGGTTGTGATCATTTTGCATGTTATTTGATGTATAAAAATGGTTAGAAGTGATGGATCTTGGCTGGGTTAAGTTTTGGAAGTGTTTGGAGATGATTTCGGTTGTGTTTGGTAGCCAAATTGCTAGTTTTGTGATGAGCAGCGAGTTGTGTTGATGTTGCTGGTGTTTTAATGCATATGGATGCATTAATGTTCTGTTTTTATGTGCTTGATACAGGGGAGGTTGATCCTTGAGCTTTGGAGGTGTTTTCGGAAGGTTTCGGAAGCTTGGAAAGCTTGTTGGCTAGGCTTGTTTGGTAATCGGTGAGTGAAGTTGGGATTTCAGCTTTTGAAACATGGTTTGAAGGTTTTTGGGAGCTTAGTTTAAGTCTAAACAACTTTGCTAAGCTCAAGAGTAAGTGAAGAGGTTTTTGCTCTTGGATTGTGTATGATTTGGTTTTAAAATCAATTGTGGTTGATGATTGATGTGCATGTGTTATTGCATGGTTTAATTCTGTTTTGTAAGCATGTTTTAGCATGGTTTAATGCTGGTTTTGAAAGTCAATTGAAAAGGATGCTCAAGGTAAGAGATCCTTGGTTATGTTTATGGAAATTGTGATTTTGATGCATAGTGATGCATGTTGTTCATTGGCTTTGTATGATGCTTAAAAACAGTGAGTTGATGATGATTAATGATGATAATTGTTACCTTGTGCATATTGTTTATGCATGTGAATCATTGAGCTAATGATGTGGTGGTTTTGCATTATGTGTATGCATGTGAATCATTGAGCTAATGATGTGATGACCTTGCATTGTGGTTATGCATGTGGAACATTGGATATTATGGTAAGATGGTTATGTTGGCAAGAGATGTGAATGGTTCTTGGTTCGTTGATCGGGTATAATTAGCCGGCTATAGGATTGGGTGCACCGTGAATAAAGTCGCCTTGATGGTGGAGTGGTCAAGTGTGGACCGGGTAAACTCCCCTCAAGTATTCCTAACGAGATGAGGTCAGTGGAGGGTGTGCCCACGGGAGGACCTCGGTTGCTTAAGGTCGTAGTGGAGGTTGTTGCCCACGGTAGACCTTGGTTAAGTAAAGGTTATAAGGTGGTTAAAAGTCCTTATGTGAGAACCTTGTACTTGTTAAGATCACAATGGCTATGGTTAAGTCCATGTGTGGATCTTGTGTGTGATGTCCCGGATCTCGTTAGATGATGTCTACAACTACCAATCGGTTATGCAAAGGTTGTATGGTGGTTGAAAGTCCATACGGGAAGACCTTGTGCATGTCAAGGGTGTATGTCCATACATGGTAACCTTGAGGAAAAGCTAAGGTTGTATGGTGTTTAAAAGTCCATACATGGGAACCTTAGGAGATTGAGGTCAGTGGAGGTTGTTGCCCACGGGAAGACCTTGGATTGGGTAGTGTGTAGGAAGCGTTGGGACACGCTTGTGATCCGCGTATCCGATCGGGTTGAAAAGTTGGAAAGTGAATATGGTTGATCTCTTGGAAGCCAATATAATGTTCTTGATCATGTGAAGCATGGGATTGCTTGAAATGATGCATAGTTGCATGTGAAGCATGGAATTGCTTGAAATGATGCATAGTTGCATGTGAAGCATGAGATTGCTTGAAATGATGCATGGTTGCATGTGAAGCATGAGATGCTTGAATTGATGCATGTTTGCATGAGAAGCATGAAACATGATTAATTTCAAGTTGGTAACTTAAAATCTGGTTAAGTCCTTAAAGTTTTCAGAAATTACAATTTGGTCCCTAAAGTTGTAATTTGTTCAATTGGGTCCCTGTTTGATCTCTGATGTTTGTGATCTTTGAGCATGGTGTTTGTGTGATCACATCTAAGGTTAATGTGCATCTAGACAAGATTAAAAAGAAAAAAAAAGGGTCGTTAATCAAGGTTGACTTTCGGGTTGACTTTGGTTTTCCCCGTGTAATCTTCGTAGTTCGGGTCAACCGTCCAGACCGGGCTACGGGGGTTACAAAATTTCCTTTGGGAAGCAAGGAAAAGAAGCTAAAGAAGAAAGTTAGGGAAAGCCTCGTCCTGTTGTGATCCCAGCAAAGAGGGACTGATTAGGTTTGGGCTTTAGGCCTAATAAATGGCAAAAGAAGGCTGAGACTAAGAGGCAGCAGGAAAACATGAAGATGAAGCAGAAGGAAGAAGAAATCAAGTGGGAGCCAATGACATACCCACCCTAAAGTGACACTTTTAGGGCTGAAGGGCTCCTAGACCCTAATGCCCGCTTCGACAAGGAGGAGAAAGGAAAAGATGAATTATGCGAGGTTCTTGAGAATTTGAGCATTAACACCATCACAGATGAGGGGAAAACAAATATATGTCCAAGATTTGCCCATGCACTGAACTGAAGAACTGGACCGCTGAAGTAGTTCATGAAGTTTTTAAGACTGCCTCAAAGTAATTCTCAAAACCATCTCTTTTACCCTTAGGCCCTGGGTAATTATAGATGTTATGTCAAAACCATGATTCTGATTTCAATAAAAGATGCATATTTTCCCAATAATATTGTGTGGCAACTTTCTTTCGCAACGCAAAACCAAAAGCAAAAAAAAACCCCTTAAAAACATAACAAATCATGTCATTTCATTCATTCTTTCTTTCTTGGTATATATTTTGTCTCTTTTATTTGCATGTTTTTAGATATCAATGGTCCAAACGACTCCGAATCAGATTCCAAAGTAAATTTTGAGTTACCACTATTTTTAGAGGAAGTTGAGAGTATTAATGATGAAGAAGAGTATGACTTGTCTGACGATCTGCTTAGAATGGTAGAAGGAGTGGAAAAGCTAATTCTGCCCCACAAAGAATAGTTAGAGGTTTTAAAACTTGGAACTGAAGAAGAGAAGCGTGAAGTAATGATCGGTACAACCATTTCAGTTGAGACACGCAATGTTTGGTCGAGCTTCTACAAGAATTTAAAGACATTTTTGCCTCGTCATACCAGGATATGTCTGGTCTTGATACAAATATAGCCATGCATAGGCTACCTATAAGGGAAGGATGAGATCCAGTAAAGCAAAAGCTCAAAACACTTTGGAAATTCAGAAATAAGGTTAAGAAGATGTGCAATACATGATTCCTCGAGGTATAAAATATCCAGAATGGGTGGCAAACATTGTGTAACCCCTTTAGCCCAGCCTAGACGCCCGACCCGAACAAAGAAGATTACACAGGGAAAACCAAAGTCAACTCGTTAAAGTTAACCTCGATTAACGACCCTTTTTTTCTTTTATCTTCTCTAGACGCATACTATTATCATATATGTTCAGCAAAGCATTTGGGTGAAAACGACACAGCGATCGGAGTTCAATTACATACATTTGACTTTTAGGGACTAATTTGTAATTACTAGAAAATATAGGGACTTTTTTAGATTTTAAAGTTACCAAACCATAATTAGTAATGTAACATGCCAGCATGTCAAAATTCATCACAAACGGACTATCCAAACTCTTCCAATTGAACACACAACATCCATGGACCAAAATGGAACAATTCGTAAGGCGATCAACAATCACTCAAACTGAATTCTTCTTTGATGGTGACAACGACAATCCAGACACAAAATCCATTGTAATCCCTTCCCACATCCATTCTGGGATTCTCAAAGGTTGCAACACCCCAGAATAAACATGATGTTCAGCCTTCACTCGCTGACACACCATGCACTTGTTAACGAACTCAGCAACATCCTTTTTCAACCCCATCCAGTGGTTCTCATCCTTCAAATCATGATATATCTTTGTACTACCAGGCTGCATAGCGAAATGAATACTATTAGCTTCAGTCAGAATAGTGCGCCTCAATTCAACATCACTTGTCACCACTATCTGACTCCCAAAACACAGAACACCGTCATCATTAAAACTGAAATCCGAAGGCTTACCATCCGCAATATCCTAAACATGAGGAACTATGGAATCATCAAGCAACTGCTTATCCTTAATCAACTGGATCAGGGATGGTTTCACTTACAATTCAGCAACAAGACCACCATCTCGCGACATGCTCAAGTGAGCAAACATCGCCCACAACTCCACAACCAATTTCCTGCTCAAAGCATCGGCCACAACATTGGCCTTTCTTGGATGGTACTCGATCGACATATCATAATCCTTAAGCAACTCCACCCAACAACGTTGCCTAAGATTCAACTCCTTCTCAGACATAAGATACTTCAAGCTCTTATGATCTGTGAACACCACACACTTCTTGTGTAACACCCCAATTTTGGGCTTAGAAGTTTTGGGTTTGGACCGGGTCGGTCAGAGTGCGGTTCGAATATAAAAAGGTGATTTTTAGGAAAGCCTAGTTCGGGATGCATTAAAAATATGGAAAAATATCTTAAAATCCTCTTTTATTATATATAAGAGAATGGTGAAATCAATTTTACAAAATGAGGTTTGGAAGTGTGACATTTTGGGTTAGTGACTAAAATGTAATTTTCGAAAACTTGGTGACTGTTTTAAAAAGGATTGAAACTTTGAATCTTTAAGGAGCTATTTACCCAAGAAGAGTTTCTCCAGATTTTTCTTAATATTAATCAATTTAATTAATGGTTTTAAATTAAAGGTAAAAGGGAGGGAAAAAGATATTTTGTCATAACTAACTTTCTTCAAAAAAAATTCCATTTCTTTTCTCTCAACTTTTCTCTCAACCCAAACAATTTTCTCCAGCAAATTTCCGTCTGATTTTGACCTCCAAAGATGAGATTTCAATCTTCATTTGATCTCTAATCATTTCTACATCAAAACCTTAGCATTTGCTTATTGGATTTTCAAGAATCTTGGTTCCAAAAAGGGAGAAACTCACATTTAGAGGTATGAACGTCCTTCTCCTCTAAATACTCAGTTCTTTACTGAAATTCCCAAGTTCTCAATCCTTGATTTGTGTTTTATTAAAGGTTTTATGGTTGTGTTCTTGATCTTGGCTTTAAAATGCAAGATTTGGTTAATTTTTGATGAAATTCGTATGAAATGGTTGGGTACTGTTTTGAAGGGTGTTTTTAATGTAAATTGGATGTATAATTGATGAGAAATTGAGGTTTAATCAATGCAATCCCGAATAGGTTGATTTTCCTAAGTTTTGCTTGAGTTTTTGGTGGTTTTTGGAGTGATCTTGGTGATCTGCTATAGCTGGAGGTATAAGGACGTGATTAGATCCTTTTTGGATGTTAATTGAGGTTTATGAATGTTTGAAATTGATGGATCTTGGCTGGGTAGTGTTGTGGAGATGTTTGGATGTGATTTCGGTTGTGTTTGGTAGCCGAAATGAGTTAGTTGATGAGAGCAGCGTGTTTAGGTGTCTTGGTTGAAGATATTAATGCATGATGATGCATTAATCCTCTGCTTTGATGTGTTTAAAACAGGGGAGACATCTTCGGATCATTGTGGTGTTGATCCGGAAGCTTGATTGGTGTTTCGGCAAGTTGCGAAACGTAATCGGTGAGTGAAGTTTGGTTTTCAGCTTTGAAACCAATGTTTTGAAGGTTTGGGAGCTTAGTTTAAGTCTAAACAACTTAGCTAAGCTCAAGAGTAAGTTTTCGGAAAAACTCTCTTGTTGATGAACCATGAATTGGTTGAATGCAATGTGATTTGTTGCATGTTTAATTTCTGTTTTTGAAAGCATATTTTAGCATGTTTATTGCTGGTTTTATAAGCCATGAATTGAAGGATGCTCAAGGTAAGAGATCCTTGTTTTGAACATTGATAAATGTGGTTTTGATGCATAGTAATGCATGATGGTTAATGGCTTTGATATATGCTTTAAAACAGTGGATTAATGATGTTAAATGATGTATATTAGCAAGTGATGTGTTGGTTTTAAAGTACTTGAATCAGATATAGTTAGCCGGCTATAGGGTTGGGTGCACCGTGAATAAAGTCGCCTTGGATGTCGAGGGGTTGTGATTGTACCATGCTCCATCCAAGTACACTAACGAGATGGTTAAGAACAACATGGTGGTTAAAAGTCCATGGGTGGTTCTTGTTTTAAGGTCGTAATGGTGGTTAAAATTCCATGTGTGGACCTTGTGTATTGTTAAGGTCACAATGGTGGTTAAAATTCCATGTGTGGACCTTGTGTTTGGTAAGATCACAATGGTGGTTTAAAGTCCATGTGTGGATCTTGTGATGTATGTCCCGTGATCTCGTTAGTGATGTTATACAACTACCAATGAGTGATGTGGAGGGGTTGTGATTGTACCAAGTCTCCATCACGGGTGTTGAGGGGTTGTGATTGTACCATGCTCCACCTTGATATTGGTAGTGTGTATGAAGCGTATTGGGGTGTTGAAAGCCAATATGACATGTTAATGATTTGAAGCATGAAATGCTTGGTTATATGCATATGTGCATGATCAAATGTGGTTTGAACTAAAGGTTTTGAAAAGGAGTTTTATAAATGCATTATTGTGATGTTTTAAATGAGCATTCCTCACTAAGCTATGTGCTTACGCTCTCTCTTTTCTTAAACCAATAATGCAGAGCATTAAAGTGCATAAAGGGCAGCAAGGAGGTCAAGAATCAAAGTGAAGAACTAAGCTCATGTATGGTGAATGTTTTCCTAACACTATTAGCTTTTGGGCATTTGGCAATGGGAACCTATGTTGTTGTTTTGGGAGATGTTTTGGACTCCCTAAGTTGGTTTTATTCTTTTGATATTGATGGAACATGTAAATGGCCTTTTTGAGGTTGGTTTGGTGTTTAGGTGTTTATATGGTTTTCAATATAGGATGCATGCCTATAGAATTGGGTTTTTCCTTAATTGATGCCATGTTTGAGAATGAATGATGATAGTATGTTCCTTAAGTATATAATGACTTGCTGGTATGATTTGAGGGTTATATGAATGTGTTTGATGGGTTGAATGTGTAATAAACCAACAAAAATTCTGCAATCTGGGCATCTTGTTTCGGAACAGGTGCTACCGTTTCGGAACAGAGGGCCTGAAATGGCCTTGGCGTTTCGAAACGGGTGGAACCGTTCCAGAACGATTTGGCCACTGCCAAGCCCTGTTCTGGAACTTGTTTCGGAACGGTCCCGCGTTTCGGAACGGATCTTCCCCGTTTCGGAACACTCGACCGTTGGGCACTGAAATTGTTGGTTAAATGTTTTGTAATCTTTGCGTTTTGGTCCTGAACTTGGTTTGTGCAATTGAATGAGTTTGAGATGTCTGTTGGAGTTGAAATTTGGCAGGGAAGCATGAAACATGACTAATTTCATAATGGTAACTCAAAAGCTGGTTAAGTCCTTAAAATTTTCAGAATTTGCATTTTGGTCCCTAAATTCATAATTTGTGCAATCGAGTCCCTATATGTTTTCAGATTGTGGTGATCTTTGAGTATGCTGATCTTATGAGTATTTCTAGGGTTAATATGCATTTAGATAAGTTTAAAAAGAAAAAAAAGGGGTCGTTAATCAAGGTTGACTTTCGGGTTCACTTTGGTTTTCCCCGTGTAAACTTCTTAATTCAGGTCAACCGTCTAGGCCGGGTTAAGGGGGTTACATCTTGCCTTACATATAATGCCTCCAAATCTTCAAGGCAAACACAACAGCCGCAACCTCAAGATCGTGAGTAAGGTAGTTATGCTCATGCGCTTTCAACTACCTAGATGCATATGCCACTACCGGACCTTCCTGCATCAACACACAACTCAAACCAACAATGGACACATCACTATAGACTACAAAAACCTGACCAGACTCATGTTGAATCAGGATAGGAGCTTGCATCAAAGCTTCCTTCAGCTTCTCAAAAGCTTGCTGCCTCGCATCTGTCCACTCAAAGCGAACACTCTTCTGCAACAACTTGGTCAAAGGTGTAACAATATTTTGGAAACCTCGACAAACCTACGGTAATATCCATCCAAACCAAGTAAACTTCGCACTTCTGTCACCGACTTAGGCACTTTCCAACTCATCACCGCCTCAAACTTATGCGGATCAACATGAATACCCTCGTCTGATACAACATGACAAAGGAAGACCACCTCTCTAAGCCAAAACTCACACTTGCTCAGCTTAGCATAAAGCTGGTTCTCCAACATCACAATAATGCATAGTAATGCATGATGGTTAATGGCTTTGATATATGCTTTAAAACAGTGGATTAATGATGTTAAATGATGTATATTAGCAAGTGATTTGTTGGTTTTAAAGTACTTGAATCGGATATAGTTAGCCGGCTATAGGGTTGGGTGCACCGTGAATAAAGTCGCCTTGGATGTCAAGGGGTTGTGATTGTACCATGCTCCATCCAAGTACACTAACGAGATGGTTAAGAACAACATGGTGGTTAAAAGTCCATGGGTGGTTCTTGTTTTAAGGTCGTAATGGTGGTTAAAATTCCATGTGTGGACCTTGTGTATTGTTAAGGTCACAATGGTGGTTAAAATTCCATGTGTAGACCTTGTGTTTGGTAAGATCACAATGGTGGTTTAAAGTCCATGTGTGGATCTTGTGTTGTATGTCCCGTGATCTCGTTAGTGATGTTATACAACTACCAATGAGTGATGTGGAGGGGTTGTGATTGTACCAAGTCTCCATCACCGGTGTTGAGGGGTTGTGATTGTACCATGCTCCACCTTGATATTGGTAGTGTGTATGAAGCGTATGGGACAACACTTGTAATCCGCGTATCTGATTGTTGATTGTCGATTGTGTTTGGAAATGGAAAATAGTTATGATTATCACTTGAAAGCCAATATGACATGTTAATGATTTTAAGCATGAAATGCTTGGTTATATGCATATGTGCATGATCAAATGTGGTTTGAACTAAAGGTTTTGAAAAGGAGTTTTATAAATGCATTATTGTGATGTTTTAAATGAGCATTCCTCACTAAGCTATGTGCTTACGCTCTCTCTTTTCTTAAACCAAAAATGCAGAGCATTAAAGTGCATAAAGGGCAGCAAGGAGGTCAAGAATCCAAGTGAAGAACTAAGCTCATGTATGGTGAATGTTTTCCTAACACTATTAGCTTTTGGGCATTTGGCAATGGGAACCTATGTTGTTGTTTTGGGAGATGTTTTGGACTCCCTAAGTTGGTTTTATGCTTTTGATATTGATGGAACATGTAAATGGCCTTTTTGAGGTTGGTTTGGTGTTTTGGTGTTTATATGGTTTTCAATATAGGATGCATGCCTATAGAATTGGGTTTTTCCTTAATTGATGCCATGTTTGAGAATGAATGATGCTAGTATGTTCCTTAAGTATATAATGACTTGCTGGTATGATTTGAGGGTTATATGAATGTGTTTGATGGGTTGAATGTGTAATAAACCAGCAAAAATTCTGCAATCCGGGCAGCCTGTTTCGGAACAGGTGCTACCGTTTCGGAACAGAGGGCCTGAAATGGCCTTGGCGTTTCGAAACGGGTGGAACCGTTCCGGAACGATTTGGCCACTGCCAAGCCCTGTTCCGGAACTTGTTTCGGAACGGTCCCGAATTTCGGAACGGATCTTCCCCGTTTCGGAACACTCGACCGTTGGGCACTGAAATTGTTGGTTAAATGTTTTGCAATCTTTGCGTTTTGGTCCTGAACTTGGTTTGTGCAATTGAATGAGTTTGAGATGTCTGTTGGAGTTGAAATTTGGCAGGGAAGCATGAAACATGACTAATTTCATAATGGTAACTCAAAAGCTGGTTAAGTCCTTAAAATTTTCAGAATTTGCATTTTGGTCCCTAAATTCATAATTTGTGTAATCGAGTCCCTATATGTTTTCAGATTGTGGTGATCTTTGAGTATGCTGATCTTATGAGTATTTCTAGGGTTAATATGCATTTAGATAAGTTTAAAAAGAAAAAAAAGGGTCGTTAATCAAGGTTGACTTTCGGGTTGACTTTGGTTTTCCCCGTGTAAACTTCTTAATTCGGGTCAACCGTCTAGGCCGGGTTAAGAGGGTTACATTTGTTGGTATCAGAGCTGAGTTCTCGAGTAATTGGGAATGATTATGTGGGTGATGAGTGTATATATGCTTTGTATGCTTGTTGAATGAAAGCATGTTGTGTGAATTGTAAGTATGTTAAAATTGTGATGAATACTGTGGTGAAGCATGTTAGAGGGACCCATTGCCAAATCAAAGCTAATGTAATGATTTGTTTTAAATTGGAAATGAGCTTGAGTACATGGATTGCTTACCTTGCTGAGCCTGACTTTGTTTATTGCATTGTGATTGCATTGTTAGTGAATGGCACCTCGTAGAGAAACGAGGATTAATACGCGAGCTATGGCTCAAAATGAGAATGAGGAGAATGCTGAAAATGTGGTGGATTTACTTCCTCCGCCTGGTGGTGGTGGTGCTGAGGGTGAGGGAGCTGATGTTGCAGCTGGTGCTGGGGTCGCTGGACCTGAAGCTGGTCAGGGGCAAGCTGTTCCTGACATGACAATGCTGGTTCAAGCCATTGCTGGAGCTTTTCGAGCAGCAGTAGCTGGAGCTCAAGGAGCTGGGCATCAGGGGGATGCTAATGTGAGACTACCTTTGGAACGTTTGCGCAGTCTGGGAGGGACTGAGTTTAGGGGTTTGTCTGCTGAAGGTTCTGAGTCTTGGTTGGAAAGTACCAAGAGAATCTTGGGGCAAATGAATTGCACTGATGTGCAGAAGCTGGGCTGTGTGGTATCGTTGTTGCAGGATGATGCATACACTTGGTGGACAACCACTATCTCTGGGATGGCGGATGCTGATGTGACATGGACGTTCTTTCAGAACATTTTCAAGAGAAGGTACCTGGGTGTGAGGTACTTGGATGAAAAGAAGAGGGAATTGATGTCTCTTACTCAAGGGAGATGACAGTGGCTGAGTACGAGGTTCAGTTCGTCCGACTCAGTCAGTACGCACCTGAGCTTGTTCCTGACGAGTGAGAGAGGTGTGAACGGTTCCGTTATTGTTTGGTGACGGAAGTAAAGACTTATATGCTGGCTGCTGAGTATAATGATTTTGATGTGCTGGTTGGTAGAGCAAAAGACATTGAGATGAATTTGGGTTTATCTTCTAGAAGTGCTAGTTCTAGTGCTGGTAAGCGAGTTGCTGAGTATAGTTCCGGTGGTGGACGGAACAAGAGGGGACGTGATCGAATGTATCAGTCTTCAGCTAAGCGAGGTGGTGGATGGCAAGGTGCGCTTGCTCAGGGAGACAGGGCAAGAGCTGATCCGAACACATGTTGGACATGTGGGTCGCGTGGCCATTTGAGGCGTGATTGTCCTCGAGCGGCGAGGGAGGTTCAGGCTCCTGTTGTGGCGGCTGGTAACTCGTGCTGGAACTGTGGATCAGCGGATCACATGAGGAGGGAGTGTCCTCTGTTGGCCGGTGGTGGCCAAGGACGTGCTCCTGGAATTGTTGCACCACAGAGAGGTCGTGGGCGTGGCCGTGGTAATTTCCAGCGTAGAGAGGAAGGTGGACGGAATGTGGCTCATGTTGTAGCTGTTCAGCCTGAGGGTGGAGGCCAGGCCAGAGTGTATGCTCAGAGGGAGGGGAGGAATGACACGGATGTGATCGCAGGTACTTTCACTTTGCAATCCTTGTCATTACTTTCCTTGATTGATTCTGGATCTACACACTCTTACATATTGCGTGAGCATGCTGAATTGCTTGGTTTACCTGTTGAGTCTTTGGATGTTGGTATGCATGTCACTAGTTCTTTTGGTGAGACTGTTGTGACTCGAAAGCTTTATAGAAGATGTCCTTTGGTTGTGCAAGATCATGTTTTTCATGTTGATCTTATGGAATTGCCTTTCTATGGTTTTGATGTAATCCTTGGTATGGATTGGCTTGTTGAGCATCGAGCTGTAGTGGATTGTGAGAATAAGCGAGTTTCGTAAAAGCTTACGGATGATTATGAGGTAGTTGTGGTTGGTGAGAATGTGAAGTTTCTTGCCAATGTGGTGTCTACATTGGAGGCGAGCCGGATGCTGAGGCAAGGTTGTGAAGCTTATCTCGCTTTTGTGATGAATCCTAGCTCTAAGGAGTTGCGTGTGCAAGATATCAGGACTGTGCGAGAGTTTCCTGGTGTGTTTCCTGAGGAGTTTCCTGGATTGCCTCCTAATCGTGAAGTGGAGTTTGGGATTGAGTTGTATGAAAACACAACTCCAGTGTCCATTACCCCTTATCGAATGGCACCTAAGGAGTTGAAAGAGCTGAAGACGCAATTGCAAGAGTTGCTTGATCGTGGTTTCATTCGGCCGAGTGTGTCACCTTGGGGTGCACCGGTCTTGTTTGTGAAGAAGAAGGATGGCACTATGAGAATGTGCATTGATTATCGTCAGCTTAACAAGTTGACTATCAAGAATCGGTATCCATTGCCGAGAATTGATGATCTTTTTATCAATTTCGGGGAGCAGCTGTGTTCTCTAAGATTGACTTAAGGTCAGGGTATTACCAGTTGAAGGTGAAGGATGTGGATGTGCCAAAGACAGCTTTCAGGACGAGGTATGGGCATTATGAGTTCCTTGTGATGCCGTTTGGTTTGACGAATGCTCCTGCAGCTTTCATGGACATGATGAATCGAGTATTTCATGAATACTTGGATAAATTTGTTGTGGTGTTCATTGATGATATCCTCGTGTACTCGCGTACGGAGGAGGAGCATGAAGAGCATCTGAGAATTGTGTTGCAAGCTTTGTTGGAGAATCAGCTTTATGCCAAGCTGAGCAAGTGTGAGTTCTGGCTTAGAGAAGTGGTGTTTCTTGGTCATGTGGTTTCTGCTGAAGGGATTCGTGTCGATCCTCAGAAGATTGAGGCGGTGATGAATTGGAAGCCTCCTAAATCTGTTCATGAAGTCCGTAGTTTCCTTGGTTTGGCAGGATATTATCGGAGGTTTGTGGATGGGTTTTCAAAGATTGTTGCACCTTTGACGAAGTTGTTACATAAGGATGTTAAGTATGAGTGGACAGAAGCGAGACAGCAGGCTTTTGAGAAGCTTAAGGCAGCTTTGACGCAAGCTCCTATCTTGGTTCAACCTGAATCAGGGAAAGAGTTTGTGGTGTATAGCGATGCGTCTTATGTTGGTTTGGGGTGTGTGTTGATGCAAGAGGGTAAGGTGGTGGCTTATGCATCACGACAGTTGAAGGTGCATGAGCGCAATTATCCTACGCATGACATTGAGTTGGCTGCAGTGGTTTTTTCTTTGAAAATCTAGAGACATTACCTGTATGGTGAGAAGTGTACTGTGTACACGGATCACAAGAGTTTGAAGTATTTAATGTCTCAGAAGGAGTTGAATCTTAGGCAGCGACGTTGGGTGGGTTTAAAGAAAGATGTTGCTGAGTTTGTAAGCAAGTGCATGGTGTGTCAGCGAGTTAAGGCTGAGCATCAGTTTCCTTCAGGGTTGTTGCAACCGTTGAGGATTCCTGAATGGAAGTGGGAAAGGATTACCATGGATTTTGTATCTGGTTTGCCTTTGTCGCCATCGAAGAAGAATTTGGTGTGGGTGATTGTGGATCGCCTGACGAAGTGTGCGCATTTCTTGCCTGTGCATACTACGTACACTTTGGATAAGCTTGCGGAGCTGTATATTGCTGAGATTGTGCGGCTGCATGGTGTGCCAAAGTCGATTGTGTCGGATAGGGATCCGATGTTTACATCGCGTTTCTGGCAGTGTTTGCATCAGGCTTTGGGTACACGGTTGAATTTCAGTACATCTTATCATCCGCAGTCGGATGGTCAGTCCGAGCGTGTTATCCAGGTTTTGTAGGATATGTTGAGGTGCTGCGTGATTGACTTCCAGGGCTCTTGGGAGAAACATTTGCCTTGGGTGGAGTTTGCCTATAATAATAGTTATCAGGCAAGTATTCAAATGGCACCTTATGAAGCTTTGTACGGGAGGAAGTGTAGGACTCCTCTTTGTTGGGCTGAAACGGGTCAAAAGTTGGTTTCGATGCCATCTTTGTTGAAAGGAACCACCGAGAAGGTGAAGCTCATTTGTGAGCGCTTGAAGGCAGCTTCTGATCGGCAAAAGTCTTACGCGGATCTGAAGCGTAAGGAGATTGAGTATGCGGTGGGTGATCGTGTGTTTTTGAAGGTTTCGCCTTGGAAAAAGGTGATGAGGTTTGGCCGGAAGGGTAAGTTGAGCCCTAGGTACATTGGACCATACGAGGTGATTGAGCGTGTGGGTCCTGTTGCGTACAAGTTGAGGTTACCGCAAGAGTTGGAAAAGATCCATGATGTGTTTCATGTTTCTATGCTTCGGAAGTATAGATCGGATCCATCACATGTGATGCCTGTGGAAGAAGTGGAATTGAATCCGGATTTGACTTATGATGAGGAACCGATGAAGATTCTGGATTCGGATAGTAAGGTTCTTCGGGGAAAGACCATTGAGTTGGTAAAGGTGTTGTGGAAACATCGTGGTGTTGAAGAAGCCACGTGGGAGCGGAAGGATGACATGTTGAAGCAGTTTCCGTACCTCTTTCCTTCAGGTAAATTTCGAGGATGAAATTTCTTAAGGGGGGAGAGTTGTAACACCCCAATTTTGGGCTTAGAAGTTTTGGGTTTGGACCGGGTCGGTCGGAGTGCGGTTCGAATATAAAAAGGTGATTTTTAGGAAAGCCTAGTTCGGGATGCATTAAAAATATGGAAAAATAACTTAAAATCCTTATTTATTATATATAAGAGAATGGTGAAATCAATTTTACAAAATGAGGTTTGGAAGTGTGACATTTTGGGTTAGTGACTAAAATGTAATTTTCGAAAACTTGGTGACTGTTTTAAAAAGAATTGAAACTTTGAATCTTTAAGGAGCTATTTACCCAAGAAGAGTTTCTCCAGATTTTTCTTAATATTAATCAATTTAATTAATGGTTTTAAATTAAAGGTAAAAGGGAGGGAAAAAGATATTTTGTCATAACTAACTTTCTTCAAAAAAATTCCATTTCTTTTCTCTCAACTTTTCTCTCAACCCAAACACTTTTCTCCAGCAAATTTCCCTCTGATTTTGACCTCCAAAGATGAGATTTCAATCTTCATTTGATCTCTAATCATTTCTACATCAAAACCTTAGCATTTGCTTATTGGATTTTCAAGAATCTTGGTTCCAAAAAGGGAGAAACTCACATTTAGAGGTATGAACGTCCTTCTCCTCTAAATACTCAGTTCTTTACTGAAATTCCCAAGTTCTCAATCCTTGATTTGTGTTTTATTAAAGGTTTTATGGTTGTGTTCTTGATCTTGGCTTTAAAATGCAAGATTTGGTTAATTTTTGATGAAATTCGTATGAAATGGTTGGTACTGTTTTGAGAGGTGTTTTTAATGTAAATTGGATGTATAATTGATGAGAAATTGAGGTTTAATCAATGCAATCCCGAATAGGTTGATTTTCCTAAGTTTTGCTTGAGTTTTTGGTGGTTTTTGGAGTGATCTTGGTGATCTGCTATAGCTGGAGGTATAAGGACGTGATTAGATCATTTTTGGATGTTAATTGAGGTTTATGAATGATTGGAATTGATGGATCATGGCTGGGTAGTGTTTGGAGATGTTTGGATGTGATTTCGGTTGTGTTTGGTAGCCGAAATGAGTGTGTTGATGAGAGCAGCGTGTTTAGGTGTCTTGGTTGAAGATATTAATGCATGATGATGCATTAATCCTCTGCTTTGATGTGTTTAAAACAGGGGAGACATCTTCGGATCCTTGTGGTGTTGATCCGGGAAATTTGATTGGTGTTTCGGCAAGTTGCGAAACGGAATCGGTGAGTGATGTAACCCCCTTAACCCGGCCCAGACGGTTGACCCGAATTAAGAAGGTCACACGGGGAAAACCAAAGTCAACCCGAAAGTCAACCTTGATTAACGACCCATTTTTTTTCTTTTTAATCTTGTCTAGATGCACATTAACCTTAGGTATGATCATACAAAACACATACTTTAAGATCATAAACATCAGAGATCAAACAGGGACCCAATTGAACAAATTACAACTTTAGGGACCAAATTGTAAATTCTGTAAACTTTAAGGACTTAACCGGATTTTAAGTTACCAACTTAAAATTAATCATGTTTCATGCTTCTCTGCCAAATTTCAGCACAAACGGACATCACAAACTCATAGAATTGCACATACAAGATTCAGGACCAAAATGCAAACTTTCCAAAACATATAACTGCCAATGTCAGCCCCCAACGGTCAGGTGTTCCGAAACAAGGAGAGCCTGTTTCGAAACGCGGGGCCGTTCCGCAACGCGTACCGAAACGGGGACTGGCAGTGACCATTCCGTTTCGGAACGGTGTCTCCCGTTTCGGACGCCTGGGCTGCTACAAGGCACCCGTTCCGAAACGGTAACCACTGTTCCGAAACAGCCTGCACAGAATGCAGCATATTGCATGCTCAAACACAAAATTGACCAACCAAACATGTTCCGATTGCTACCAAACTTTACTAGCAACTCATTCAACATACAAGAGACGTACTTGCATCAACCAATCATCAATATATCAACATATACGAAAAGCCCCAATTCTAAAGGCATGCTTCCTACACAAGCAACCATTCAAACACAAAACTTCCAAATCAAACTCATAATGGCCAAATACATGTTCCAACATTAACAACAACATATAACCATTCTTGTCCGCACATATACGAACACATAAACATCAACCCAAGAGATTCTTCCCCCATTGCCTTTATTAACTATAGCTATTAACCGAGACATACATCTCAAGTGGAGTCCTCCTTGAATCCCTTGCTTCTCGCTGTCCAAACTTCAAGTATCTGCATTGATGGATAAAAAGGAGCGTAAGCACATAATGCTTAGTGAGGAAGGCTCAAAACCAAAAACACCATCAATGCAGCGAGTCATAAACCTCTTGAAAAGCAACTCGATTTGTTTAACCATACAATGTTTGAAAACTCCTTTTCAACAACATGCTTAAAACCATGCATTGCTCAAACATGAAAACCAACCCTTAGCTTAGCGAGCTAAGTAAACCTTTTCAAAGCACAACTTGCAAAACATCAATTTAACCTTTCAATGCATAAACACCAAATGCAAAGTTAAATTCAAAACCTTGGAAAACACTTCCTTTACACATCATACATTTCTCATACTAGGATATCATGTCAAGCAAGAAACCTTTTGAAACCATTTATTCAATCATTCCAACACATGCATTGAACAAATGCAACATATGAACCACATCATCAACATTTGCATCAAATGCCTTTAAAAACAAGTCTTAGTAAGACTTCAATGCACTAAAGAGATTTCATGCACACATGCACCATTCTCAATAGATAAACAACACTTGTTCAAACTTAACAAGCAAACATGCATACTTAATACATTATGCACTTCCCATGCAACCTTGCATCATCCCAAGCATCTCATGTTTCTTTATAAACAAAAACATTATATTGGCTTTCAAGTGATCAACCACATCCACTTTTCAACTCAACATCCAATCGGATACGCGGATCACAAGCGTTGTCCCTACGCTTCATACACACTACCAATCCAAGGTCCCCAAATGGACTTTTAAACACCATTTGACCTTACCATTCACAAGGTTCCCATGTATGGACTTTTAAACACCATACAACCTAAACTTTCACAAGGTTCCCATGTATGGACTTTCAAACACCATACAACCTTAACTTTTCCCAAGGTTCCCATGTATGGACTTTCAAACACCATACAACCTTAACTTTTCACAAGGTTCCCATGTATGGACTTTTAAACACCATACAACCTTAACTTTTCACAAGGTTCCCATGTATGGACTTTTAAACACCATACAACCTTAACATGCACAAGGTTCCCATATATGGACTTTTAGTCACCATATACCCTTAGCATTCACCGATTGGTAGTTGTATAACATCACTAACGAGATCCGAGACACCCTATACAAGATCCACACATGGACTTTACACCACCATTGTGATCTTAACAAGCACAAGGTTCCCATATATGGACTTTTAAACACCATATAACCTTTGCTTACCCAAGGTCCTCGAATGGGAATCTCAACCTCCATTATGACCTTAACCATCTCGTTAGGATACTTGGATGGAGTTTACCGGTTCACACTTAACCATTCCACATCCAAGGCGACTTTATTCACGGTGCACCCAATCCTATAGCCGGCTAACTATATCCGATCAAAGAAACCAAGAACCACTTACATCACTTGCCAATATAACCAACTTACCATTTTAATCCTTTAATTCACATGCATAACCATAATGCAAAAACCACCATTTACCATCATCAATTCACTGTTTTAAAGCATTACACAAAGCCATTGAACAACATGCAACACCATGCATCAAAACCACAATTTCCATGTACCAAAACCAAGGATCTCTTACCTCGAGCATCCTTCACATATGGCTTTCAAAACCAGCATTAAACCATGCTAAAAATATGCTTTCAAAACAGAATTTAAATCATGCAAAACACATGTATTGCAACCATCAACCACAATTGCTTTAAAAGCCAATTCATAACACAAACCAAGAGAGAAATCCATTTACTTACTTTTGAGCTTAGCAAAGTTGTTTAGACTTAAACTAAGCTCCCAAAACCTTCAAACCTTGGTTTAAAAGCTGAAAACCTAACTTCACTCACCGATACACAAAACAAGGCTAGCCAACAAGCCTTCCAAGCATCCGAAACCTTCCGCACCACCTCTAAAGCTCACGGATCATTCTCCCCTGTTTCAAGCACACAATAACAGAGGATTAATGCATCATTATGCATTAAAAACACCAGCAACACAACCAAACTCGCTGCTCATCACAAATCCAACGTTTCGGCTACCAAACACAACCGAAAACACCTCCAAACACTTCCAAAACTTAACCCAGCCAAGATCCATCACTTCTAACCATTTTTAAACATCAATTAACATCCAAAATGATCACAAACACGTCCTTATACCTCCAGCTATAACAGATCATCAAAAACACTCCAAAAACAACCAAAAACTCAAGTAAAACTTAGGAAATTCAACCTATCCGGGATTGCATTAATTAAACCTCAACTTCTAATCAATTTAACATTCATATAACATCAAAAACACACCTCAAAACCCTGCTTAAACAGATCATACGAAAATCCACCAAAAATCACCAAATCTTGCATTTCAAGCCAAGATCCTTTACACAACTTAAAAACCACTTATAAAACATCAATTAAGGATTGAGAACTTAGGAATTTCAGTAAAGAACTGAGAGTTTAGAGGAGAAGGGCGTTCTTACCTCCAAACTTGAGTTTCTCCCTTTTTGGAACCAAAATCTTGAAAATCCAATTAGCAATTGGTGAGATTTTGTGGATGAGATGATTAGCAATCAAAAGAGAATTGAAATGAGTGATTTAGATGACAAAATCCGAGGGAAAAATCTGGAGAAAGATGTTTGGGTTGAGAGAAAATGAGAGAAAAGGAAAATAGAAGATTTGAGAGAAAAGTTAGTTAAAATTAGGAAAATATCTTCCCTCCACTTTTCTTAAGTTTAAAAATCAGAAATAATTCATTTAATATCTTAGAAAAATCTGGAGAAACTCCCTTTGGGTAAATAGCTCCTTAAAGATTCAAAGTTTCAATCCTTTCTAAAACAGTCACGCAACTTTCAAAAATTACATTTTGGTCACTAGCCAAAATGTCACCCTTCCAAAACTCATTTTGTAAAATTGATTTCACAGTTCACTTATATATATTAAAAGATGATTTTAGAACATTTGTCCATATTTTTAATGCAACCCGAACTAGGCTTTCCTAATTTCACCTCTATATATTGGAACAGCACTTTGACCGAACCGGTCAACGCCCAAAACTTCTAAGCCCAAAACCGGGGCGTTACAAGTGAAGTTTGGTTTTCAGCTTTGAAACCAATGTTTTGAAGGTTTCGGAGCTTAGTTTAAGTCTAAACAACTTAGCTAAGCTCAAGAGTAAGTTTTCGGAAAAACTCTCTTGTTGATGAACCATGAATTGGTTGAATGCAATGTGATTTGTTGCATGTTTAATTTCTGTTTTTGAAAGCATATTTTAGCATGTTTATTGCTGGTTTTATAAGCCATGAATTGAAGGATGCTCAAGGTAAGAGATCCTTGTTTTGAACATTGATAAATGTGGTTTTGATGCATAGTAATGCATGATGGTTAATGGCTTTGATATATGCTTTAAAACAGTGGATTAATGATGTTAAATAATGTATATTAGCAAGTGATGTGTTGGTTTTAAAGTACTTGAATCGGATATAGTTAGCCGGCTATAGGGTTGGGTGCACCGTGAATAAAGTCGCCTTGGATGTCGAGGGGTTGTGATTGTACCATGCTCCATCCAAGTACACTAACGAGATGGTTAAGAACAACATGGTGGTTAAAAGTCCATGGGTGGTTCTTGTTTTAAGGTCGTAATGGTGGTTAAAATTCCATGTGTGGACCTTGTGTATTGTTAAGGTCACAATGGTGGTTAAAATTCCATGTGTGGACCTTGTGTTTGGTAAGATCACAATGGTGGTTTAAAGTCCATGTGTGGATCTTGTGTTGTATGTCCCGTGATCTCGTTAGTGATGTTATACAACTACCAATGAGTGATGTGGAGGGGTTGTGATTGTACCAAGTCTCCATCACGGGTGTTGAGGGGTTGTGATTGTACCATGCTCCACCTTGATATTGGTAGTGTGCATGAAGCGTATGGGACAACACTTGTAATCCGCGTATCTGATTGTTGATTGTCGATTGTGTTTGGAAATGGAAAATAGTTATGATTATCACTTGAAAGCCAATATGACATGTTAATAATTTGAAGCATGAAATGCTTGGTTATATGCATATGTGCATGATCAAATGTGGTTTGAACTAAAGGTTTTGAAAAGGAGTTTTATAAATGCATTATTGTGATGTTTTAAATGAGCATTCCTCACTAAGCTATGTGCTTACGCTCTCTCTTTTCTTAAACCAATAATGCAGTGCATTAAAGTGCATAAAGGGAAACAAGGAGGTCAAGAATCAAAGTGAAGAACTAAGCTCATGTATGGTGAATGTTTTCCTAACACTATTAGCTTTTGGGCATTTGGCAAAGGGAACCTATGTTGTTGTTTTGGGAGATGTTTTGGACTCCCTAAGTTGGTTTTATTCTTTTGATATTGATGGAACATGTACGTGGCCTTTTTGAGGTTGGTTTGGTGTTTTGGTGTTTATATGGTTTTCAATATAGGATGCATGCCTATAGAATTGGGTTTTTCCTTAATTGATGCCATGTTTGAGAATGAATGATGATAGTATGTTCCTTAAGTATATAATGACTTGCTGGTATGATTTGAGGGTTATATGAATGTGTTTGATGGGTTGAATGTGTAATAAACCAACAAAAATTCTGCAATCCGGGCATCTTGTTTCGGAACAGGTGCTACCGTTTCGGAACAGAGGGCCTGAAATGGCCTTGGCGTTTCGAAACGGGTGGAACCATTCCAGAACGATTTGGCCATTGCCAAGCCCTGTTCTGGAACTTGTTTCGGAACGGTCCCACGTTTCGGAATGGATCTTCCCCGTTTCGGAACACTCGACCGTTGGGCACTGAAATTGTTGGTTAAATGTTTTGCAATCTTTGCGTTTTGGTCCTGAACTTGGTTTGTGCAATTGAATGAGTTTGAGATGTCTGTTGGAGTTGAAATTTGGCAGGGAAGTATGAAACATGACTAATTTCATAATGGTAACTCAAAAGCTGGTTAAGTCCTTAAAATTTTCAGAATTTGCATTTTGGTCCCTAAATTCATAATTTGTGCAATCGAGTCCCTATATGTTTTCAGATTGTGGTGATCTTTGAGTATGCTGATCTTATGAGTATTTCTAGGGTTAATATGCATTTAGATAAGTTTAAAAAGAAAAAAAAGGGGTCGTTAATCAAGGTTGACTTTCGGGTTCACTTTGGTTTTCCCCGTGTAAACTTCTTAATTCAGGTCAACCGTCTAGGCCGGGTTAAGGGGGTTACATCTTGCCTTACATATAATGCCTCCAAATCTTCAAGGCAAACACAACAGCCGCAACCTCAAGATCGTGAGTAAGGTAGTTATGCTCATGCGCTTTCAACTACCTAGATGCATATGCCACTACCGGACCTTCCTGCATCAACACACAACTCAAACCAAGAATGGACACATCACTATAGACTACAAAAACCTGACCAGACTCATGTTGAATCAGGATAGGAGCTTGCATCAAAGCTTCCTTCAGCTTCTCAAAAGCTTGCTGCCTCACATCTGTCCACTCAAAGCGAACACTCTTCTGCAACAACTTGGTCAAAGGTGTAACAATATTTTGGAAACCTCGACAAACCTACGGTAATATCCATCCAAACCAAGTAAACTTCGCACTTCTGTCACCGGCTTAGGCACCTTCCAACTCATCACCGCCTCAAACTTATGCGGATCAACATGAATACCCTCGTCTGATACAACATGACAAAGGAAGACCACCTCTCTAAGCCAAAACTCACACTTGCTCAGCTTAGCATAAAGCTGGTTCTCCAACATCACTTCCAACACTATCATTAGGTGTCTATCATGATCCTCCTCAGTGCGAGAGTACACAAGGATATCATCGATGAATACCACCACAAACTGATCCAAGAACTCATGGAACACGCGATTCATCATGTCCATGAACGCATCAGGTGCGTTGGTCAAACCAAACGGCATCACTAAGAACTCATAATACTCGTACCTCATTCAAAAAGCCGCCTTAGGTACGTCCACATATTTTACCTTCAACTGGTAATACCCTAACCTCAAGTCAATTTTAGAAAACACTAAGGCTTCTCAAAACTGATCAAAGAGATCATCAATTCTAGGTAAGAGATACTTGTTCTTGATCGTGAACTTGTTCAATTGCTGATAATCTATACTCATCCGCATTGTCCCATCTTTTTCTTTACAAACAACACCAACGCACCCCAAGGTGACACACTCGGCCAAATGAATCCTCGGTCAATCAACTCCTGAAGTTGCGTCTTCAACTCTTTTAGTGTCATTCGATAAGTAGCAATGGACACCAGAGTCGTATTCTCATACAACTCGATACCAAACTCAAATTCTCTGTTTGGCAGAAACCCCGTCAATTCTTCCGGAAAGACACCCAGAAAATCACAAACGGTTTTGATGTCATGCACACGTACATCCTTTGTACCAGGATTCATGACATAAGCAAGATAAGCATCACAACCCATCCTTAGCATACAACTTGCTTCCATAGCCGAAACCACATTCGACTAGAATTTCACATTCTCACCTACTATCACCACTTCATAATCATCAGCAAGCTTTAAGGTGACTCGCTTAGCATCAAAGTCTACCACTGCTCTATGCTCAGACAACCAATCCATACCAAGGATCACATCAAATCCGTAGAAGGGTAACTCCATCAAATCCACAAGAAAAACATAACCCTGAACAGATAAAGGACACCTCCGATATAATTTCCTAGTGACTACAATCTCACCAAAGGAACTAGTCACTTGTATTCCTACTTCAAGCAACTTAACAGGTATATCAAGAAAATGTGCATGCTCACTCAAGATGTAAGAACGCGTAGATCCATAATCAATCAAAGCCAATAATGATAAAAACTGTAGAACAAAGGTACTTGCGATAACATTGGTGTTGTTGCGCTACTCGCGCTGAGCATATACCCTCGCAGGACCGCCTTCCTCAGGCTGAAATGCTACGACATGAGCGATACCACGCTCCACTGAAAATTTCCTCGGCCGCACCCACAGCCTCTTTGAGGTGCAGCCACAGCAGGTGTACGTCCCTTGCTTCCAACGGCCAACAGAAGACACTCACGCCTCATATGATCTGTTGAACCAAAGTTCCATCAAGAATTCCATGTTACCACAATAGGATCATGTGCCTCTCTAGCTGCACATGGACAATCTAGCCTCAGATGGTCCCTCAATCCACATGTCCAGCATGTGTTCTCTTTAGCCCTCGCCAGGTTTCTCTGAGCCGGTGCACCATGTCCAACATGTAACCCCCTTAACCCGGCCCAGACGGTTGACCCGAATTAAGGAAGTCACACGGGGAAAACCAAGGTCAACCCGAAAGTCAACCTTGATTAACGACCCTTTTTTTTTCTTTTTAATCTTGTCTATATACACATTAACCTTAGTTATGATCATACAAAACACATACTCAAAGATCATAAACATCAGAGATCAAACAGGGACCCAAATGAACAATTTACAACTTTAGGGACCAAATTGTAAATTCTGAAAACTTTAAGGACTTAGCCAGATTTTAAGTTACCAACTTAAAATTAATCATGTTTCATGCTTCTCTGCCAAATTTCAGCTCAAACGGACATCCCAAACTCATACAATTGCAACAACAAGATTCAGGACCAAAATGCAAACATTCCAAAACATATAACCGCCAATGTCAGCCCCCAACGGTCAGCTGTTCCGAAACAGAGAGAGTCTGTTTCGAAACGCGGGGCCGTTGCGCAACGCGTACCGAAACGGGGACTGGCAGTGACCATTCCGTTTCGGAACGGTGTCTCCCGTTTCGGACGCCTGGGCTGCTACAAGGCACCCGTTCCGAAACGGCAAGCACTGTTCCGAAACAGCCTGCACAGAATGCAGCATAATGCATTCTCGAACACAAGATTGACCATCCATACATGTTCCGATTGCTACCAAACTTTACCAGCAACTCATTCAACATACAAGAGACGTACTTGCATCAACCAATCAGCAATATATCAACATATACGAAAAGCCCCAATTCTAAAGACATGCTTCTTACACAAGCAACCATTCAAACACAAAACTTCCGAATCAATCTTATAATGGCCAAATACAAAACCAACATTAACAACAACATAAACCATTCTTGTCCAACATATACGAACACATAAACATCAACCCAAGAGATTCTACTCCCATTGCCTTTATTAACTATAGCTATTAACCGAGACATACATCTCAAGTGGAGTCCTCCTTGAATCCCTTGCTTCTCGCTGTTCCAACTTCAAATGTAACGCCCCGGTTTTGGGCTTGGAAGTCTTGGGCGTTGACCGGTTGGTCAAAGTGCTGTTCGAATCGTAAGAGGTTAAATTAGGAAAGCCTAGTTCGGGTTGCATTAAAAATATGGAAAAATGTTCTAAAATCATCTTTTAATATAATTAAGTGAACTGTGAAATCAATTTTGGAAAATGGGTTTCGGAAGTGTGACATTTTGGCTAGTGACCAAAATGTAATTTTTGAAAGTTTGGTGGCTATTTTATAAAGGGTTGAAACTTTGAATCTTTAAGGAGCTATTTACCCAAAGGGAGTTTCTCCAGATTTTTCTAAGATATTTTGACTCATAATTCTGATTTTAAAGAAAACTAAAAGGAGGGAAAACTCATTTTAAGCATTTTCTCATCTAACTTCCCATTTTCTTTCTCTCTTTTTCTCTCAACCCAAACACTTCATTTCCAGAGTTTCAATTCTGATTTTCTCACCTAAAATCCTCCTTTCAACTCTCAATTGATTGCAAATCATTGTATCTTCAAAACCTCTTCAATTGCTTCAAGTTTCATCAAGGTTTTCTATTCCAAAAAGAGGAGAAACTCAAGTTTGGAGGTAAGAACGTCCTTCTCCTCTGAACTTCAAGTTCTTTAATGAAATTCCTAAGTTTTCAATCCTAATTTGATGTTTAATTAAAGGTTTTAAAGTTGATTTATGGATCTTGGCTAATTATGAAAGATTTTGATGATTTCACATGATTTTCGTTTGATCTGTTAAATCTGTGTTTTGAGAAGTGTTTTTGATGTTAAATGATCATTAAATTGATGTGGAAATGAGTCTTGATTGATGCAATCCCGGATAGGTTGGATTTCCTAAGTTTAGCTTGTGTTTTAAGGTAGTTTTTGTGGTGATCTTGTGGATCTGGTGTTGCTGGAGGTATAAGGATGGTTGTAGGTTGTTTTTAGATGTTAAATGATGTTAATGGAAGTGAGGTTTTGCTGGTTTGTGGCTGGGCTTTGTTTAGAAGTGTTTCGGATGCATTTTCGGTTGTGTTTGGTGGCCGAAAATGGAGGTTATGTGAGAGCAACGAGTTTAGATGCTTTCATTGAAGCAATTAATGCATGATGATGCATTAATCCTCTGCTTTAATGTGTTGAAACAGGGGAGGCATCCTTGGATCCAAGAATTGTTGATCCGGAGGCTTGATTTGGTGCTTTGGCTTGAAGCAAAGTGGAAATCGGTGAGTGGATTTGTGAAAATGGTTTTCGGCTTTGAAACCAAGGTTTTGGGGGCTTAGTTTAAGTCTAAACAACTTTGCTAAGCTCAAGTGTAAGTTTTCGGATTACTCTCTAAGTGGTGGCCATGTTTTGGTGTGATGCAAAGTGATGATTTACATGTTTTGATTACTGTTTTGAAAGCATGTTTTAGCATGATAATTGCTGATGTTTTAGCATGATATATGATGATGTTTAAAGCCATGTGTTGAAGGTAACTCTAGGTAGGAGTACCTTGTTTTTTATGCATTGTTTAAATGATGATTTAATGCTTTGAGATGCATGATGAAATGGCTTGGTTTAATGCTTTAAAACAGTGGATTATATGATGTATAAAATGTATATTGGCAAGTGATGTTTTGTAAAAGTGAAGGTCACTAAGGTGGTTAAAAGTCCTTGAGTGAGCCTTGTTACCTAAGATCATCAAGGTGGTTAAAAGTCCTTGGATGAATCTTGTTGCGGACACTAAGGTGGTTAAAAGTCCTTAGGTGCTCCTTTCCATGGTGTTTAAAAGTCCATGGGGCCAAGGTGTTTAAAAGTCCTTGGGGCCAAGGTGTTTAAAAGTCCTTGGGGTAATTCAAGCTATGGACACAAAGGTGGTTAAAAGTCCTTGTGTGGTCCTCATTCATGGTGTTTAAAAGTCCATGGCCAAGTTGTTTAAAAGTCCTTGGGGCCAAGGTGTTTAAAAGTCCTTGGAGAAAGTTGTTGAACTTGATTTCATAAATGAAATGTATCACTTGAGCCAATATGACATGTATAGTACATTGAGATGCATGAGATGCATGATTTAATGATTATGTTGAAGCATGAGATGCTTGTTTAAATGAAATGTGGAAGCATGGAATTGCTTGATTTAAAGTATGCTTTGAGCATGTGTAAAGGTTGATTATAAGCATGTTTTACAAATGGTTTTAATTGCATTATTGAATGGTTTTTAAAGAGCACTCCTCACTAAGCTTTGGCTTACGCTCTCTCGTTTTCTTGATTCAATAATGCAGAGCATTAGAGTACATTGAGGGCAGCAAGAGAAGGCAAGCAAACAAGTTCAAGTAAAGCTCAATGTATGGAAGGTTTTGTTAAACATTTTAGCTTTTGGTTGATTTGGCAATGGGGGACCAATGTGTATGTTTTGGGAGGTGTTTGAGACTCCCTATGGATGTTAAATGTTGTTTGAATTGTTGGTTTTTGGTTTGGATTCCTATTGCTTGCTTATGAAGGTTTATTGCTTGAATGGTAGCTTAAGTAGGAAGCATGCTTTACGATTTGGGGTTTCTCGTATGTGTTGTTTATATGCTGAATTGATGTTGCAATTAGGGTCCTTGTATGTTGTATGGTTAAGTGATATGGTTTGGTGTTGTTAATTTGAGGTTTAAAGCATGTATGTTGCTGTTTTCTAGTCGTTTCCAGGCAGGGGTATCGGTACTCGGGCTTGCGTATCGGTACGCCTGAACCAAATATGCACTTTTCAGCCCAGGAGTATCGATACCGTTGAACAGGTATCGATACCTTATGAGTGAAGTATCGATACTGGGGGAAAGGTATCGATACCGTTGCTAGAGTTTGGTTACTGCCTTCCCCGAGTATCGATACGACACGTGGCGTATCGATACCAGACCGTTAAAATTAGTTAAAAGTATCTTTATATGTTTTGTTTGCTTTACGTTTTGGTCCTGAATCATGTTTGTTCAATTGTATGAGTTTGGGATGTCCATTTGAGCTGAAATTTCACAGGGAAGCATGAAACCTGACTAATTTCAAGATGGTAACTTTAATTTGGGTTAAGTCCCTTAATTTATCAGAATTTACAATTTGGTCCCTAAAGTTGAAATTTGTTCAATTGGGTCCCTGTTTGATCTCTGATGTTTGTGATCTTTTAATATGTTGTTTGTATGATCACAATTAAGGTTAATGTGCATCTAGACAAGATTAAAAAGAAAAAAAAGGGTCGTTAATCAAGGTTGACTTTCGGGTTGACTTTGGTTTTCCCCGTGTGACTTTCTTAATTCGGGTCAACCGTCTAGACCGGGTTAAGGGGGTTACATTTGGTGGTATTAGAGATGAGTTCTCGAGTAATTGGGAATGTGTGTATGCATGATTGAAGCATGGTTTGGTATGTATGCTTGTTGTGTGAAAGCATGTTCAGTGATTTGAGATGATGATGTGTATGTGATGCATGTTGTGATGATGCATGATGAGGGTACCCATTGCCAAACAAAAGCTAAAGAGATGATGTTGTTTTTGAAAGAAATTGAGCTTGAATACTTGGAATTTGCTTACCTTGCTGGTCTTGACTTGTTTTATTTTGTATTGTTATGCATGGTAAAGTATGGCACCACGTAGAGAGTTAAGGAGTAGCGCGAGAGCTACGACCCCGGAAGGGAATGTGAATGAGGAAAATACGAGTAGTGCTGTGTTACCTCCTCCTCCACCTGGTGGTGGTGGTGCAGAGAGGGGAAGAGCTGGAGCTGAGGCAGCTGGTGCTGGAGCTGCAGGACCTGAGGTTGGTCAGGGGCAAGCGATGCCTGACATGTCTGTGCTGGTACAAGCTATTGCGGGTGCTTTTCGAGCAGCAGTAGCTGGAGCTCAAGGAGCTGGGCATCAGGAAGATGCTGGAGCTAGATTACCCTTAGAGCGTTTGCGCAGTCTTGGTGGGACTGAGTTTAGGGGTATGTCAGCTGAGAGGTCAGAAGCATGGCTGGAGAGTACCAAGCGTGTCTTGGGACAGATGAGTTGCACTGATGTGCAAAAGCTGGGATGTGTGGTGTCTCTGCTGCAAGGTGATGCTTATACGTGGTGGACGACCACAATCTCTGGGATGGCTGATGCTGATGTTACTTGGACGTTCTTTCAGCATGCGTTCAAGAGGAGATATCTGGGAGTTAGATATCTGGATGAGAAGAAGCGTGAATTCATGTCTCTGACCCAAGGGAGCATGAGTGTGGCTGAGTATGAGGTACAGTTCGTACGTCTTAGCCAGTATGCACCGGAGCTGATACCTGATGAGCGCGAGAGGTGCGAAAGGTTCCGTTATGGCTTGGTGACGGAAGTTAAGACCTATATGTTGGCTGCGGAGTACAATGATTTTGATGTGTTGGTTAGTCGATCCAAGGACATTGAGATGAACCTGAGTTTGTCTGCGAAGGGTGCTGGAGCTAGTTCTGGGAAGAGAGCTGTTGAGTATAGTTCCGGTGGACGGAACAAGAGGGGACGTGATCAGAGGTTTCAGTCCTCATCGAGGAGGGGTGGAGGTGCACCTGCTAGGGGTGGCAATGCTAGAGCTGACCCTAGTGCTTGTTGGATTTGTGGTTCCCGTGGTCACTTGAAGCGTGACTGTCCTCGTGCTGGGAGGGAGGTGCAAGCTCCTGTTGTGGCAGCTGGTTATGAGTGTTGGAACTGTGGTTCTGCTGACCATTTAAGGCGTGATTGTCCGAGGATGGCTGGTGGTCAAGAGCGTGCTCCTGTTGTTGCAGCACCGCAGAGAGGTCGTGGGCGCGGCCGTGGTAATTTTCAGAGGCGAGAGGAAGGTGGTCGCGGAGTAGCTCATGTTGTGGCTATTCAACCTGAGGGTGGAGGCCAAGCGAGGGTGTATGCTCAGCGAGAGGGAAGGAATGATGCTGATGTGATTGCAGGTACCTTTACTTTGCAATCCTTGTCATTGCTTTCTTTGATTGATTCTGGATCTACGCATTCATACATTCTTCGTGAGCATGCTGAGTTGCTTGGTTTGCCTGTTGAGTCTTTGGATGTTGGTGTTAGAGTCACTAGTTCTTTTGGTGAAACTGTTGTGACTCGTAAGCTTTATAGAAGGTGTCCTTTGGTTGTTCAAGAGAATGTCTTTCATGTTGATCTTATGGAGTTGCCCTTTTATGGTTTTGATGTGATCCTTGGTATGGATTGGCTTGCTGAGCATCGTGCTGTTGTGGATTGTGAGAATAAGCGGGTTTCGCTTAGGCTTGCGGATGATTATGAAGTGGTGGTGGTTGGTGAGAATGTGAAGTTTCTTGCCAATGTTGTTTCTACCTTGGAGGCGAGCAGGATGCTGAGGCAAGGTTGTGAAGCTTTTCTGGCCTTCGTGATGAATCCTTGTTCTAAGGAGTTGAGGGTGCAGGATATCAGGGTTGTGAAGGAGTTTCCTGATGTTTTTCCTGAGGAGTTGCCTGGTTTACCTCCTAATCGCGAGGTGGAGTTTGGTATTGAGCTGTATGAGAATACCACTCCTGTGTCCATTACTCCCTATAGAATGGCACCTAAGGAGCTGAAGGAGCTGAAGACGCAGTTGCAAGAGCTGCTTGATCGTGGTTTCATCCGGCCGAGTGTTTCGCCTTGGGGTGCTCCTGTCTTGTTTGTAAAGAAGAAAGATGGCACGATGAGGATGTGCATTGATTACCGTCAGCTGAACAAGTTGACTATCAAGAATCGGTATCCTTTGCCGAGGATTGATGATCTCTTTGATCAATTTCGGGGAGCTGCTGTGTTCTCTAAGATTGACCTGAGGTCAGGGTATTATCAGTTGAAGGTGAAGGATGTGGATGTGCCTAAGACAGCTTTCAGGACAAGGTATGGGCATTATGAGTTCCTTGTGATGCCGTTTGGTTTGACAAATGCTCCTGCTGCTTTCATGGACATGATGAATCGTGTTTTTCATGAATACCTGGACAAGTTCGTTGTGGTGTTCATTGATGATATCCTTGTGTACTCGCGTACTGAGGAAGAGCACGAAGAGCATTTGAGGATTGTGTTGCAAGCTTTGTTGGAAAATAAGCTTTATGCTAAGTTGAGCAAGTGTGAGTTCTGGCTTAGAGAGGTGGTTTTTCTTGGGCATGTGGTCTCAGCTGAGGGGATTCGTGTTGATCCTCAGAAGATTGAAGCGGTGATGAACTGGAAAGTTCCTAAGTCTGTTCAGGAGGTTCGTAGTTTCCTTGGTTTGGCAGGATACTACCGAAGGTTTGTGGATGGTTTTTCTAAGATTGCTGCTCCTTTGACGAAGTTGCTGCAGAAAGATGTTAAGTATGAGTGGACAGAAGCGAGACAGCAAGCTTTTGAGAAGCTGAAGATGGCTTTGACTCAAGCTCCTATCTTGATTCGGCCTGAATCAGGGAAAGAGTTTGTAGTCTACAGTGATGCATCCTATGTTGGTTTGGGGTGTGTGCTGATGCAAGAGGGTAAGGTTGTGGCTTATGCGTCGCGGCAGTTGAAGGTGCATGAGCGCAATTATCCTATGCATGATATTGAGCTGGCTGCAGTGGTTTTTGCTCTGAAGATCTGGAGGCATTATCTGTATGGTGAGAAGTGTACTGTGTACACGGATCACAAGAGTTTGAGATATCTGATGTCTCAGAAGGAGTTGAATCTTAGGCAGCGACGTTGGTTGGAGTTGCTCAAGGATTATGATCTGACGATAGAGTATCATCCTGGAAAGGCCAATGTTGTTGCGGATGCCTTGAGTAGGAAGGTAGCTGTTGAGCTGAGAGCTATGTTTGCTAGCTTGAGTATATCGCAGGATGGTGGTCTTGTTGCTGAGTTGCAAGTGAAACCATCGTTGGTTCAGTTGATCAAGGATAAGCAGTTGTTGGATGATTCCTTGGTGTCTCATGTTCAGGATATCGCGGAGGGTAGACCTTCAGATTTCTGCTTTAATGAGGATGGAGTGTTGTGTTTTGGTAGTCGAATAGTAGTGCCTGCAGATGCTGAGTTGAGGCGTGCTATTCTAGCTGAAGGTCATAGTAGTCCTTTTGCTATGCATCCTGGTAGTACAAAGATGTATCGCGATCTTCGTGATGAGTACTATTGGGTAGGTTTGAAGAAGGATGTGGCAGAGTTCGTGAGCAAGTGTTTGGTGTGTCAGCGAGTTAAGGCTGAACATCAGGTTCCTTCTGGTTTGTTGCAACCGCTGAAAATTCCTGAATGGAAGTGGGAGAGGGTTACCATGGATTTTGTATCTGGTTTGCCTTTGTCTCCGTCGAAGAAGAATTCTGTTTGGGTGATTGTGGATCGCCTGACGAAGTGTGCGCATTTCTTGCCTGTGCATACTACGTTCTCTTTGGATAAGCTGGCAGAGCTGTACATTGCTGAGGTTGTGAGGTTGCATGGTGTGCCTAAGTCGATTGTGTCGGATAGGGATCCGAGGTTCACATCGCGTTTTTGGCAGTGTTTGCATCAAGCTCTGGGTACAAGGTTGCATTTCAGTACATCCTATCATCCTCAGTCGGATGGCCAGTCTGAGCGAGTTATTCAGATCTTGGAGGATATGTTGAGATGTTGCGTGATAGAGTTCCAAGGTTCTTGGGAGAAGCATCTGCCTTTGGTTGAGTTCGCTTACAACAACAGTTATCAGGCGAGTATACAGATGGCACCTTATGAGGCTCTGTATGGGAGGAAGTGTAGGACTCCTCTGTGTTGGGCTGAAACTGGTCAAAAGTTGGTTTCGATGCCTGCTTTGTTGAAAGGGACCACCGAGAAGGTGAAGCTCATTTGTGAGCGGTTGAAGGCTGCTTCTGATCGGCAGAAGTCTTACGCGGATTTGAAGCGTAAGGAGGTAGAGTTTGCGGTGGGTGATCGCGTGTTCTTGAAGGTTTCGCCTTGGAAGTAGGTGATGAGGTTTGGTCGGAAGGGTAAGCTGAGCCCTAGATACATTGGACCGTATGAGGTTGTTGAGCGTGTGGGTCCTGTTGCGTATCGGTTGAGGTTACCTCAGGAGCTGGAGAAGATTCATGATGTGTTCCATGTTTCTATGCTCCGGAAGTATAGATCTGATCCTTCGCATGTGTTGCCTGTGGAGGAAGTGGAATTGAATCCGGATTTGACCTATGATGAGGAACCGGTGAAGGTTCTGGATTCAGATAGCAAAGTTCTTCGTGGCAAGACCATTGAGTTGGTGAAGGTGCTGTGGAAGCATCGCGGTGTTGAGGAAGCCACGTGGGAGCGGAAGGAAGATATGTTGAAGCAGTTTCCTTATCTCTTTCCTTCAGGTAAATTTCGAGGACGAAATTTCTTAAGGGGGGGAGAGTTGTAACGCCCTGGTTTTGGGCTTGGAAGTCTTGGGCGTTGACCGGTTGGTCAAAGTGCTGTTCGAATCGTAAGAGGTTAAATTAGGAAAGCCTAGTTCGGGTTGCATTAAAAATATGGAAAAATGTTCTAAAATCATCTTTTAATATAATTAAGTGAACTGTGAAATCAATTTTGGAAAATGGGTTTCGGAAGTGTGACATTTTGGCTAGTGACCAAAATGTAATTTTTGAAAGTTTGGTGGCTATTTTATAAAGGGTTGAAACTTTGAATCTTTAAGGAGCTATTTACCCAAAGGGAGTTTCTCCAGATTTTTCTAAGATATTTTGACTCATAATTCTGATTTTAAAGAAAACTAAAAGGAGGGAAAACTCATTTTAAGCATTTTCTCATCTAACTTCCCATTTTCTTTCTCTCTTTTTCTCTCATCCCAAACACTTCATTTCCAGAGTTTCAATTCTGATTTTCTCACCTAAAATCCTCCTTTCAACTCTCAATTGATTGCAAATCATTGTATCTTCAAAACCTCTTCAATTGCTTCAAGTTTCATCAAGGTTTTCTATTCCAAAAAGAGGAGAAACTCAAGTTTGGAGGTAAGAACGTCCTTCTCCTCTGAACTTCAAGTTCTTTAATGAAATTCCTAAGTTTTCAATCCTAATTTGATGTTTAATTAAAGGTTTTAAAGTTGATTTATGGATCTTGGCTAATTATGAAAGATTTTGATGATTTCACATGATTTTCGTTTGATCTGTTAAATCTGTGTTTTGAGAAGTGTTTTTGATGTTAAATGATCATTAAATTGATGTGGAAATGAGTCTTGATTGATGCAATCCCGGATAGGTTGGATTTCCTAAGTTTAGCTTGTGTTTTAAGGTAGTTTTTGTGGTGATCTTGTGGATCTGGTGTTGCTGGAGGTATAAGGATGGTTGTAGGTTGTTTTTAGATGTTAAATGATGTTAATGGAAGTGAGGTTTTGCTGGTTTGTGGCTGGGCTTTGTTTAGAAGTGTTTCGGATGCATTTTCGGTTGTGTTTGGTGGCCGAAAATGGAGGTTATGTGAGAGCAACGAGTTTAGATGCTTTCATTGAAGCAATTAATGCATGATGATGCATTAATCCTCTGCTTTAATGTGTTGAAACAGGGGAGGCATCCTTGGATCCAAGAATTGTTGATCCGGAGGCTTGATTTGGTGCTTTGGCTTGAAGCAAAGTGGAAATCGGTGAGTGGATTTGTGAAAATGGTTTTCGGCTTTGAAACCAAGGTTTTGGGGGCTTAGTTTAAGTCTAAACAACTTTGCTAAGCTCAAGTGTAAGTTTTCGGATTACTCTCTAAGTGGTGGCCATGTTTTGGTGTGATGCAAAGTGATGATTTACATGTTTTGATTACTGTTTTGAAAGCATGTTTTAGCATGATAATTGCTGATGTTTTAGCATGATATATGCTGATGTTTAAAGCCATGTGTTGAAGGTAACTCTAGGTAGGAGTACCTTGTTTTTTATGCATTGTTTAAATGATGATTTAATGCTTTGAGATGCATGATGAAATGGCTTGGTTTAATGCTTTAAAACAGTGGATTATATGATGTATAAAATGTATATTGGCAAGTGATGTTTTGTAAAAGTGAAGGTCACTAAGGTGGTTAAAAGTCCTTGAGTGAGCCTTGTTACCTAAGATCATCAAGGTGGTTAAAAGTCCTTGGATGAATCTTGTTGCGGACACTAAGGTGGTTAAAAGTCCTTAGGTGCTCCTTTCCATGGTGTTTAAAAGTCCATGGGGCCAAGGTGTTTAAAAGTCCTTGGGGCCAAGGTGTTTAAAAGTCCTTGGGGTAATTCAAGCTATGGACACAAAGGTGGTTAAAAGTCCTTGTGTGGTCCTCATTCATGGTGTTTAAAAGTCCATGGCCAAGTTGTTTAAAAGTCCTTGGGGCCAAGGTGTTTAAAAGTCCTTGGAGAAAGTTGTTGAACTTGATTTCATAAATGAAATGTATCACTTGAGCCAATATGACATGTATAGTACATTGAGATGCATGAGATGCATGATTTAATGATTATGTTGAAGCATGAGATGCTTGTTTAAATGAAATGTGGAAGCATGGAATTGCTTGATTTAAAGTATGCTTTGAGCATGTGTAAAGGTTGATTATAAGCATGTTTTACAAATGGTTTTAATTGCATTATTGAATGGTTTTTAAAGAGCACTCCTCACTAAGCTTTGGCTTACGCTCTCTCGTTTTCTTGATTCAATAATGCAGAGCATTAGAGTACATTGAGGGCAGCAAGAGAAGGCAAGCAAACAAGTTCAAGTAAAGCTCAATGTATGGAAGGTTTTGTTAAACATTTTAGCTTTTGGTTGATTTGGCAATGGGGGACCAATGTGTATGTTTTGGGAGGTGTTTGAGACTCCCTATGGATGTTAAATGTTGTTTGAATTGCTGGTTTTTGGTTTGGATTCCTATTGCTTGCTTATGAAGGTTTATTGCTTGAATGGTAGCTTAAGTAGGAAGCATGCTTTACGATTTGGGGTTTCTCGTATGTGTTGTTTATATGCTGAATTGATGTTGCAATTAGGGTCCTTGTATGTTGTATGGTTAAGTGATATGGTTTGGTGTTGTTAATTTGAGGTTTAAAGCATGTATGTTGCTGTTTTCTAGTCGTTTCCAGGCAGGGGTATCGGTACTCGGGCTTGCGTATCGGTACGCCTGAACCAAATATGCACTTTTCAGCCCAGGAGTATCGATACCGTTGAACAGGTATCGATACCTTATGAGTGAAGTATCGATACTGGGGGAAAGGTATCGATACCGTTGCTAGAGTTTGGTTACTGCCTTCCTCGAGTATCGATACGACACGTGGCGTATCGATACCAGACCGTTAAAATTAGTTAAAAGTATCTTTATATGTTTTGTTTGCTTTACGTTTTGGTCCTGAATCATGTTTGTTCAATTGTATGAGTTTGGGATGTCCATTTGAGCTGAAATTTCACAGGGAAGCATGAAACCTGACTAATTTCAAGATGGTAACATTAATTTGGGTTAAGTCCCTTAATTTATCAGAATTTACAATTTGGTCCCTAAAGTTGTAATTTGTTCAATTGGGTCCCTGTTTGATCTCTGATGTTTGTGATCTTTTAGTATGTTGTTTGTATGATCACAATTAAGGTTAATGTGCATCTAGACAAGATTAAAAAGAAAAAAAAGGGTCGTTAATCAAGGTTGACTTTCGGGTTTACTTTGGTTTTCCCCGTGTGACTTTCTTAATTCGGGTCAACCGTCTAGACCGGGTTAAGGGGGTTACATCAAAGATCTGCATTGATGGACAAAAAGGAGCGTAAGCACATAATGCTTAGTGAGGAATGCTCAAAACCAAAACACCATCAATGCAGCGAGTCATAAACCTCTTTTAAAAGCAACTCGATTTGTTTAACCAAACGATGTTTGAAAACTCCTTTTCAACAACATGCTTAAAACCAAGCATTGCTCATAAAGAAAATCAACCCTTAGCTCAACAAGCTAAGTAAACCCTTTTAAAGCACAATTTGCAAAACCACCAATTTAACCATTCCATGCATAAGCACCATATGCAAGTTACATTCCAAACCTTGGAAAAACACATCCAATACACATCATTCCTTTCTCAAGCTTGAATATCATTTAAAGCAAGAAACCCTTCTAAAAATCATTTAATCATCAATCCAACACATGCAATAAACAGGGCAACATATGAACACACCATCAACATCACATGTTTTTTTAAAAAACAAGTCTTAGCAAGACTTCAATGCACTAAAGAGATTTCATGTACACATGCATCATTCACCAAATGATAATCAACACTTGCTCAACTTAACAAGCAAGCATGCATTTATAAAGCGTTACACACTTCTCATGCAACCATGCATCATTTCAAGCATCTCATGCTTCTTTATAATCAAGAACATTATATTGGCTTCCAAGTGATCAACCACATCCACTTTTCAACTCAACATCCAATCGGATACGCGGATCACAAGCGTTGTCCCCACGCTTCATACACACTACCAATCCAAGGTCCCCAAATGGACTTTTAAACACCATTTCACCTTACCATTCACAAGGTTCCCATGTATGGACTTTTAAACACCATACAACCTTAACTTTTCACAAGGTTCCCATGTATGGACTTTCAAACACCATAAAACCTTAGCTTTTCACAAGGTTCCCATGTATGGACTTTCAAACACCATACAACCTTAGCTTTTCACAAGGTTCCCATGTATGGACTTTTAACCACCATACAACCTTAACTTTCACAAGGTTCCCATATATGGACTTTTAAACACCATATAACCTTAACATGCACAAGGTTCCCTTGTATGGACTTTTAAACACCATACAACCTTAGCATCACCGATTGGTAGTTGTATAACATCACTAACGAGATCCGGGACACCCTATACAAGATCCACACATGGACTTTACACCACCATTGTGATCTTACCAAGCACAAGGTTCCCATATATGGACATTAAAACACCATATAACCTTTGCTTACCCAAGGTCCTCGAATGGGAATCTCAACCTCCATTATGACCTTAACCATCTCGTTAGGATACTTGGATGGAGTTTATCGGTTCACACTTAACCACTCCACATCCAAGGCGACTTTATTCACGGTGCACCCAATCCTATAGCCGGCTAACTATATCCGATCAAAGAAACCAAGAACCACTTACATCACTTGCCAATATAACCAACTTACCATTTTAATCCTTTAATTCACATGCATAACCATAATGCAAAAACCACCATTCACCATCATCAATCCACTGTTTTAAAGCATTACACAAAGCCATTAAACATCATGCAACACCATGCATCAAAACCACAATTTCAATGTATAAAACCAAGGATCTCTTATCTTGAGCATCCTTCACATATGGCTTTCGAAACCAACATTAAACCATGCTTAAATATGCTTTCAAAACAGACTTTAAAACATGCAAATCAAATGCATTGCAACCATCAATCACATTGGCTTTCAAAGCCAAATCACAACACAACCAAGAACGAAAATCCATTTACTTACTCTTGAGCTTAGCAAAGTTGTTTAGACTTAAACTAAGCTCCCAAAACCTCCAAACCTTGGTTTAAAAGCTGAAAACCCAACTTCACTCACCGATACACAAAATAAGGCTAGCCAACAAGCCTTCCAAGCATCCGAAACCTTCCACACCACCTCTAAAGCTCAAGGATCAATCTCCCCTGTTTCAAGCACACAACAACAGAGGATTAATGCATCATTATGCATTAAAAACACCAGCAACACAACTAAACTCGCTGCTCTACATAAATCCAACAATTCGGCTACCAAACACAACCGAAATCACCTCCAAACACTTCCAAAACTTAACCCAGCCAAGATCCATCACATCTAACCATTTTTAAACATCAATTAACATCCAAAATGATCACAAACACGTCCTTATACCTCCGGCTATAACAGATCACCAAAAACACTCCAAAAACAACCAAAAACTCAAGCAAAACTTAGGAAATTCAACCTATTCGGGATTGCATTGATTAAACCTCAATTCCTAATCAATTTAACATTCATTTAACATCAAATTGACACCTCAAAACACTGCCCAAACAGATCACACAAAATTTCATCAAAAATCAAGCAAATCTTGCATTTTAAAGCCAAAATCAAGATTCCAATTGTAAAACCTTTAATAGATCACAAATCAAGGATTGAGAACTTAGGAATTTCAGTAAAGAACTGAGAGTTTAGAGGAGAAGGACGTTCTTACCTCCAAACTTGAGTTTCTCCCTTTTTGGAACCAAAATCTTGAAAATCCAAATAGCTAATGCTAAGGTTTTGTTGAAGGATTGATTAGAAATCAAATGAGAGTTGAAATCTAGTCTTTGGAAGTCAAAATCAGAGAGAATTTTGCTGGAGAAATGTGTTTGGGTTGAGAGAAAAGTTGAGAGGAAAGAAAATAGAAAATATGAGAAAGTTAGTTAAAATGAGAAAATATCCTCTTCCCTCCTTTTTACTTCATTTAAAATCCATTTAATAAACCTTAAATATTTTAGAAAAATCTGGAGAAACTCCATTGGGTAAATAGCTCCTTAAAGATTCAAAGTTTCAATCCTTTTTAAAACAATCACACAGTTTTCAAAAATTACATTTTGGTCACTAGCCCAAAATGTCACCCTTCCAAACCTCATTTTGTAAAATTGATTTCACAGTTCACTTATATTTATTAAAAGATGATTTTAGAACATTTTTCCATATTTTTAATGCAACCTGAACTAGGCTTTCCTAAATTCACTCTTATATATTCGATCAGCACTTTGACCGAACCGGTCAACGCCCAAAACTTCTAAGCCCAAAACCGGGGCGTTACAACTCTCCCCCCCCTTAGGAAATTTCGTCCTCGAAATTTCAACCGGCGAAAAGAGAATAATAACCTTCTCAAAGCAATACGCAAGGCAACACAGGAGACTTAACCACCACTGAACACTCTCTCCACAAACTCCACCAAAACTCAACACCACCACACGCTGTTCCCGAATTCCAGAACACTCAAAGTTAAGCACAGCTTAACCTTTCACACTTCCGGACTGTACACAGCTCCAACAACAACCTGAAGAACTTCAACTTTTACAGCACACAACACTTTAACACACAACTCCCAAAACATTGTTCACACAGTGACACCAAACAATTCAATTCAGCCACTATGCAAACTTCTCTGCTTCTAAAACTCCTTGCAAACTTCCCAACCTCTTTCAAAGATTTTCCCAACAAGCAAAAATTCTTAAGCATCAACTGCTTACTCAAACTCCTCAATGAATGCTGATAACCCTTCACATCCGCCGCTATCATCACCATAACGACTCACCAAGACTACTCACCCACAATCCAAAAATTACATCACAACACCAACTTAACTCCGTCAGCCGTTCCACACACCACCAGCTGACTTCAGACGGAACTTTCTTAACCACAACCAGCCAACCACTTCTCGCAAGAATCCTTCCAACCAACAAAAGCCTTCGATCTTTCATTGCCTTTCCACCACAAACTTTGACCACAACACCTGCCTCACCAGAACATCGCTCAACCTAAACATACATAACAACTCCTCAATGGTTTCTAAAAACCACCACCTACATAAACAACCCTTCTACCACAACATCAAAGCTAAGCTACCTCAGCACTTGGAAACACAACCACTAAACTGCAACATCACTTAGCACCAAGGAACTACCCCTTCCCCTAACTATTCAAACCACTTGACAGATTCTACTTCAACCGATACTCCTCACCACCAAACCACTAAACTCTTTAAGCAACAAACACTATCCTTCTACCAACATACTATACAACTCTCACTATCACTAGCAACTAGCTTAATATACTCCATTACTTCTAACTTCCACTCAGTACCAACACAACCTCTAAAAACCCATCATCCAACCCAACCACCACACTAACAGATTCGATTAGTTATTAGCGAGTGTGAACGTCGTATGCATGGTCACCAACATGCCCTACCAATGCCTGATGTACATGTATGCAAAACCTCTAATGTCATGCCACATGTATGCATGGACCATCACATATATAATATAGCTTATAACAATGATTTTTAACTGTGCATGAATGCCAATTCACACCCTCTAATAACGTCCTCAGAATCCGTCTAAGAACAACCTCCTACCTCACTTCTAACTTGTCTAACTCCATCATTACAACAACCATTAACCACAAGATACTCACTAAAGCCTTCTTCATACTAAAGATGTTTCCAAAACTACAACTATTACCCCCAACATGCTAGCTACAAGACTAAACTTACCACGCAAGGAAAAACCAACAGAAATAAAACTAAGGTAACTAAAGCAAAGGTTACTTAACAAGGTTACCTGAAAACACTCCACTGCCCCGAAGCTACGACAGGCGAGCTCTCTTCCTCGCAGAACCATCATCCTCCAGCCGTACCGCTGCAGCACCAGCTAACACGTTAAGGTCATCACCATCTCCCTGCGGTAAAGAACCCTGGCTATTCCGAGCCAACATCAAACAATCACGTCTCATATGTCCAGCAGACCCACATTTCCAGCAAATTTCATCTCCCAAACTCTTCACAACTTTCTGCTCTTTCTGCCACCTCCGAACCTTGCCTCGGCCGTGCCCACGACCTTTCAGAGACCCTTTGACTACCACTGTAGCTAACTTCACCCCAAGGGGACAATCACGCTTCACATGCACTTTAGAACCATAGTTCCAACAAACACCCGCGCCCCAACAACCTCCAACATGGCGCCTTCCACAACGATCACACACAGGTAGCTGAGCTTCCACTCCTTGCTCAAGCAACACTTGCTCCACAACAGCACTACCTTCACATTGCTTAACCCTTGGAACTTTCTCTCCAAGATATCTCTCATAAAAGGCAGATACAAAGAAATCCCAATCAATATCATGGATATGTGACGCCACCGCCACAGATGTCCACCAGGCACATGCATCCTCCAACATCAGAGAGACAACACTTCCCAGCTTACAAGCATAATCACAACCTTCCTGATCCAGAATCAGAATCACACTGGCCAACCAGGCCTCAAATGTCTCAGGTGACGATCCATGATACTCCACAGCACCCAAATCCAACAAATGCTGCTTCGGCAAACCCACACATCCCACAGCCAGCACATCCACTGACTTTACTTTTACCACAGCCTGAGATGTTCCCAACACCTCCTGAACATCAAGTGATGAACTCTTCACCACAGAACCAGCTTCTTTCTCCTGCCTTACCTCCTCAACTCCAGGCACAGAAGACTGAGACGAAACACCTCTACAAAAGGGTGAATTCCATGCCTTAACAACCTGCCCTAAGGCAGCAACCATCTCACCCAACTGCCATTCTTTCATCGACTTCGCCATACTACTAACCACAACAAACAATCACAACAAAACAAACAAACCAATTAGATCAGCTTTAAGCAAGGATTCAAACTCCAACTCCAAAATAACACAATAGCTATAATAATAAGGCAATGGGTATCCCGAATCCTCCCCTTTTACATGACATAACAGTCAACACAAACATGGATATCACAACATCAAGCATATCAAACAACATACTTCGATCATGCTTACATCAAACAGCATCCATTTGCAACAGCATATTATCAACATAACATACTCATTACACTTTCATCATGCATAACACTAGATCACAACATCAGCACAAATCCACATTAGCTCAACCAAGACTCATAATCACAAAGCATGCTTGAAAACATCAACAACCTGCTCAGAAACACGTGTTTCAACCAACTTTCAACCACGCATCAAGGTAAACATCAAACACAAATTACAACAACTTACCTGTAACCCCCTTAACCCGGTCTAGACGGTTGACCCGAATTAAGAAAGTCACACGGGGAAAACCAAAGTCAACCTGAAAGTCAACCTTGATTAACGACCCTTTTTTTTCTTTTTAATCTTGTCTAGATGTGCATTAACCTTAATTGTGATCATACAAACAACATACTAAATGATCACAAACATCAGAGATCACACAGGGACCCAATTGAACAAATTACAACTTTAGGGACCAAATTGTAAATTCTGATAAATTAAGGGACTTAGCCCAAATTAAAGTTACCATCTTGAAATTAGTCAGGTTTCATGCTTCTCTGTAAAATTTTAGCTCAAATGGACATCCCAAACTCATACAATTGAACAAACATGATTCAGGACCAAAACGTAAAGCAAACAAAACATATAAAGATACTTTTAACTAATTTTAACGGTCTGGTATCGATACGCCACGTGTCGTATCGATACTCGGGGAAGGCAGTAACCAAACTCTAGCAACGGTACCGATACCTTTCCCCCAATATCGATACTTCACTCATAAGGTATCGATACTTGTTCAACGGTATCGATACTCCTGGGCTGAAAAGTGCATATTTGGTTCAGGCGTACAGATACGCAAGCCCGAGTACCGATACCCCTGCCTGGAAACGACTAGAAAACAACAACATACATGCTTTAAACCTCAAATTAACAACACCAAACCATATCACTTAACCATACAACATACAAGGACCCTAATTGCATCATCAATTCAGCATATAAGCAACACATACGAGAAACCCCAATTTGTAAAGCATGCTTCCTACTTAAGCTACCATTCAAGCAATAAACCTTCATAAGCAAGCAATAGGAATCCAAACCCAAAACCAGCAATTCAAACAACATTTAACATCCATAGGGAGTCCCAAACACCTCCCAAAACATACACATTGGCCCCCCATTGCCAAATCAACCAAAAGCTAAATGTTTAACAAAACCTTCCATACATTGAGCTTTACTTGAACTTGTTTGCTTGCCTTCTCTTGCTGCCCTCTATGTACTCTAATGCTCTGCATTATTGAATCAAGAAAACGAGAGAGCGTAAGCCAAAGCTTAGTGAGGAGTGCTCTTTAAAAACCATTCAATAATGCAATTAAAACCATTTGTAAAACATGCTTATAATCAACCTTTACACATGCTCAAAGCATACTTTAAATCAAGCAATTCCCATGCTTCCACAACATAAACATTAAATCATGCATCTCATGCATCTCAATGTACTATACATGTCATATTGGCTCAAGTGATACATTTCATTTATGAAATCAAGTTCAACAACTTTCCCCAAGGACTTTTAAACACCTTGGCCCCAAGGACTTTTAAACACCTTGGCCATGGACTTTTAAACACCATGAATGAGGACCACACAAGGACTTTTAACCACCTTTGTGTCCGTAGCTTGAATCACCCCAAGGACTTTTAAACACCTTGGCCCCAAGGACTTTTAAACACCTTGGAAAGGAGCACCTAAGGACTTTTAACCACCTTAGTGTCCGCAACAAGATTCATCCAAGGACTTTTAACCACCTTGATGATCTTAGGTAACAAGGCTCACTCAAGGACTTTTAACCACCTTAGTGACCTTCACTTTTACAAAACATCACTTTCCAATATACATTTTATACATCATATAATCCACTGTTTTAAAGCATTAAACCAAGCCATTTCATCATGCATCTCAAGCATTAAATCATCATTTAAACAATGCATAAAAACAAGGTACTCCTACCTAGAGTTACCTTCAACACATGGCTTTAAACATCAACATATATCATGCTAAAACATGCTTCCAAAACAGTAATCAAAACATGCAAATCATCATTTTGCATTACACCAAAACATGGCCACCACTAGAGAGAAAATCCGAAAACTTACACTTGAGCTTAGCAAAGTTGTTTAGACTTAAACTAAGCCCCCAAAACCTTGGTTTCAAAGTCGAAAACCATTTTCACAAATCCACTCACCGATTTCCACTTTGCTTCAAGCCAAAGCACCAAATCAAGCCTCCGGATCAACAATTCTTGGATCCAAGGATGCCTCCCCTGTTTCAACACATTAAAGCAGAGGATTAATGCATCATCATGCATTAATTGCTTCAATGAAAGCACCTAAACTCGCTGCTCTCACAAAACCTCCATTTTCAGCCACCAAACACAACCGAAAATGCATCCGAAACACTTCTAAACAAAGCCCAGCCACAAACAAGCAAAACCTCACTTCCATTAACATCATTTAACATCTAAAAACAACCTACAACCATCCTTATACCTCCAGCAACACCAGATCCACAAGATCACCACAAAAGCTACCTTAAAACACAAGCTAAACTTAGGAAACCCAACCTATCCGGGATTGCATCAATCAAAACTCAATTCCACATCAATTTAATGATCATTTAACATAAAAAACACTTCTCAAAACACAGATTTAACAGATCAAACGAAAATCATGTGAAATCACCAAAATCTTGCATAATTAGCCAAGATCCATAAATCAACTTAAAAGCCTTTAATTAAACATCAAATTAGGATTGAAAACTTAGGAATTTCATTAAAGAACTTGAAGTTCAGAGGAGAAGGACGTTCTTACCTCCAAACTTGAGTTTCTCCTCTTTTTGGAATGGAAAACCTTGATGAAACTTGAAGCAATTGAAGAGGTTTTGAAGATACAATGATTTGCAATCAATTGAGAGTTGAAAGGAGGATTTTAGGTGAGAAAATCAGAATTGAAACTCTGGAAATGAAGTGTTTGGGTTGAGAGAAAAAGAGAGAAAGAAAATGGGAAGTTAGATGAGAAAATGCTTAAAATGAGTTTTCCCTCCTAGTTTTCTTTAAAATCAGAATTATGAGTCAAAATATCTTAGAAAAATCTGGAGAAACTCCCTTTGGGTAAATAGCTCCTTAAAGATTCAAAGTTTCAACCCTTTATAAAATAGCCACCAAACTTTCAAAAATTACATTTTGGTCACTAGCCAAAATGTCACACTTCCGAAACCCATTTTCCAAAATTGATTTCACAGTTCACTTAATTATATTAAAAGATGATTTTAGAACATTTTTCCATATTTTTAATGCAACCCGAACTAGGCTTTCCTAATTTAACCTCTTACGATTCGAACAGCACTTTGACCAACCGGTCAACGCCCAAGACTTCTAAGCCCAAAACCGGGGCTTTACAACTCTCCCCCCCTTAAGAAATTTCGTCCTCGAAATTTACCTGAAGGAAAGAGATAAGGAAACTGCTTAAGCATATCTTCCTTCCGCTCCCACGTGGCTTCCTCAACACCTCGATGCTTCCACAGCACCTTCACCAACTCAATGGTCTTGCCACGAAGAACCTTGCTATCTGAATCCAGAACCTTCACCGGTTCCTCATCATAGGTCAAATCCGGATTCAATTCCACTTCCTCCACAGGCAACACATGCGAAGGATCAGATCTATACTTCCGGAGCATAGAAACATGGAACACATCATGAATCTTCTCCAACTCCTGAGGTAACCTCAACCGATACACAACAGGACCCACACGCTCAACAACCTCATACGGTCGAATGTATCTAGGGCTCAGCTTACCCTTCCGACCAAACCTCATCACCTTCTTCCAAGGTGAAACCTTCAAGAACACGCGATCACCCACCGCAAACTCTATCTCCTTACGCTTCAAATCCGCGTAAGACTTCTGCCGATCAGAAGCAGCCTTCAACCGCTCACAAATGAGCTTCACCTTCTCGGTGGTCCCTTTCAACAAAGCAGGCATCGAAACCAACTTTTGACCAGTTTTAGCCCAACACAGAGGAGTCCTACACTTCCTCCCATACAGAGCCTCATAAGGTGCCATCTGTATACTCGCCTGATAACTGTTGTTGTAAGCGAACTCAACCAAGGGCAGATGCTTCTCCCAAGAACCTTGGAACTCTATCACGCAGCATCTCAACATATCCTCCAAGATCTGAATAACTCGCTCAGACTGGCCATCCGACTGAGGATGATAGGATGTACTGAAATGCAACCTTGTACCCAGAGCTTGATGCAAACATTGCCAAAAACGCGATGTGAACCTCGAATCCCTATCCGACACAATCGACTTAGGCACACCATGCAACCTCACAACCTCAGCAATGTACAGCTCTGCCAGCTTATCCAAAGAGAACGTAGTATGCACAGGCAAGAAATGCGCACACTTCGTCAGGCGATCCACAATCACCCAAATGGAATTCTTCTTCGACGGAGACAAAGGCAAACCAGATACAAAATCCATGGTAACCCTCTCCCACTTCCATTCAGGAATTTTCAACGGTTGCAACAAACCAGAAGGAACCTGATGTTCAGCCTTAACTCGCTGACACACCAAACACTTGCTCACGAACTCTGCCACATCCTTCTTCAAACCTACCCAATAGTACTCATCACGAAGATCGCGATACATCTTTGTACTACCAGGATGCATAGCAAAAGGACTACTATGACCTTCAGCCAGAATAGCACGCCTCAACTCAGCATCTGCAGGCACTACTATTCGACTACCAAAACACAACACTCCATCCTCATTAAAGCAGAAATCCGAAGGTCTACCCTCCGCGATATCCTGAACATGAGACACCAAGGAATCATCCAACAACTACTTATCCTTGATCAACTGAACCAACGATGGTTTCACTTGCAACTCAGCAACAAGACCACCATCCTGCGATATACTCAAGCTAGCAAACATAGCTCTCAGCTCAACAGCTACCTTCCTACTCAAGGCATCCGCAACAACATTGGCCTTTCCAGGATGATACTCTATCGTCAGATCATAATCCTTGAGCAACTCCAACCAACGTCGCTGCCTAAGATTCAACTCCTTCTGAGACATCAGATACCTCAAACTCTTATGATCCGTGTACACAGTACACTTCTCACCATACAGATAATGCCTCTAGATCTTCAGAGCAAAAACCACTGCAGCCAGCTCAATATCATGCGTAGGATAATTGCGCTCATGCACCTTCAACTGCCGCGACGCATAAGCCACAACCTTACCCTCTTGCATCAGCACACACCCCAAACCAACATAGGATGCATCACTGTAGACTACAAACTCTTTCCCTGATTCATGCTGAATCAAGATAGGAGCTTGAGTCAAAGCCATCTTCAGCTTCTCAAAAGCTTGTTGTCTCGCTTCTGTCCACTCATACTTCACATCTTTCTGCAGCAACTTCGTCAAAGGAGCAGCAATCTTGGAAAAACCATCCACAAACCTTCGGTAGTATCCTACCAAACCAAGGAAACTACGAACCTCCTGAACAGACTTAGGAACTTTCCAATTCATCACCGCTTCAATCTTCTGAGGATCAACACGAATCCCCTCAGCTGAGACCACATGCCCAAGAAAAACCACCTCTCTAACCCCTGAACTCACACTTGCTCAACTTAGCATAAAGCTGATTCTCCAACAAAGCTTGCAACACAATCTTCAAATGCTCTTCGTGCTCTTCCTCAGTACGCGAGTACACAAGGATATCATCAATGAACACCACAACGAACTTGTCCAGGTATTCATGAAAAACACGGTTCATCATGTCCATGAAAGCAGCAGGAGCATTTGTCAAACCAAACGGCATCACAAGGAACTCATAATGCCCATACCTTGTCCTGAAAGCTGTCTTAGGCACATCCACATCCTTCACCTTCAACTGATAATACCCTGACCTCAAGTCAATCTTAGAGAACACAGCAGCTCCCCGAAATTGATCAAAGAGATCATCAATCTTCGGCAAAGGATACCGATTCTTGATAGTCAACTTGTTCAGCTGACGGTAATCAATGCACATCTTCATCGTGCCATCTTTCTTCTTCACAAACAAGACAGGAGCACCCCAAGGCGAAATACTCGGCCGGATGAAACCACGATCAAGCAGCTCTTGCAACTGCGTCTTCAGCTCCTTCAGCTCTTTAGGTGCCATTCTATAGGGAGTAATGGACACAGGAGTGGTATTCTCATACAGCTCAATACCAAACTCCACCTCGCGATTAGGAGGTAAACCAGGCAACTCCTCAGGAAAAACATCAGGAAACTCCTTCACAACCCTGATATCCTGCACCCTCAACTCCTTAGAACAAGGATTCATCACGAAGGCTAGATATGCTTCACAACCTTGCCTCAGCATCCTGCTCGCCTCCAAGGTAGAAACAACATTGGCTAGAAACTTCACATTCTCACCAACCACCACCACTTCATAATCATACGCAAGCTTAAGCGAAACCCGCTTATTCTCACAATCCACAACAGCACGATGCTCAGCAAGCCAATCCATACCAAGGAACACATCAAAACCATAAAAGGGCAACTCCATAAGATCAACATGAAAGACATGCTCTTGAACAACCAAAGGACACCTTCTATAAAGCTTACGAGTCACAACAGTTTCACCAAAAGAACTAGTGACTCTAACACCAACATCCAAAGACTCAACAGGCAAACCAAGCAACTCAGCATGCTCACGAAGAATGTATGAATGCGTAGATCCAGAATCAATCAAAGAAAGCAATGACAAGGATTGCAAAGTAAAGGTACCTGCAATCACATCAGCATCATTCCTCCCCTCGCGCTGAGCATACACCCTCGCTTGGCCTCCACCCTCAGGTTGAATAGCCACAACATGAGCTACTCCGCGACCACCTTCCTCTCGCCTCTGAAAATTACCACGGCCGCGCCCACGACCTCTCTGCGGTGCTGCAACAACAGGAGCACGCTCTTGACCACCAGCCATCCTCGGACAATCACGCCTCAAATGGTCAGCAGAACCACAGTTCCAGCACTCATAACCAGCTGCCACAACAGGAGCTTGCACCTCCATCCCAGCACGAGGACAGTCATGCCTCAAGTGACCACGGGAACCACAAATCCAACAAGCACTAGGGTCAGCTCTAGCATTGCCACCCCTAGCAGGTGCACCTCCACCTCTCTTCGATGAGGACTGAAACCTCTGATCACGTCCCCTCTTGTTCCGTCCACCACCGGAACTATACTCAGCAGTTCTCTTCCCAGAACAAGCTCCAGCACCCTTCGCAGACAAACTCAGGTTCATCTCAATGTCCTTGGATCGACTAACCAACACATCAAAATCATTGTACTCCGCAGCCAACATATAGGTCTTAACTTCCGTCACCAAGCCATAACGGAACCTTTCGCACCTCTCGCGCTCATCAGGTATCAGCTCTGGTGCATACTGGCTAAGACGTACGAACTGTACCTCATACTCAGCCACACTCATGCTCCCTTGGGTCAGAGACATGAATTCACGCTTCTTCTCGTCCAGATATCTAACTCCCAGATATCTCCTCTTGAACGCATGCTGAAAGAACGTCCAAGTAACATCAGCATCAGCCATCCAGAGATTGTGGTCGTCCACCACGTATAAGCATCACCTTGCAGCAGAGACACCACACATCCCAGCTTTTGCACATCAGTGCAACTCATCTGTCCCAAGACACGCTTGGTACTCTCCAGCCATGCTTCTGACCTCTCAGCCGACATACCCCTAAACTCAGTCCCACCAAGACTGCGCAAACGCTCTAAGGGTAATCTAGCTCCAGCATCTTCCTGATGCCCAGCTCCTTGAGCTCCAGCTACTGCTGCTCGAAAAGCACCCGCAATAGCTTGTACCAGCACAGACATGTCAGGCATCGCTTGCCCCTGACCAGCCTCAGGTCCTGCAGCTCCAGCACCAGCTGCCTCAGCTCCAGCTCTTCCCCTCTCCGCACCACCACCACCAGGTGGAGGAGGAGGTAACACATCACTACCCGTATTTTCCTCATTCACATTCCCTTCCGGGGTCGTAGCTCTCGCGCTACTCCTTAACTCTCTACGTGGTGCCATACTTTACCATGCATAACAATACAAAATAAAACAAGTCAGGACCAGCAAGGTAAGCAAATTCCAAGTATTCAAGCTCAATTTCTTTCAAAAACAACATCATCTCTTTAGCTTTTGTTTGGCAATGGGTACCCTCATCATGCATCATCACAACATGCATCACATACACATCATCATCACAAATCACTGAACATGCTTTCACACAACAAGCATACATACCAAACCATGCTTCAATCATGCATAAAAACATTCCCAATTACTCGAGAACTCAGCTCTGATACCACCAAATGTAACCCCCTTAACCCGGTCTAGACAGTTGACCCGAATTAAGAAAGTCACACGGGGAAAACCAAAGTCAACCCGAAAGTCAACCTTGATTAACGACCCCTTTTTTTTTCTTTTTAATCTTGTCTAGATGCGCATTAACCTTAATTGTGATCATACAAACAACATACTAAATGATCACAAACATCAGAGATCACACAGGGACCTAATTGAACAAATTACAACTTTAGGGACCAAATTGTAAATTCTGATAAATTAAGGGACTTAGCCCAAATTAAAGTTACCATCTTGAAATTAGTCAGGTTTCATGCTTCTCTGTGAAATTTCAGCTCAAATGGACATCCCAAACTCATACAATTGAACAAACATGATTCAGGACCAAAACGTAAAGCAAACAAAACATATAAAGATACTTTTAACTAATTTTAACGGTCTGGTATCGATATGCCACATGTCGTATCGATACTCGGGGAAGGCAGTAACCAAACTCTAGCAACGGTACCGATACCTTTCCCCCAGTATCGATACTTCACTCATAAGGTATCGATACCTGTTCAACGGTATCGATACTCCTGGGCTGAAAAGTGCATATTTGGTTCAGGCGTACCGATACGCAAGCCCGAGTACCGATACCCCTGCCTGGAAACGACTAGAAAACAGCAACATACATGCTTTAAACCTCAAATTAACAACACCAAACCATATCACTTAACCATACAACATACAAGGACCCTAATTGCATCATCAATTCAGCATATAAGCAACACATACGAGAAACCCCAATTTGTAAAGCATGCTTCCTACTTAAGCTACCATTCAAGCAATAAACCTTCATAAGCAAGCAATAGGAATCCAAACCCAAAACCAGCAATTCAAACAACATTTAACATCCATAGGGAGTCCCAAACACCTCCCAAAACATACACATTGGTCCCCCATTGCCAAATCAACCAAAAGCTAAATGTTTAACAAAACCTTCCATACATTGAGCTTTACTTGAACTTGTTTGCTTGCCTTCTCTTGCTGCCCTCAATGTACTCTAATGCTCTGCATTATTGAATCAAGAAAACGAGATAGCGTAAGCCAAAGCTTAGTGAGGAGTGCTCTTTAAAAACCATTCAATAATGCAATTAAAACCATTTGTAAAACATGCTTATAATCAACCTTTACACATGCTCAAAGCATACTTTAAATCAAGCAATTCCCATGCTTCCACAACATAAACATTAAATCATGCATCTCATGCATCTCAATGTACTATACATGTCATATTGGCTCAAGTGATACATTTCATTTATGAAATCAAGTTCAACAACTTTCCCCAAGGACTTTTAAACACCTTGGCCCCAAGGACTTTTAAACACCTTGGCCATGGACTTTTAAACACCATGAATGAGGACCACACAAGGACTTTTAACCACCTTTGTGTCCGTAGCTTGAATCACCCCAAGGACTTTTAAACACCTTGGCCCCAAGGACTTTTAAACACCTTGGAAAGGAGCACCTAAGGACTTTTAACCACCTTAGTGTCCGCAACAAGATTCATCCAAGGACTTTTAACCACCTTGATGATCTTAGGTAACAAGGCTCACTCAAGGACTTTTAACCACCTTAGTGACCTTCACTTTTACAAAACATCACTTGCCAATATACATTTTATACATCATATAATCCACTGTTTTAAAGCATTAAACCAATCCATTTCATCATGCATCTCAAGCATTAAATCATCATTTAAACAATGCATAAAAACAAGGTACTCCTACCTAGAGTTACCTTCAACACATGGCTTTAAACATCAACATATATCATGCTAAAACATGCTTCCAAAACAGTAATCAAAACATGCAAATCATCATTTTGCATTACACCAAAACATGGCCACCACTAGAGAGAAAATCCGAAAACTTACACTTGAGCTTAGCAAAGTTGTTTAGACTTAAACTAAGCCCCCAAAACCTTGGTTTCAAAGCCGAAAACCATTTTCACAAATCCACTCACCGATTTCCACTTTGCTTCAAGCCAAAGCACCAAATCAAGCCTCCGGATCAACAATTCTTGGATCCAAGGATGCCTCCCCTGTTTCAACACATTAAAGCAGAGGATTAATGCATCATCATGCATTAATTGCTTCAATGAAAGCACCTAAACTCGCTGCTCTCACAAAACCTCCATTTTCGGCCACCAAACACAACCGAAAATGCATCCGAAACACTTCTAAACAAAGCCCAGCCACAAACCAGCAAAACCTCACTTCCATTAACATCATTTAACATCTAAAAACAACCTACAACCATCCTTATACCTCCAGCAACACCAGATCCATAAGATCACCACAAAAGCTACCTTAAAACACAAGCTAAACTTAGGAAACCCAACCTATCCGGAATTGCATCAATCAAAACTCAATTCCACATCAATTTAATGATCATTTAACATCAAAAACACTTCTCAAAACACAGATTTAACAGATCAAACGAAAATCATGTGAAATCACCAAAATCTTGCATAATTAGCCAAGATCCATAAATCAACTTAAAAGCCTTTAATTAAACATCAAATTAGGATTCAAAACTTAGGAATTTCATTAAAGAACTTGAAGTTCAGAGGAGAAGGACGTTCTTACCTCCAAACTTGAGTTTCTCCTCTTTTTGGAATAGAAAACCTTGATGAAACTTGAAGCAATTGAAGAGGTTTTGAAGATACAATGATTTGCAATCAATTGAGAGTTGAAAGGAGGATTTTAGGTGAGAAAATCAGAATTGAAACTCTGGAAATGAAGTGTTTGGGTTGAGAGAAAAAGAGAGAAAGAAAATGGGAAGTTAGATGAGAAAATGCTTAAAATGAGTTTTCCCTCCTTTTAGTTTTCTTTAAAATCAGAATTATGAGTCAAAATATCTTAGAAAAATCTGGAGAAACTCCCTTTGGGTAAATAGCTCCTTAAAGATTCAAAGTTTCAACCCTTTATCAAATAGCCACCAAACTTTCAAAAATTACATTTTGGTCACTAGCCAAAATGTCACACTTCCGAAACCCATTTTCCAAAATTGATTTCACAGTTCACTTAATTATATTAAAAGATGATTTTAGAACATTTTTCCATATTTTTAATGCAACCCGAACTAGGCTTTCCTAATTTAACCTCTTACGATTCGAACAGCACTTTGACCAACCGGTCAACGCCCAAGACTTCTAAGCCCAAAACCGGGGCGTTACATTACCGCTTTCCCCAAGCATTCGCAACTCAGCTCTGATACCACCAAATGTAACCCCCTTAACCCGGCCCAAACGGTTGACCCGAATTAAGGAAGTCACACGGGGAAAACCAAGGTCAACCTGAAAGTCAACCTTGATTAACGACCCTTTTCTTTCTTTTTAATCTTGTCTAGATACACATTAACCTTAGTTATGATCATACAAAACACATACTCAAATATCATAAACATCAGAGATCAAACAGGGACCCAAATGAACAATTTACAACTTTAGGGACCAAATTGTAAATTCTGAAAACTTTAAGGACTTAGCCAGATTTTAAGTTACCAACTTAAAATTAATCATGTTTCATGCTTCTCTGCCAAATTTCAGCTCAAACGGACATCCCAAACTCATACAATTGCAACAACAAGATTCAGGACCAAAATGCAAACATTCCAAAACATATAACCACCAATGTCAGCCCCCAACGGTCAGCTGTTCTGAAACAGGGAGAGCCTGTTTCGAAACGCGGGGCCGTTCCGCAACGCGTACCGAAACGGGGATTGGCAGTGACCATTCCGTTTCGGAACGGTGTCTCCCGTTTCGGACGCCTGGGCTGCTACAAGGCACCCGTTCCGAAACGGCAAGCACTGTTCCGAAACAGCCTGCACAGAATGCAGCATAATGCATGCTCGAACACAAGATTGACCAGCCATACATGTTCCGATTGCTACCAAACTTTACCAGCAACTCATTCAACATACAAGAGACGTACTTGCATCAACCAATCAGCAATATATCAACATATACGAAAAGCCCCAATTCTAAAGACATGCTTCTTACACAAGCAACCATTCAAACACAAAACTTCCAAATCAATCTTATAATGGCCAAATACAAAACCAACATTAACAACAACATAAACCATTCTTGTCCAACATATACGAACACATAAACATCAACCCAAGAGATTCTACTCCCATTGCCTTTATTAACTATAGCTATTAACCGAGACTTACATCTCAAGTGGAGTCCTCCTTGAATCCCTTGCTTCTCGCTGTTCCAACTTCAAAGATCTGCATTGATGGACAAAAAGGAGCGTAAGCACATAATGTTTAGTGAGGAATGCTCAAAACCAAAACACCATCAATGCAACGAGTCATAAACCTCTTTTAAAAGCAACTCGATTTGTTTAACCAAACGATGTTTGAAAACTCCTTTTCAACAACATGCTTAAAACCAAGCATTGCTCATAAAGAAAATCAACCCTTAGCTCAACAAGCTAAGTAAACCCTTTTAATGCACAATTTGCAAAACCACCAATTTAACCATTCCATGCATAAGCACCATATGCAAGTTACATTCCAAACCTTGGAAAAACACTTCCAATACACATCATTCCTTTCTCAAGCTTGAATATCATTTAAAGCAAGAAACCCTTCTAAAAATCATTTAATCATCAATCCAACACATGCAATAAACAGGGCAACATATGAACACACCATCAACATCACATGCTTTTTTTTAAAAACAAGTCTTAGCAAGACTTCAATGCACTAAAGAGATTTCATGTACACATGCATCATTCACCAAATGATAATCAACACTTGCTCAACTTAACAAGCAAGCATGCATTTATAAAGCGTTACACACTTCTCATGCAACCATGCATCATTTCAAGCATCTCATGCTTCTTTATAATCAAGAACATTATATTGGCTTCCAAGTGATCAACCACATCCACTTTTCAACTCAACATCCAATCGGATACGCGGATCACAAGCGTTGTCCCCACGCTTCATACACACTACCAATCCAAGGTCCCCAAATGGACTTTTAAACACCATTTCACCTTACCATTCACAAGGTTCCCATGTATGGACTTTTAAACACCATACAACCTTAACTTTTCACAAGGTTCCCATGTATGGACTTTCAAACACCATACAACCTTAGCTTTTCACAAGGTTCCCATGTATGGACTTTCAAACACCATACAACCTTAGCTTTTCACAAGGTTCCCATGTATGGACTTTTAACCACCATACAACCTTAACTTTCACAAGGTTCCCATATATGGACTTTTAAACACCATATAACCTTAACATGCACAAGGTTCCCTTGTATGGACTTTTAAACACCATACAACCTTAGCATCACCGATTGGTAGTTGTATAACATCACTAACGAGATCCGGGACACCCTATACAAGATCCACACATGGACTTTACACCACCATTGTGATCTTACCAAGCACAAGGTTCCCATATATGGACTTTAAAACACCATATAACCTTTGCTTACCTAAGGTCCTCGAATGGGAATCTCAACCTCCATTATGACCTTAACCATCTCGTTAGGATACTTGGATGGAGTTTACCGGTTCACACTTAACCACTCCACATCCAAGGCGACTTTATTCACGGTGCACCCAATCCTATAGCCGGCTAACTATATCCGATCAAAGAAACCAAGAACCACTTACATCACTTGCCAATATAACCAACTTACCATTTTAATCCTTTAATTCACATTCATAACCATAATGCAAAAACCACCATTCACCATCATCAATCCACTGTTTTAAAGCATTACACAAAGCCATTAAACATCATGCAACACCATGCATCAAAACCACAATTTCAATGTATAAAACCAAGGATCTCTTATCTTGAGCATCCTTCACATATGGCTTTCGAAACCAGCATTAAACCATGCTTAAATATGCTTTCAAAACAGACTTTAAAACATGCAAATCAAATGCATTGCAACCATCAATCACATTAGCTTTCAAAGCCAAATCACAACACAACCAAGAGCGAAAATCCATTTACTTACTCTTGAGCTTAGAAAAGTTGTTTAGACTTAAACTAAGCTCCCAAAACCTCCAAACCTTGGTTTAAAAGCTGAAAACCCAACTTCACTCACCGATACACAAAACAAGGCTAGCCAACAAGCCTTCCAAGCATCCGAAACCTTCCACACCACCTCTAAAGCTCACGGATCAATCTCCCATGTTTCAAGCACACAACAACAGAGGATTAATGCATCATTATGCATTAAAAACACCAGCAACACAACTAAACTCGCTGCTCTACATAAATCCAACAATTCGGCTACCAAACACAACCGAAATCACCTCCAAACACTTCCAAAACTTAACCCAGCCAAGATCCATCACATATAACCATTTTTAAACATTAATTAACATCCAAAATGATCACAAACACGTCCTTATACCTCCAGCTATAACAGATCACCAAAACACTCCAAAAATAACAAAACTCAAGCAAAACTTAGGAAATTCAACCTATTCGGGATTGCATTGATTAAACCTCAATTCCTAATCAATTTAACATTCATTTAACATCAAATTGACACCTCAAAACACTGCCCAAACAGATCACACGAAATTTCATCAAAAATCAAGCAAATCTTGCATTTTTAAAGCCAAAATCAAGATTCCAATTGTAAAACCTTTAATAGATCACAAATCAAGGATTGAGAACTTAGGAAATTTCAGTAAAGAACTGAGAGTTTAGAGGAGAAGGACGTTCTTACCTCCAAACTTGAGTTTCTCCCTTTTTGGAACCAAAATCTTGAAAATCCAAATAGCTAATGCTAAGGTTTTGTTGAAGGATTGATTAGAAATCAAATGAGAGTTGAAATCTAGTCTTTGGAAGTCAAAATCAGAGAGAATTTTGCTGGAGAAATGTGTTTGGGTTGAGAGAAAAGTTGAGAGGAAAGAAAATAGAAAATATGAGAAAGTTAGTTAAAATGAGAAAATATCCTCTTCCCTCCTTTTTACTTCATTTAAAATCCATTTAATAAACCTTAAATATTTTAGAAAAATCTGGAGAAACTCCATTGGGTAAATAGCTCCTTAAAGATTCAAAGTTTCAATCCTTTTCAAAACAGTCACACAGTTTTCAAAAATTACATTTTGGTCACTAGCCCAAAATGTCACCCTTCCAAACCTCATTTTGTAAAATTGATTTCACAGTTCACTTATATATATTAAAAGATGATTTTAGAACATTTTTCCATATTTTTAATGCAACCCGAACTAGGCTTTCCTAAATTCACTCTTATATATTCGATCAGCACTTTGACCGAACCGGTCAACGCCCAAAACTTCTAAGCCCAAAACCGGGGCGTTACACAACATTACCTTACCTAGTAGTAGGCTGATATCTCTTATCTCGGCCCCTCTTATTCCATCCACCATTGGAACTAAACTCAGCTGCTCTCTTACCAGAGCTAGAACCACCTCCCCAAGATGATAGATCCAAATTATGCTCGATGTCCTTAGCTCGACATACAAGCACATCAAAATCCGCGTAGTCCATAGCCAACATATAGGTCTTTACTTCATGCACCAGCCCATATCAGAAGTGATCACAACGATACCTCTCACTTGACACCAAGTTAGGGGCGTACTGGCTCAAATGTACAAACTGTACCTCGTACTCAGCCACCGAGAGATTTCCATGAACAAGCGACATGAATTCGCGCTTCTTCTCATCCAAGTATCTCACACCAAGATACTTCCTCTAAAAGGCACTTCTGAAAAAACTCCCAATCTAACTCATTGGGTTCTATACCAGCGGTGATAGTCGTCCACCAACTATAAGTGTCACCCTGGAGCAAAGAAACTACGCATCCCAGCTTGCGCACATTGCTGCATCCCATCTAATCCATAATACGGATCATACTAGCTAACAAGGCCTCTGACGCCTCAGGAGACATCCCATGGAACTCAACAACTACCAAACTCCTCAGCCTTTCCAAAGGCAAACCCGCCTGCCCAGCTGTAAGGGCCTGAACATGCGCTCTGGCTACCACAGCCTGTAACACTTCGGTGATTGCCTGAACCAGCGGTGCTAGATCACCCAAAACTGGACCAGCCTGTCCTTGTTGCTCTAGCTCTACACCCCAAGGTGGTGGCAAAGGTAAAGTCTCATTAGTTGGGTTCTCAACCCCCTGATTGCCTTGCTCAATCGCAGGCAAAATCGTATTCGACCTAAGCTCTCTCCTCGGACCAATTATGTTATTTTTAACAAGGCATAACAACAAAAACAAATCAAAGCATGATTTAGGCCAGCCTCAAGCAAGGATCCAAGTTCACAAAAACATTTAACTAGTGTAATAAGGCAATGGGCACCCACATTTCCCTCAAACATGACATAGCATATAGTAGCATAACATATTCACCATTCTTCACATCATCCACATCATCAACATATAATCGTTTTTAACTTCCATAGGATTCCAAACAATCAATCAAGGCATATACACTATCATTCAACCAAAAACATTAATTTTCCAATCAACATGCCATTTGACATTGCATCAAACATCAAAACATACCAAGTTCACTTACCATCATCTCCAATTCTTTTGTAACCTAGCTCTGATACCAACAAATGTAACCCCCTTAGCCTGGCCTAGACGCCCGACCTGAACTAAGAAGATTACACGGGGAAAACCTCAATTAACGACCCTTTTTTATTTTATCTTCTCTAGATGCATATTATTATTTTATATGTCCAACAAAGTGATTGGGTGAAAACGACACAGTGATCGAAGTTCAATTAGGGGGTTCAATTGCATACACTTCACTTTTAGGGACTAATTTGTAATTACTAGAAAATATGGATACTTTCCAGATTTTAAAGTTACCAAACCATAATTAGTTATGTAACATGCCAGCATGTCAAAATTCATCACAAACAGACCATCCAAACTCATCTAATTGAACAGACAACATCCAAGGACCAAAATGCAACAATTCAAAACTTAAAAGATTCTTTTAACTGAAATTAACGAATCTGTATCGGTATGCCTTAGCCCGTATCGATAGGCAAAATGGTAGTAGCCAAAGTTGGCAAGAGGGTATTGATAGGCTCAAGCCTGTATCGGTACGACCTTCAAACATTTGCCTAGGCGTATCGATACGCGGGCAATTCGTATCGGTACACCTAAGTCGAAAAGCCTGAATTTAGCGTTAGTGTATCGATACTCTTCCCCGAGTATCGATGCGCATACCAAATTTTCACATTCAACAACCTTAAAATCACATTAAACATCAACTAAACAAGTCTTAGTCAAACTTGCATGCTATAAACGACTTACCAACATATTTGCATCACCAAACATTCATCATATAAGCATCAAGCATGGCAAATCAAGGTGAGGCTTAACCACTAAGCATGCTTTAGAAAGTAAACCATAACATGACCAAAAAACAGAGATATAAGACCATAAACCAAAATAAGGCCATTTTCAAATCCCAAACCACAAACCAAACATACTCAAAACGTTTAACATCACCAAATAAAACTAAGAGTATAAATCCCTCCCATTGCCTCTTATTACACTAAAATAATTCCACATATATTGCTTAGTCAAAAGTACTTGGAATCCACATGCTCTCTTGCTGCCTCAATTGCTTAATTCTCTGCATTGATGAAAAAAATGAGCGTAAGCGTATAGCTTAGTGAGGACCGCTAAAAACCAAACATTCATCAATCCATTTTAAAAATCATATCATATTCATCTTGAAAACATATGCCTTCCTTTAAAACATGCTCTTTAAAGAATCAATGCACTTTTAAAACCACATGCTCATAGCATCACTAAAATAACATCAAAATCCCTTTGCTCATGCTTAAACCTAGCATCACATGCATTCCTGCATAATTCCCAAGAATCACATTCTTAATCCATTACACAACATCAATATATTGGATTGCAAGTGATCATTAACAAACCATCTCAAGACCATCACAATCGGATACGCGGATTACAAGTGTTGCCCACACGCTTCATACACACTACTCGACCCTCAAAGCTCACACACAGGATTAGACCATCAACTGTTGTGACACCCGTGGTGGAGTTTAACGGTACAATCACAATCACTCAACACCACTCATCGATAGTTGTATAATTCCCCTAACGAGAGCACTAGACACATACCGCGAGATCCATACATGGGATTAAACCTCCACCGTTATGATATTAATCTCAATCGTTAGGGTACTTGGATGGAGTGTACGGTACAATCACAACCCCTCGACATCCAAGGCGAATTTATTCACGGTGTACCTAACCCTATAGATGGCTAACTATATCTGATTAAAGTAACCAAAAACCATTTCCATCACTTGCCAATATAATCATTTAACATCATTATTCCACTCTTTTACAAGCATACAACACAATGCCATTTCCACAAGCATAAACATGCCTAAACCAATGCATTAATCACATAACTCCAAGGATCACTTACCATGTGCATCCTTAACAAAATGGCATTAAAAACATAGCACATTTAAACCACATTTAATTCAAGTGCATTTCCAACAAAAACATAGCACATTCCGAGAGTGACTTTTGATTTACTTACTCTTGAGCTTAGCTAAGTGTTTCAAACTTACACTAAGCTCCCAACACCACGCTCAAAGCGTTACAAAGCTGGAAAATCCATTTTTAGATCACCCTTATGAATATAGATCACCCTTATGAAGCCTTCAACAATGCTTCGCTTGCTTCTGGATATAGATCCCCTATTTTTAGATCGTCAAAACAGAGATACAAACGCATTAAACTACATTTCAACACCAGCAACTAAACACAAACTCGTTGCTCACCAAAACTACACCAATTTACCCATATGAAACAACTGAAAACTCAAACGATTGCTTCCTAAAACAAGCCCAGCCAACATACATCTCTTCCAACCATCATTAAACATCACAACACAATTAAAAACAACCTAAACCCTTCCTTATACCTCCAGCAAGCATAACACCATCACAACACCTCAAAAACCAAGATAAAACCATTAAGAAACTCAAGGATTGTAAGACCCCAATTTTGAGCTTAGAAGTTTGGGGTCTGAACCGGACCGGTCTGATTTTCGGTTCGAATATAAAAGGAGGTTTTAGGGAAAGCCTAGTTCGAGATGCTTTAAAAATATGGAAAAATATCTAAAAATTCTCTTTTAATATATGTAAGAGAGTGGTGAAATCAATTTTACAAAAGAATGTTTGGAAATACTACATTTCGGTCTAATGACTAAAATGCGATTTTTGAAAAGTTTAGTGGTGACTGTTTTGTAAGGATTGAAACTTTGAATCTTTAAGGAGCTAATTTACCCAAAAATGATTTCTCCATATTTTTCCTCAATTTGAGTGAATTAATTAATGTTTTAATTAATTAAATGAGAAGAGAAACTACCTTTTGGAAAAATCATAACTACTTTTTCCAAAAATTTTCTCATTTCTTTTTCTCTCAAAATTCCATCATCCAAACACTTTTCTCCAGAAAATTTTGCATTGATCTTCACTTCAATTGATGAGATTTCTATCATCAATTAATTCCTAATCAATCTTGCATCAAATCCTCTTGATTTCCTCATTGAATTTTCAAGGAAATTGGCTCAAATCTAGGAGAAATCACAATTTAGAGGTAAGATTGTTCTTCTCCTCTAAATACTCAGTTCTTTACTGAAATTCCCAAGTTATCAATCCTTAATTTAAGTTTTATAAATGGTTTTAATGATAGGAACTTGATTTTGGCTTAAAACTCAAGATTTGGAAGAAATCTTGAAGAATTTCGTTGTGATTGTTTGGGCTCTGTTTTGAGATGATTCTTAAATGTATTTTGGATGTCTAATGATGTGTAAATGAGGTTTTATCAATGCAATCCCGAATAGGTTGTGTTTCCTAAGTTTTTGCTTATGAAAATGGTGGTTTTTGAGGTGATCTTGGTGTTCTGTTATAGCTGGAGGTATAAGAACGAGTTTAAGTTTATTTTGGTTGTTGATTGATGTTTAGAAATGGTTAGAAGTGATGGATCTTGGCTGGGTTAAGTTTTGGAAGATTTTGGAGGTGATTTCGGTTGTGTTTGGTAGCCGAAATGTTGGCTTTAGGTAGAGCAATGAGTTTAAGTGTGTTGGCTGAAGATTTCAATGCACGATGATGCATTAATCCTCTACTTTGATGTGTTTAAAATATGGGAGACGTCTTCGAGCACTTTTGAAGTTGATCCGGAGGCTTGATCGGCGTTTCGGCAAGCTTGCGAAACGGAATTGGTGAGTGGAGTTGGGTTTCCAGCTTTGAAACAAATATTTGAAGGTTTGGGAGCATAGTTTAAGTCTAAGCAACTTAACTAAGCTCAAAAGTAAGTTTTCGGAAAAACTTCCTTGGATGAGCCATGAAGTGGTTCGATGCATTGTTTATATTTGCATGTTTAAATTTTGTTTTGAAAGCATGTTTTTAGCATGGTTAATGCTGGTTTTGAAAGCCATGTGTTGAAGGATGCTCAAGATAAGAGATCCTTGGTTTGACATATTGTTAATTTGGTTTTGATGCATTGTGATGCATGATGTTAAATGGCTTTGATTAATGTTTTAAAACAATGAATTGTTGATGGTAAATGGTGTATATTGGCGAGTGATGTAATGGTTTTAAAATACTTGAATCTGATATAGTTAGCCGGCTATAGGATTGGGTGCACCGTGAATAAAGTCGCCTTGGATGTTGAGGGGTTGTAATTGTACCGTAAACTCCATCCAAGTACACTAACGAGTAAGGTAAGATCACAACGGTGGTTAAAAGTCCGTGTGTGGATCTTGGGTTATGTGTCCGTGTACTCGTTAGTGGAATTATACAAATACCGATGAGTGATGTTGATGGGTTGTGATTGTACCGTTAAACTCCATCACGGGTGTTGAGGGGTTGTAATTGTACCGGTAAACTCCACCTTGTGTTGTTCGGTAGTGTGTATGAAGCGTATCAGACAACGCTTGTAATCCGCGTATCCGATTGTGTTTTGAGTTGTATATGGAAAGAATTATCACTTGAAAGCCAATATGATGTGATGGTTATAATGAAGCATGAGATGCTTGTGATGTATTCAACGTTGCATGAAATGAGTTGAGCATGTGTTTAGAAAGCTTTGTTGAAAGTGTTTTCTAAGATGCATTATTGTGTTGTTTTCTTTAGAGCATGCCTCACTAAGCAATTGTGCTTATGCTCTCTCTTTTGTACCAATAATGCATACAATTGAAGTGTTTGAGGGCAACAAGGAAGCTAAGAGTCCAAGGGGAAACTAAGCTCATGTATGGTGATGTTTTCATACACTATTAGTTTTGGTAATTTGGCAATGGGAACCTAAGATGTGTTTTGGGAGATGCTTTGGACTCCCTAGTTTGAGGCATGATGCTTTTGATGTTTTGGATTTGTAAATGGCCTTTTAATGCTTGTTTTAGAGATTGGTTGATTGCTTGGTTTGGGTAACAGGAAACATGCCTATAGATATGTGAATTTCCATGTTTGATGCTATGAATGTGTTTTGGAGTTTCAAACATGCACCTTATATGTATGATGACTTGTTGGCATGGTTAGGAAGTCATTAGGAAGTGTTTGATTGGGATTATGCTTGAAAAATCAGCAAAATATACAGCTTCTGGGCAAACCGTATCGATACACCCATTGGCGTTTCGAAACGAGGGACTGTAATGGCCTTTGTGTTTCGAAACGGCTGGTGACTGTTTCGAAATGGTTTGGCCACTGGAAGGTCCTGTTTCGGAACAAGTATCAAAACGAACCCGTGTTTCGGAACGGTCAACACCGTTTCGAAACAGGTGACCGTTGGGCACTGATTTGAATGGTGTTGAGGTTTGCAAGGTTTATGTTTTAGTCCCAAAAGTTATTTTTGCAATTGTATGAGTTCGAGTTTTCCAATTAAGGTAAAATTTGACAGGGAAGCATGTAATGTGACTAATTTAATATTGGTAACTTAAAAATCAATTAATACCTTCTAATTTCTAGAATTTACAATTTGGTCCCTAATATTTGTATTTTGTGCAATTGAGTCCCTCATGTTGTTTGATCGATGTGGTTTTCACCTGAATGTTACATGCGTACTCATATATGGTTAATGTGTATCTAGACAAGATTGAAAAGGGAAAAAAAGTTAGGGACCAAATTGTAATTTCTAGAAAGATGAAGGACTTAGCTGATTTTTAAGTTACCAATGTCAAATTAATCATATTACATGCTTCCCTGTCAAATTTCACCTTAAACGGACATCTCAATATCAAGCAATTGCAAAAACAAAATTCAGGACTAAAACGTAAAGCTTGCAAACCATAAACCGTTCAAGTCAGTGCCCAACGGTCAAGTGTTTCGGAACGGGGGTTGACCGTTCTGAAATGCGGGTTCGTTTCGAGACTAGTTCCGAAACAGGGCTTGGCAGTGGCAAAAGTGTTTCGGAACGGCCCCATCCGTTTCGATACACAAAAGCCATTACAGGCCCCGGTTTCGAAACGTTTGTGCCCGTTCCGATACGGACTGCCCAGAAAGTGCAGATTTTGCTGGTTTAACATACATTTAATCACTCAAACACATCCTAATGACTTCCTAATCATGCCAACAAGTCATCATACATATTATGTACATGTTTGCATCATCAAAACACAATCATGGCATCAGTTAGGAAAAATTCACAAGACTATAGGCATGCATCCTAATGTCCAAATCAAACATTCATCAAATCATCAAGCAAGCACCAAAATGGCCAATTACACATCCAAAACATTTAAGGCATCATGCCACAACTAGGGAGTCCATAAACATCTCCCAAAAACACAACCTAGGTTCCCATTACCAAATATCAAAATCTAATAATGTTGTAAAATAGTCACCATACAAGAGCTTAGCCCTCCCTTGGATTCTTAGCCTCCTTGCTGCCCACAAACACCTCAATTATCTGCATTATTGGTTCAAGAGAGAGAGCGTAAGCACAAATGCTTAGTGAGGCATGCTCTAATGAAACAACACAATAATGCACTAATAAAAACACTTTCCAATAAGCCTTTTAATACACATCAACATCATTCATGCAACATTGCATTCACAACAAGCATCTCATGCTTCAATATCATTGACATGTCATATTGGCTTTCAAGTGATAAACCATAACCTTTTGCAACATAAAACACAATCGGATACATGGATTACAAGCGTTGTCTCATGGACTTTAACGGTGGAGTTTACCGGTACAATCACAACCCCTCAACACCCGTGATGGAGTTTAACGGTACAATCACAACCCCTCCACATCACTCATTGGTAGCTGTATAACATCACTAATGAGAACACGGGACACTCAATACAAAATCCACCCATGGACTTTTAACCACCATTGTGATCTTAAAAATCTCGTTAGTGTACTTGGATGGAGTTTACGGTACAATTACAACCCCTCAACATCCAAGGCGACTTTATTCACGGTGCACCCAATCCTATAGCCGGCTAACTATATCCGATTCAGGTACTTTGAAACCACACATCACTTGCCAATATACATCATTTATCATCAATAATCCACTATTTTAAAGCTTTAATCAAAGCCATTAAACCACCAAGCATCAAGCCACAATTATCAATATCAAACCAAAGATCTCTTACCTTGAGCATCCTTTGACACATGGCTTTCAAAACAAGGATTAATCATGCTAAAACATGCTTTCCAAACATAATTTAAACATGCAAATTAAACACATTGCATCCAACCATTTCATGGTTCATTGAAGAGAAATAGTTTTCCCGAAAACTTACTCTTGAGCTTAGTTAAGTTGATTAGACTTAAACTAAGCTCCCAAACCTTCAAACATTCAATACAAAGCTGGAGATCCAACTCCACTCACCAATTCTGTTTCGCAAGCTTGCCGAAACGCCGTTCAAGCCTCCAGATCAGCACCACAAGGATCCGAGGATGTCTCCCCTATTTTAAACACATCAAAGCTGAGGATTAATGCATCATCATGCATTAAAATCTTCAGCCATTACACCTAAACTCGCTGCTCTCACCAAATCTCACATTTCGGCTACCAAACACAGCCGAAATCACATCCAAACTCTTCTACAACATTACCCAGCCAAGATCCATCACTTCTAAATATTCTTAGACAACAATTAACATCCAAAAAGAACCTAAACTTGTCCTTATACCTCCAGCTATAACAGAACACCAAGATCACCCCCAAAACCACAATTTTCATAAGCAAAAACTTAGGAAAATCAACCTATTCGGGATTGCATTGATTAAACCTCAATTACACATCATTAAACATCCAAAATACATTAAAAAGCCATCTCAAAATAGAGCTCAAACAATCACCACGAATTTCTTTAAGGTTTAATCCAAATCTTGAGTTTTAAGCCAAAATCATGATCACAACATTAAAACCTTTAATAAAACTTAATTTAAGGATTGAGAACTTGGGAATTTCAGTAAAGAACTGAGTATTTAGAGGAGAAGAACATCCTTACCTCTAAATGTGGATTTCTCCTTGATTAGAGCTAAAATCCTTGAAAATTCAATAAGCAAATGAAGAGGATTTGATGTAGAAAGGATTAGGAATCTTTTGATGATTGAAACCTCATCATTTAGTGTGAAAATCAAAAGAGAAGTTGCTGTAGAAATGTGTTTGGCTGAGAGAATTTTGAGAGAAAATAAGATGAGAAAATTTTAAAGAAAGTTAGTTATGAAATCTCAAATTAGTTTTTCCCATCTTCCTTTAATTAATTAAACATTAAATGAATCATTTAAAACTAAGAAAAATCTGGAGAAATCAATCTTGGGTAAATTAGCTCCTTAAAGATTCAAAGATTCAATCCTTACAAAACAGTCACCAGTGATCTTTTCAAAAATTACATTTTAGTCACTAATCCGAAATGTCACACTTCCAAACCTTATTTTGTAAAATTGATTTCACCACTCTCTTATATATATTAAAAGAGGATTTTTGATATTTTTACATATTTTTTATGCAACCCGAACTAGGCTTTCCCTAAAACCACCTTTTATATTCGAACCGAAAATCAGACCGGTCCGGTTTAGACCCTAAACTTCCAAGCCCAAAATTGGGGTGTTACAACTCTCCCCCCCCCTAAGAAATTTCATCCTCGAAATTTAACTGGAAGAAAAAGGTACGAAAACTGCTTCTTCATGTCATCCTTTCGTTCCCACGTGACTTCCTCAACACCATGATACTTCCACAACACCTTTACCAAATCAATGGTCTTGCCTCGAAGAACTTTACAATCTGAATCCAGAATTTCCACATGTTCCTCATCATAGGTCAAGTCTGGATTCAATTCCACTTCCTCTACAGGCATAACATGCGAAGGATCCGATCTATACCTCCGAAGCATACAGACATGAAACACATCATGAATCTTTTCTAACTCATGTGGCAATCTCAACTTGTACGCAACATGACCCACACACTCAATCACCTCGTATGGTCCAGTGTACCTAGGGCTCAACTTACCCTTTCGGCCAAACCTCATCACCTTTTTCCAAGACGAAACTTTCAGAAACACACGGTCACCTACCGCATACTCGATCTCCTTACGCTTCAAATCCGCGTAAGACTTCTGTCGATCAGAAGCTGCCTTCAATCGCTCACAAATGAGCTTCACCTTCTCGGTGGTCCCTTTCAACAAAGCTGGCATCGAAACCAACTTCTGACCTGTTTCTTCCCAACAAAGAGTAGTTCTGCACTTCCTCCCGTACAAGGCTTCATAAGGTGCCATTTGAATACTTTCCTGGTAGCTATTGTTATAAGCAAACTCCACCAAAAGGAAATGCTTCTCCCAAGAACCTTGAAACTCAATCACACAACACCTCAACATATCTTCTTACACTTGGATAACACGCTCAGACTGTCCATCCGACTATGGATGATAAGAAGTACTGAAATTCAATCGTGTATCCAAAGCATGATGTAAACACTCCCAGAAACGTGATGTAAACCTTGGATATCAATCCGACACTATAGACTTTGGCACACCATGCAGCCGCACAATCTCAGCAATGTACAACTCCGCAAGCTTGTCCAAAGTGTACGTAGTATGCACAGGCAAGAAATGCGCACACTTCGTAAGGCGATCCACAATCACCACATCGAATTCTTCATCGATGGCGACAAAGGCAAACCGGACACAAAGTCCATGGTAATCCTTTCCCACTTCCACTCAGGAATCCTCAACGGTTGCAACAACCCGGAAGGAAACTGATGCTCAGCCTTAACTCACTGACAAACCATGCACTTGCGCACATACTCAGCAACATCTTTCTTCAAACCCACCCAGTAGTACTCATCTCGAAGATCACGATACATCTTAGTACTACCAGGGTGCATAGCAAAAGGACTACTATGAGCTTCAGTCATAATAGCACGCCTCAACTCAGCATCATTGGGCACTACTATCTGACTCCCAAAACATAAAATCCATCATCATTAAAGCAAAATTCCGACAGCCTATCCTCAGCAATATCCTGAACATGTGGCACCGAGGAATCATCCAATAGCTGCTTATCCTTTATCAAATGAACCAAGGATGGTTTCACATGCAATTCAGCCACAAGACCGCCATCTCGCGAAATGCACAAACTGGAAAACATAGCCCTCAACTCCACTGCCACCTTCCTACTCAAGGCATCCGCTACAACATTAGCTTTTCCCGGATGGTACTCGATCGTCAGATCGTAATCTTTAAGCAACTCCACCCAATGTCGTTGCCTAAGATTCAACTCTTTCTGAGACATCAGGTACTTCAAACTCTTGTGATTCGTATACACAATACACTTCTCACCATACAAGTAATGTCTCCAAATTTTCAAAGCAAAAACCACCGCAGCCAGCTCAATGTCATGCACCTTCAACTGTCGCGATGCATAAGCCACCACCTTACCCTCTTGCATCAACACACACCCTAAAACCAATGTAGGATGCGTCACTATACACCACAAACTCTTTCCCTGATTCAGGTTTAACCAAGATAGGAGCTTGCGTCAAAGTTGCCTTAAGCTTCTCAAAAGCCTACTGTCTCGCTTTCGTCCACTCATACTTAGCATCCTTCTGCAACAACTTCGTCAAAGGTGCAACAATCTTCGAAAATCCATCCACGAACCTCCGATAGTATCCCGCAAAACCAAGGAAACTACGAACTTCATGAACAGACTTAGGAGGCTTCCAATTCATCACTGCCTCAATCTTCTGAGGATCAACACGAATCCCCTCAACAGAAACCACATGACCAAGGAACACAACTTCCCTGAGCCAGAACTCACACTTACTCAGCTTAGCATAAAGCTGATTCTCCAACAAAGCCTGCAACACAATCCGCAAATGCCCTTCATGCACATCCTCAGTACGAGAGTACACGAGGATATCATCAATGAACACCACAACAAATTTGTCCAAGTATTCATGGAACACTCTATTCATCATGTCCATAAAAGCTGCAGGAGCATTCGTCAACCCAAACGGCATCACAAGGAACTCATAATGCCCATACCTCATTCTGAAGGCTGTCTTTGGCACATCCACATCCTTTACCTTCAACTGGTAATATCCTGTCCTTAGGTCAATTTTAGAGAACACAGCCGCTCCCCGAAATTGATCAAAAAGATCATCAATCCTCGACAATGGATACCGATTCTTGATAGTCAACTTATTCAGCTGACGGTAATCGATGCACATTCTCAAAGTGTCATCCTTCTTCATCACAAACAATACCGGTGCACCCCAAGGTGACACACTCGGCCGAATGAAACCACGATGAAGCAACTCTTGAAGTTGCGTCTTCAACACCTTCAACTCTTTAGGTGCCATTCGATAAGGAGTAATGGACACTGGAGTTGTGTTTTCATACAGCTCAATTCCAAACTCCACTTCGCGATTAGGAGGCAATCCAGGTAACTTGTAACCCCCTTAACCCGGTCTAGACGGTTGACTCGAATTAAGAAAGTCACACGGGGAAAACCAAAGTCAACCCGAAAGTCAACCTTGATTAACGACCCTTTTTTTTCTTTTTAATCTTGTCTAGATGCACATTAACCTTAATTGTGATCATACAAACAACATACTAAAAGATCACAAACATCAGAGATCAAACAGGGACCCAATTGAACAAATTACAACTTTAGGGACCAAATTGTAAATTCTGATAAATTAAGGGACTTAGCCCAAATTAAAGTTACCATCTTGAAATTAGTCAGGTTTCATGCTTCTCTGTGAAATTTCAGCTCAAATGGACATCCCAAACTCATTCAATTGAACAAACATGATTCAGGACCAAAACGTAAAGCAAACAAAACATATAAAGATACTTTTAACTAATTTTAACGGTCTGGTATCGATACGCCACGTGTCGTATCGATACTCGGGGAAGGCAGTAACCAAACTCTAGCAACGGTACCGATACCTTTCCCCCAGTATCGATACTTCACTCATAAGGTATCGATACCTGTTCAACGGTATCGATACTCCTGGGCTGAAAAGTGCATATTTGGTTCAGGCGTACCGATACGCAAGCCCGAGTACCGATACCCCTGCCTGGAAACGACTAGAAAACAACAACATACATGCTTTAAACCTCAAATTAACAACACCAAACCATATCACTTAACCATACAACATACAAGGACCCTAATTGCTTCATCAATTCAGCATATAAGCAACACATACGAGAAACCCCAATTTGTAAAGCATGCTTCCTACTTAAGCTACCATTCAAGCAATAAACCTTCATAAGCAAGCAATAGGAGTCCAAACCAAAAACCAGCAATTCAAACAACAATTAACATCCATAGGGAGTCTCAAACACCTCCCAAAACATACACATTGGTCCCCCATTGCCATATCAACCAAAAGCTAAAATGTTTAACAAAACCTTCCATACATTGAGCTTTACTTGAACTTGTTTGCTTGCCTTCTCTTGCTGCCCTCAATGTACTCTAATGCTCTGCATTATTGAATCAAGAAAACGAGAGAGCGTAAGCCAAAGCTTAGTGAGGAGTGCTCTTTAAAAACCATTCAACAATGCAATTAAAACCATTTGTAAAACATGCTTATAATCAACCTTTACACATGCTCAAAGCATACTTTAAATCAACCAATTCCCATGCTTCCACAACATAAACATTAAATCATGCATCTCATGCATCTCAATGTACTATACATGTCATATTGGCTCAAGTGATACATTTCATTTATGAAATCAAGTTCAACAACTTTCCCCAAGGACTTTTAAACACCTTGGCCCCAAGGACTTTTAAACACCTTGGCCATGGACTTTTAAACACCATGAATGAGGACCACACAAGGACTTTTAACCACCTTTGTGTCCGTAGCTTGAATCACCCCAAGGACTTTTAAACACCTTGGCCCCAAGGACTTTTAAACACCTTGGCCCCATGGACTTTTAAACACCATGGAAAGGAGCACCTAAGGACTTTTAACCACCTTAGTGTCCGCAACAAGATTCATCCAAGGACTTTTAACCACCTTGATGATCTTAGGTAACAAGGCTCACTCAAGGACTTTTAACCACCTTAGTGACCTTCACTTTTACAAAACATCACTTGCCAATATACATTTTATACATCATATAATCCACTGTTTTAAAGCATTAAACCAAGCCATTTCATCATGCATCTCAAAGCATTAAATCATCATTTAAACAATGCATAAAAACAAGGAACTCCTACCTAGAGTCACCTTCAACACATGGCTTTAAACATCAGCATATATCATGCTAAAACATCAGCAAATATCATGCTAAAACATGCTTCCAAAACAGTAATTAAAACATGCAAATCATCACTTTGCATCACACCAAAACATGGCCACCACTTAGAGAGAAATCCGAAAACTTACGCTTGAGCTTAGCAAAGTTGTTTAGACTTAAACTAAGCCCCCAAAACCTTGGTTTCAAAGCCGAAAACCATTTTCACAAATCCACTCACCGATTTCCACTTTGCTTCAAGCCAAAGCACCAAATCAAGCCTCCGGATCAACAATTCTTGGATCCAAGGATGCCTCCCCTGTTTCAACACATTAAAGCAGAGGATTAATGCATCATCATGCATTAATTGCTTCAATGAAAGCATCTAAACTCGCTGCTCTCACAAAACCTCCATTTTCGGCCACCAAACACAACCGAAAATGCATCTAAAACACTTCTAAACAAAGCCCAGCCATAAACCAGCAAAACCTCACTTCCATTAACATCATTTAACATCTAAAAACAACCTACAACCATCCTTATACCTCCAGCAACACCAGATCCACAAGATCACCACAAAAGCTACCTTAAAACACAAGCTAAACTTAGGAAATCCAACCTATCCGGGATTGCATCAATCAAAACTCATTTCCACATCAATTTAATGATCATTTAACATCAAAAACACTTCTCAAAACACAGATTTAACAGATCAAACGAAAATCATGTGAAATCATCAAAATCTTGCATAATT